>JACAVU010000005.1:30346469-30916416 GCA_014183005.1 Castanea mollissima
GAAAGCACTTGATATCACGGTTACGAGTCTGAGATTCAGTTTTACCTTTGTTGATACTGGGAGCTTCATCTCTCCTCTTTTGTGGTTCAGATTTGGACTTGAAAACAGCCCCTTCCTCTTCCTCCCATTTGACCTCCATGAAGTAGAAGACCCCGAATTTTGAAATGACCGAGTTCCTTTCTTTTAAGCTGTCGTTCCACCTTTATTGCCATGTGCACCATGTCCTCCAACTCCACGTAGTGTTGCAACTCCACCACGTTGGCAATGTCACGATTCAGCCCATTTAGAAACCTTGCCATGGTAGCTTCTCTATCCTCCTCCACATTTGCCCGAATCATGGCAATCTCCATCTCCTTGTGGTAGTCATCCACGCTCCTATAGCCTTGAGTAAGACTCTGTAATTCTGATACAAGTCCTAGTGACTAGGAACAAAAACCGCTCTCATGATGGCCTTCATTTCCTCCCAACTCTCAATAGGCCTCTCATGGTTTCTCCTTCTGTTCATCACAAGTTGATCCCACCATATAATAGCATAGTCAGTAAACTCAATGACATCGAGTTTTACCTTTTTCTCCTCGGAGTAGTTGTGGCACTCAAAGATTAACTCCACCTTCTTCTCCCACTCCAAGTATGCTTCTGGATCATTTTTCCCTTGGAATGCTGGTATCTTCATTTTTATGTTTCTAGGTTCCTGTCAGTCCCATCTTGCCATCTTAGATCTCTTCGGAAACCTCTACCACGCCTCTCTCCTTGGCACAAACCTGCCTTCATTGTTCAACGAAGCTTGATCTTCTTCCTCTTCAAACTCATCCTCGTGGTAGTCATCAGAATCATTCATGTGAGAAACGCTTTCTTGCCTTCTAGCATTTGGGCCTTTTTGGACGCTCCTCACGCAAAGTAGCAATAACATTGTCTTGCCTATCCATCCGATCTCGAATCTCATTAAACACCACGTTCATGCGTTCAAATTGTTGTTGCATAGCCTGCAAAATGATGGACGACTCCTCCCCTCCTTCCCTATTTGATGTTTCACACCTGAAAGACATACTTTTGAAACAACAAAGAATTGTTAGAAATAATTCCTCACAACACTCCCTCACGTGTTTGCACTCAAATTATGTCACTTCCACTCGTGTTTCACTCTTAAATTGGCTTTTTCCCGATATTAGTCTCACACTCTCTTGCCTTTTTCCACTCGTAGCTTTGCCTTTTCAGTTCTGCAATGAACTAATAAACTTGATCAAGAAATTCAACTTGAGTGTTAAAAAAAATACCAATGGCAAGAAAATATGACAGAAATACCAAATCAATGGAAGAAGACAAAAGAAAAAAAAATATTTTGGTCTGAGAGAACTGAAACTACAAACAATTTTTTTTTTTTTTCAGATGTCTTTTTTTTCACTTTTTTTTTTTTTTTTTTTTTTTTTTGGAGCTGGTTGCACGATTTTAACCTAGTGCACTTCAACAAAGACAAAAAAAATAAGAAAGATAAATGAAGACACAAAAGAAACAAGAAAGGATGATAACAGGAAACAAAAGATAAAGGGATAGGAAACTGATTTTAGAACTTGTGCTCTGATACCAAATGATGCGAACCTCAATCGACACGCTTTGAGACCCAACAAAAATATTGGAATATTTAACCCAGGAAGCTAAAAATCAGATTTATGGTAGAAACCCTGACCCAACGTTTATAATCGAAACGCGAACCAAAGGTATAAGTTGACCTTGACCCAATGATTATAAGAATCACGAACCAAAGGTATAAAGTTTGAACGCCACAAGGAAGAATCCTTGATAAGTTCACAGTTCTTGAAGAACCAAAAGAGAGCAAAACCTCACCTTTTCTGATTTTTATTCAATAATATTATCTAAAAAAAGTTTACAGACTTCAGAGCCTATTTAAGGGCCCTATAAAACTTGACAGACAAGAAAATATATTCTAAAATAACTCCTAATTGATACCTTACCATATCAGGAATCAAATTTGACCTAAAAGCATTAAATGCACCTAAAAAACAAGGAAAAACCTTTAAAAACGTACTAAATAATAAAACCCTAAATAAAAGTTGATTTGGTCTGAAATTAGCAGATCCAAAATAGAAAAAAATCTGTCTTAACTGATATAGAGCTGGAAAGTCAATCAGTTATTAATTCATGCCATAAATCACTCCCAATTAAGCCAGATCAGCCCTAAATAGCTTGAATTAAATTTATTACACTTTCATCTTCCTTTGGGCCAAGCTTGGAATGTCTTGCGTTAGAATCAGCCAAAATCTCTTGAGTCAGCCCATTAAGTGCTTCTTGGATCTTTTTGGATCTTGCTCTTGTAATAGGCCCAACTGGAACATGTAATGGATCCTTGAATGCTTGTTGATTCTCATCAGCATGTCGTGCCTATGTTGCTGATCCCCTCTGCCTCTTCTTCTTCTTTTTTCTCAGGCCAATCTCCTCATCTAATTCTTCTGGGCCGATCTTCTTCCCTCTTCTTTTTCTCAGCTGTGGTTTGGGATATTTTTCAACCAACCCAATCTGAGGGCACGTCATCTCAGATCGAGAGAGATGGAGACTAAGAGAGACAGATGCCATACAAACACACAAACTAATTTGGGTTTTTTAGCACTATAAATACGCATCTCTGGCTGATGTCGTTTGGGATATTTATTAATTTATTTTTGTTTTGATTTTACTTTTTTGGTTTATCTTAAAAGAAAGAAGAAAATGAAATAGATACAAACACAAACACAAACAAAAAATGCCAACATAGAGCGTGAATAGTGTCAATTTAGTGTTTGTTTCTAAAAAAGTTTAAGAAAAATTGAAATAATTGATCTCAATTTTTTTCCTCGATTTTTAAAACGGTAAAAATTTTTTTTTTGAATTTTTTCAGTTAAAATTGAAATTTTTTTATTAGAAATTAAAAAATAAATAAAATGCTGACGTGGTAGTGAAAAATGTCAAATAATTTTTTTAATCATATTTTAATGTCGTGTAAGTGTCACGTCAGCACTATATCAGCAACCAGGTTACTCTGTCTGCCACATAATAGGGTTCCATTACTTAGATGACGGTAGGAACTAAAATAGAAACGATTTTTTAAAAATAGGGACGACAATAGGAACAAAATCAATTTAGAGACCAAAATGCGAATTGTCCCAAAATATAGGGACTAAAAGTACATTTACACCAATTTTAAAATAGCATGTCTTTAAAATTAGAAAACACATTTTTTTCACATTTTTACGAAATGCTTATTTGTGTTTTTTAAATTTGTATTTTCAAAAAGCTATTTCTCAAAATAAAAATTTTAAAACAACTTATCCAAATGGACCCTAAGAGCTTTTGTAGTTTAGTCGCATTACATGTTTTTATATTGAAAAATGCTATATACTCAATATTTTCACAATACTTTCAAGGTTGTTATTGGTTATTAGTGATGTATAAAAAAGTAATTTCAGTGGCGAGTTTAAATTAAAATTAATGACAACTTACCACCTAAAATTTGTTGTAAATGTATTATAAAAATGTTGTGGATGTAAAAATTCTCTTTTATATTACAAAGAAAATTAAAAACTAATTTGTGCCTTGGTTTAATCTATATATAATATAAAACCAAAATGTTTAACTTTTTGTTGACCGCTCCTTATTGTGTCACATAACTACATAAATTAATGCCATGTATACATTTAAAAACACCGAACAATTATGACTTTTCATTTTCAACAAGCACATTTTCATTCAATAGACAACTTTTCGATCAATAGGCAATTTTTCATTCAATAGACACATTTTCAGTCCATAGACATCTTTTTGGTCAATAGGCACTTTTTGGTATATCCAATATGAAGAATTATGATATTTCAATAGACACCTTTTGGTAGACACCTTTTCATTCTAAAAACATTTTCAGTCAATAGACACATTTTTCATTCAATAGGCGCATTTTTGGTCAATAAGTATCTTTTGATATATCCAATATGAAGGATTATGACCTTTCAATAGATTTAGTAAGGATATTTTCATTTACTAGACACATTTTTATTCAAAAAGCATATTTTCAGCTAATAAGCACATTTTCGGCCAATAGACACTTTTTTACATATATATTACAACTTATCTTATATATACCTATATATACAATACAAACTAAACTAAAGACGCAATATTCTGTCTCTTTTTCCTTCCTAAAAAAACTACTAAATAAAACAACATTGTCTTCTTCAACCTAACTAATAAAACTTTATACCATTTCTTTCAATATCATTTTCTTTTTTTAATTTCATACATTTTTACTTACTAGTCTAACTCAAGAATAATGCTTTTTTTCCTCCGAAACTCATTTAGTAACTATTTACATGCATTACCCGGAATAATGACCGGTAATAAAGAATAATTATAGATTTTTTATAATAATTTTTTTTTAAAATCAATATCATATTCCGTCGAATAACATATTTTTTAAAGAAGTAAATATACACCACGTGTAATGTGTGGTGGTCCTACCACAATTCCTTGACATGGTCCCCCACAAAACGCGAGCTCAATGCTTGAGGTCGCAGGTTCAGAAGGATCTATATATATAAAAAAATTTGATTTATTTATGGTCGTTCGAATCGTTTTTTCACTCTCAAATTGTGTTCAACTTTTGTCTGGCTTCACAGAGCTCACATCAGCACACGAACAACTTGTTCGGAACAAGTCTCATTCACGGAAGCGTGTAGCTGTTGCACGTTTTTTTCACCTAATTTTTCAGGGCGGATTGCCCTCCACCTGCTCGACGAAAGTCTTCAACCAACACTTCCCTCGCTTACTTAAAACACAAGGCTTAGTTTTGTCGTTTTCTTGGTTTCAACAATAGACGCAACGTATTCCTTTGTGTTTTTTCAAATCCATTTTCTGATGGTTCTTATATATAGCAAACATTGTGAGGAAACATATTGGTCTTGAAGCTTTTTGATGGCTTTGAAGAGTGTAGTTGTGCTGGGGGTTACAAATTCTCAGTATGGTTGGAAAGACTTGGGGTCCAAGCCATCTGGGTTTCCATTGAATCGGATAAATGAGTCGGAGAAAGTATTCAAATGGATGCGTTTTGGTGGGTTTCCGGGTCTGCCAGCTTGCCGGGCAATACGGTCTGTGGAAAACGAGAACACGTCCAACCGGGGCACCAAGTTGCAACAAATAGTTGATCAGACGGAGAACGATGTTTCAAGGGGATTGCAGAAGGATTTGAACTCCCTTCCAAGTGGGGTTTTGTTTCTTTAATGGCAATTTATCAAATTTATGGAGTTTTTAAAGTTTTGAATTGATATATGTATTAGGATCGGATACAGATTAAAGCTTTTTTCAAGATGATTATTTCATTGTAGTTTTATTTTATTTTTAAATACAGCAATTAAGAATCTTTGAATATACATATAGTGATGAAGTGAGGATTAATTTTATTGGCAACTTGTGGGACAAATGGGATTGACTATCCTTTCAATGTACTTCTTATGTAGTTATGTAAAACTGGAATTTTAACTTGCATTTCATGTGGGCAAAATAGTTGCTAGACTCGATAGTTGATGCAATTGAGCATTCAGAAGGAATTCATGCTGGTTAATTGTCAAAATTATATTTAACATGAGCAAATTTAAGATGGTGAACCACCCAGTAAATGAAAGATGGTGATTAGCTTTTAGAAATATATATCATAGGAGGATTAGTTCAATTTTTATTTATTTATTTTGGTGGATGTCAATGGTAGGACTAGAATTTATTGAATTCATGTTCAATCTCAGAAATTTGCCTCCCATCTTTGACAAGTTTAATTTGACTCAACTTCATGTTTGGTTACAATCACAGGACCATTATCCGTATCTGATCTTTCTGCTATTCCTGATGGTGGTTCAAAGGCGCGAATATCATTCAAGGTAAGGGATATAATTAGCAGAAGCTAGTCTGTAAATCCCAAGAATAAGATCAAAATGAATTGCCAGGTGCTAAAGACTTAGTGTCCTCTTGTTCCTTATCAGGTTGAATTTATGGTGCAGGGTTTACCGGGGTCGTACAGTGAGGATGCTGCACTGAAAGCCTACCCTAAATGCGAAACAGTTCCTTGTAATGATTTTGAAGATGCATTTAAGGTTTAGTATGATATATTGTAATAATTTGTAGGCTGAAATTAGGACATCAAGCAGAAACTCAATTCTCTATATTTTCTTATACAACTTTTGAACATTTGGATTCAACACCTTTGTTATGACGCAATCCCAAGAGATGGAATCATTAGCGATATTTTGGTGAACAACATGGATAGCCAAACACCTTCTAAAATGAGCTGATACTAATCCTTACTTCATTAAGTCATACTGAAGCCGCAACATGTCGCTTTTGGTGAAAGGCACTTGCCATCGTACCACGGCCTGACCTCTTAATCATTGCTTCATTCATTTTTATATTTTATTTTCAGGCTGTTGAACTATGGCTAGCTGATAAAGCAGTTCTTCCAATTGAGAATTCTTCAGGTGGAAGTATCCATCGTAATTACGATTTACTCCTTCGTCATAGGCTTCAGATAGTAGGTGAGGTAAAGTTGGATTGTAATCTCTGCCTTCTAGCTCTGCCAGGTGTCAGAGCAGAGCACTTGAAACGTGTTCTAAGCCATCCACAGGTCAAGAGTTTATTTCCTCTCTCCATATTGAAACTGGTTATATTGATGTTAACCAATCTGCATGGTCCAAATGTTTGTCCTTCCTTGTTTAAAATTTGAGTAGTTCTTGTTTATAGGCGCTTTCCTTGAGTGATATTCTCCTAAGTAAGTTAGGTGTTTCCAGGGAAAGTGTTGATGATACAGCTGGGGCTGCTCAGGTGATTGATAGACGTCTCTTTTGTACCTATAATGATCTCTTTTGAATCATTACATAGAATGATTTTAATTTAACTCAATTTTGGTTTAGTATGTATCCTCAAATGGCTTGAGGGAAGCTGGTGTTGTTGCAAGTGCTCGAGCTGCAGAAATTTATGGGCTTAACATACTGGCAGAAAGAATCCAGGTACAGTTTTCCTTTTTTTTTTTTTTTTTGTTGTGTCTCAAATTTTTGTTCTCTTACCCTACACTTGTTTTGTCAAGAAAAGGATAAGTTGGAGGTCCTACCCATTTTTTATTATTGATTGGTAACATAGGAAGCACGGATATTCCACTTTTTCCTCATGTATCTGTATCCGATGCACATTTGTATCAGATACATTTGGGATACTCCTACAGCATGTCTCTGCTTCATTTTTTTAAGTTCCGGTGTGTCTGGGATACACCCGTGATGAGGCCCTAATATAGTCATAACTAGCCCCCCCAATACTGAGAGATAGTTCAAACTTGTGAAGATTTTTATTAATATTTTTAATATATTGGTTTCTATGTTGAACACTTGTCTAGTTCTTTTTTATTTACTCTTTTGGATCTTGGCCTATATTCTAAACATCATTTAAAGGCCATGGATTCACTTTATTATCAATTATTGCTCATAAATTGATATATGCTTAACAATATATAAAAATACAAATAAAAATATATTTAACAATTAATTAATATTTGTATCCCCACCATATCGTATCCTAGTTTTTCAGGAAATGCCGTATCACTGTATCCCCATATCATACCATATCTGTATCGGTGCTTCTTAGTTGGTAACTTATAGAACAAAACCAAGTTAAGCCTCAATTGAACCTGCCCCCACACCACTCTATGGCCCACATCTGAAGCCTTGAGATCACAGCTTTTCTCTATCCTTTATGTATTGCCTTAAGAAACCAATAAATGGTTTACAGTTATTGGGGATGATTTGAGATGGCAAGCTATTGGACTTTTGCACCTATCATACTGTGTTCAAAAGAGGGGAGTTGAACCCGCTACTCACTCCAATATTTAAACAATAGAGGCTAGCAGTGCATCATGAGTCCACTATCAAGGCTTTATAATATATCAGGGGCATGTCCAATATCCATCTTTGGATGGTGATCGAAGCTTTTGGTTGCTGGGTTTTTGGAAGAATGTTAACCTTGAGCTGTGGACTTTTTGGATATTATCACAATCTGGTTTGCAACCCAGTGCAGTTAATCTGGTTAACTAAACCAACTTTTTTGTCCCTTTTTGGTGGAAACAACCTCTTAAGAACATGCTAAATTTGAGAAACCTAGTCAGTTAACATTAAATGAGGTCAACATGTTTTTCATGGCTTGGGGTAATTAGTCTGAAATTTTGTGCACATACAGCAGATTATTCAAGTTTTCCTTTCTACGTTTGTGGCCTGCCCATGGGCTCATGGATTTTGCAAATGTTTCAAGCCCACTTGACAAATTCCATCTCTTGGGCCCAAGGGTAAGCTCAAATAGGCCCTATTCTTTGCCCTTCATGCCACACTTCTTCAAAATTTCCCATTAAAGATTACATGGGCTTGGGCATATGAAAATTAAGAAAATAAAAGGAAAAAAAAGGGTCCATAAATAATTGGGCTTTTCTTTGTGTGGGCCTCTGGAAAAGGGGGCATTAATAACAATGAAAGAAAGTGGGTGACAGTTTTATAGGTGAGTGTTGTAGTGCAGGAAGCCACGTATCAATTTATAAATGTTGAATAGTTATATACTTTACTAGAGGTCTTGACACATACCTTTGGTGGAACAGATCACCAAATTGTCGAATCTTGTTCTTTGCTTACTTTATGAAATCCTCACGATCTCCTTTGTTAAACACCTCCAAGTCGCAAGAGAGGCTACTAGAGTCTCTCCTAATTTCACGCTCTAATTTCTAGGAAACAATAAATGGTGTCCCAGAGAGATGACTTATTTTGAAAGAGCACTCAAAAACTCTACATATGTTCACTCACTATATCTTTTATTAATCTGACTAATGTAGGAGAATTTTAAATACTAGAAGAAATTCACTTACTATCAGATATATGTAATCTCTAAAAGATCTCATTTGTTAAGTTTAAATTACTCCACTACTGATATTGATAACTCATATCAATATCTGTTAAATTTAAATTACTCCACTACTGATATTGATAACTCATACCAATATTAATTAGTTTAAATTTGAACTTACTTATCAGATAACCCATGTGGACGATCCATGAGCCATGGTTTATGGGTTGGGGCAAAACCAGCCCAATTTCTAACTTTTCCCACTCGTCCACACTGCGTACTATAGTCAAAACTAGCTCCTCTCAATCTCTTGTCCAATCCTCTCTTTATACAGAAAAATGAAGCGTGCGACCTGACGAGAAGGTGTAGGGTAGGAGTACTATATTAAGTCACCATCTAAACTAACATGGTACATCACTCATAATATCTCGTCTATGCTCCAGATTATTTGATTACACCCGATCAAGTTTCTTCAATCCCTCATGAGTTCAAAACTCAAAGCAATACTTGATCCTATACCATATAATATGCTTATGATTATGTTGAAAAACAAATTACTCATAATCACCTAGGCTATGAGCCATAAAATAAATGGTGTGTTCTAAATAATCTTCCCAGACACTCATGTCAATCCATTCACACTTGACCGCTTTCCTAGACATCTTCGCGAGACCGTATATATGATGGCCCTGAGATGACATGCTAAAGTAATGACATCAAACATTCACTTCATGACATAGTTCTAGATTGAAAAAAGGGCACAGAATGGACCATATAATGGTTGACTAGGGCTCACATAGTGACGGAGTAAGGGTCTATCCAATCACTCCCTTAATTGGTCGGCTATAACACATACAGTATAATTTGTATGCTACGGTGGTGCTCCCACTCAACGGACTTGTCACACTCAAACACTGTACAAATCTTAGTCCAATTGCCACAAAGGCAACCACTTCTCAGTACAGTTACACATCAAGTTCCTGTCCAAAATCTCACTTTTGGCTTTATTTAGGCTTCATGAAGTTGTGGATATACTTCAAGTGCAACTCCCATAAGTCTCATCTTAGCCTAGCTAAGGCAACATTCATTATATTATCTTGTACGCCTCCTTAAGCATCAAGGTGATCACTTACTTGATTTATAGAAAAGCAAAGTGATCACTATTTCTCATCCTGCTTGCTACTCAAGAGTGATCTTCTATGTGAGTAGACCAATCTAAGCCTAGTGACATATTCTCAAATAATGTGTGCTCAGTATGCAATATCAATCACATCACAAGATGATCAAAATGAATAACATCATTATTGCATTAAGTATGAATAAACATAAATTTCCATAAGGTATCCAAAAACATATCAAATCCTACAAAGTTCCAAACTCCTAACATTAGCCTGAAAGGCATCTCTAGCAATGGCTTTAGTAAGTGGATCAACCACCATTCTGCTAGTGGAGATATGTTGGAGTATCACCTCTCCTTGTGTAATAGCAAGACAAATGTAGTTATAATGAGTCTGTATGTGCTTCTTGTGCTATTGCTAAACAAGCAACATACTCAAACTCCATTATGGATGAAGCAATGTAAGACTATTTCTAACTGCACCAAGAGATAGCTGCACCACTAAAGTAGAAATGCATAAGCTGTAGTGGACTTGCACTCATCTCTATCACTGACCGAGTCAGCATCAAAATAACCTCTCAATCTCAAATCTCCACCCTGATAGCAAAGAATGAGAAACAATGTCCCACGAAGGTATCGAAAAATCCTCTTAACTGCTTGCCAATGAACAGGTCCTGGATTACTTTGATAATGACTAACCATACCAACTGCAAAACAAATGTCTAGTCGAGTACACAACATAGCATACATCAGATTTCCAATTACACTTGCATAGGGAACTCTTGCCATTTCTCTCTTTTCCATTTTTGATTTAGGGCAATCTTCAAGGCTTAATGTATGTCCCTTCTCAATTGAAGTGTCTATAGGTTTGGAATTATGCATACGGAATCGCTCTAAGATCATCTTTATGTAAGTTTCTTAAGACAAACCATGAAGCTTCTTTGAGCAATCCTTGAAAATCTTAACTCTAAGCACATAATTAGCCTCTCCCATGTCCTTCATTTCAAAAATAGAGGACAACCACCTTTTGATGGTGATAATCATCTCCATATCATTTCCAGCCAACATAATGTCGTCCACATACAAAGACAGGATAAGTAAACTCTTTCTTGATTGTTTGACATACACACAATGGTCTTTTTCCATCATTCGAAACCTATTGAAATAATAGCCTTATGAAATTTGAAATAACATTGTCTAGACGCTTGCTTTAGGTCATAAATGGAACGCTTAAGGTGGCACACTTTGCATCCTTGTTCTTTGACCTCAAAGCTAATAGGTTGATCCATATAGATCTCCCTGTCTAGTTCTCCATTGAGAAATGCAGTCTTTACATCCATTTGGAAGAGTTCCAAATCCAAATGTGCAACAATAGACAGAATAAGGCGAATAGATACATATCTCACTACTAGGGAGAAAGTCTCTTCATAGCCTATCCCTTCTCTTTGGGTATAGCCTTTCGCCACGAGACAAGCCTTATAGTTGTCAATTGATCCATCTGCCTTGCGCTTTATTTTTAAAACCCACTTGTTCCTAATGGTCTTGCGTCCAAGCGGAAAGTCAACCAACTCCCAAACTTGATTCTTTGCCATAGAATCCATCTCATCCCTCATAGCAACTATCCATTCATGTGAAGCAGGTGAAGCTAATGCTTCCTCATAGGAAGAAGGCTCATCAAGGCCCAATGAATCACATATAAAAGATTCCCCCTCAATCTCAAAATGACGACGAGGAATAGTTCTACGTTCACTTCTATGTACCTTGGATCCTTGTGTGTCACTATCTAGCAGTTTGCTCCCACTAGGAGCCAAATCACTCCCGCTATCTTTGATGATTTCAGGATGAAGTTGTGATTCTCCACCCTCACCCAAAGATGGTATGACACCTTCAAGTTCTTGCAGCTCATAAAGCTAAAGGACTGTTTTGCTTCACCGATGCTTGGAAAATCATCTTCAATGAAGTTGACATCACGAGACTCTATCTCTGTCATTCCACCATCAGATTGCTCACCATACATTACATACCCCTTTGAGCTTTCTGAATATCTTATAAAGATTTTCTTACTTGCTCTAAAGCCCAATTTCCCATACTTATGGAAAGTACTGTGAACAAAACCTGCACAAGCCCAAGGCTGCAAGTTCTCCAAATTGGGTTTTGCACCAGTCCATAACTCATATGGTGTTGTGGGAACTGACTTAGAAGGCACATGGTTAAGGATGTAGGCAATAGTCAACAATGCATTCCCCCAAAATGAAATTGGAAGGTTAGCTTGTGCCATCATCAATCTAACCATCTCTAATAGAGTACAATTCCTTCCCTCTGCAACACTGTTTTGTTGTGGAGTACCAGGAATCATCAATTGTTTGCGTATCCCTTTTTCCTCACACAGTTCCTGAAACTGTTTAGACAAATATATGTGACCCCTATCAGTTCGAAAAACCTTTAGGTTCCTTTCTTTCTGATTTCCAGCCTCTACCACAAAGCGCTTAAAGAAATCCAATGCTTCAAAGTGAAGGAAGGTCAGATAGACATAACTAAAACGTGAATAGTCATTTATAAATGTGAGAAAATAAGAGGCGTCATTACGTACCTTAACATTCATAGGTCCACATATATTCGAATGGACTAATTTTAAAGGATGAGTTGCCCTTGGAGTCTTACCAAAAGGCTTCCTACAGGCCTTTCCAGTTAGACAAGGTTCACACATAGGTAGGCTTACATTAATGATAGAACCCAATAGGCCTTCTCTAGCTAGTCTAGCTAATTTATCTTTTCCTATGTATCCAAGTCTAGCATGCCACATTACAGAATCAAAAACATCATCATTATGAGCAATAAAAGAAAAAGAGGAATGATCTAAATCCACCATAAAGAAATTATTAGATAAATAACCATTTCCATACAAGGTTTTATTTAAATAAAAATCCATATGAGTACCATCGAAACGGAAACTAAATCCAAGTCTAAGCATAGTAAGTACTAAAAATAGATTACATTGGACACCAAGTGCATGAAGCAAATCATGAAGAAGTAACGTACGTCTTAGACGCAATTTGAGCTGGTAAGTTCCAACTCCTATGACTTCTTCTTGAGCTCCGTTACCCAAAATAACGTACTGTGTGCCTTTTGGTATCTTTTTGTAATCCACACACCCAACTCTATCTCTGGCTATATGTTTGGTTGCTCCTAAATCTACAATCCAACCAGGAATAGTATGAGCAACAAAAACATGTGTACAAACATAATTAATAGCAGAGTTGTTACAAATGGATACCTTCTTCGGCTTAATGCACTCACGAGCGAAGTGACCCTTTTTACCACAATTGTAGCACTTGATCTTTGCCTTGTCCTTCTTAGCACACTTGCCCTTTTGGGGCTTTGCTATCTTGCCTTCTTTAGGCCCAAGATTACGAGATCCTTTGGCATTCCTCCCTTGTCCTTTGAGTTTAGGCCTGAATGCCTTCCGCAACCCAGATTGAGCGACAAGGAGGGTGTTTTGTTGCGCCCCTATGCACTCTGCCTCAAGCTCAAGATGACGAGAAATAGCAGCAAAAGTCTTTATATTCTCACTATGTGTCAAAACAAGCTCCATTTGCCCTCAAGTAGGTTCAGGCAGTGAACATATCACCGTTGTGACCTGTTGTTCATCGGAGAAATTATTGCCAGCAGCCTTTAGGTCACGGATCAATGCAGACATTGTCGTTAGATGTTCAGCCATGTTATGCTTTGAATCCATAACATATTGCTCAAACTTCAAAGTAATAGCTCGCAACCTAGTTGTTGAAGTCCCTTATAGGCAATCTTAAGTTGGTTCCACATCTCTTGGGCATTTGGGTAGTCCTCAAACTCCCCAATAAGATCATTGTGCATGCTACTCAGCAAAGTGAAGCGTGCACAATGATCTTTCTTAACCCAAGACTCATAGGCCTCTAAGATGACAATGTTGGGCAATATTCCCATTTATAGGTCGCATCATCACATTGGTTAGGGTTTCAAGGACCTCTTGTTCATCAAGCAGACATTGAATTTTTCTATGCGACATATCATAGTTTGTTCCATCTAGTTTCTCTCCCTTATTAGATCAACAACTACATTCTTAGTGGCCATGTTCACTACATTCATTACACAAGTTGACATTAGAACATACATTTTAAATTTTATTTCCAAAAATCCAACTAGACCATGATATTCATTTCTACATAGTGAGATCAAAAGTTCACTAAGCTCATAATCATCTCTCACTACGTAAATTGGAATAACACATCTAATTGATTTTAAATGAAATCTTGTGAAGAATAAAACATCACACCATCCACATATTAAATCATACATATAACATGTGTCCATTTATCTTTCTGTACAACACATTGTGCATGGGCTCCATTATAAGCCTTATTGGTAATTTCATACAACATGCTAAGACAAAATTTGAAAATTATAGATAACCGTGAAACACATCCCCTTACATGGCTTCTAAAATTAAATTACATAGCCTTAAATTTCATTGCCAAAAACAATGGCCCAAAAAAAAAAAATTGTCAAAAACATTGGCCCAAAAAAATTACATATTCAAGAACCCTACTACAAAGATTCTATTTGTAATTAAAAAAATTGGGGATGCCACGTTACCAAATAATTTCAAAAAAATTGTCTTATTCATCCACAATAACAATAAATAAAAATATACATGCTGCTTAAATTATCAATACAATCTCTAACTATAGAGATGAGCCAAAGAGTCTCATAAACCCTTTGGACACATATTCATCAATGCATTCATATAATATCAATTCAATCATATCACAATATGTTAAAAAGACATCATAAATTAATTCAAAAAACCATGCATAATCATATAGAAAATTAGAAAACTAATTTCACATATTATCACAATTCTATTTAAACATCAAAGTTAAAAAATGCCAATACAATTACATATATGTCACATTAGAAAAAAAATGAGGTCTAAACAAAATTAAGAATATATAGTGTTTTACTATAAATTAAAATAAATAATAAAAAACCCACATGTTATAACATTTGATTTTCATATAATTTTCTATATTGTTATAACCCAATTTCTTCATAAACTATGTTACAAATCCACACAGCATTTGTAATAATATTACAAACCCACACAGCCACTTGCATGTGGCTTATTACTTGCACAGTTTCCTTGTTGAAGGAAACAACAACAATTTGTGTGTAACTGATACACCAACGTGGCCTTGCACAATATCATTTTTAAAAGAAACAAGGATAATTAGTTGTGTTCAAGTGTAACTAATACACTAACATCAATGCGGGGCTCTTTTATTTTATTATTATTTTTATCTTTTTTTTTAAAAAAATTTATAGATAACCACTCAAACAATAAGTGTAGTGGTTAATGGTACATGCACGGTACACTATTACAAAACAATTTTACATATGTAAAAAACGTATTTCCTTTTATTGTTCATCGTCTTCAACCTTAGACATCAATTTTTCAAATTTTATCAAATACAACCATAATCTTTAAAAGACCACAACTTTCTCATTTAAGTCTAAATTAAGTATGTAAATTGTCGTTTTAAAGCTTATGGAATGTACTTTCAAACCATTAAAAAAATATTTGACATTAAACAAGATTTAATGGGCCAAAATAAGCCTATAAATTTCAGATTACATGTAAACAATCAAAAAATTACAGCTTTTTATTTCCCTCTCTACATGCCATAACATGCTTCTAAAAATTACAGATATGAAAATTAAAAATTACTTAAACTTTTAATTTTAACATGCATATAGGATTACATATATCATAGATCATGGCATTATTCAAGAGTGAAAACAAGCATAAAATGGCTCTGATACCAATATTGAATAGTTATATACTTTACTATAGGTCATATAGACACATACCTTTGGTGGAACAAATCCAAATTGCCAGATCTTGTTCTTTGCTTGCTTTATGAACTCCTCACGATCTCCTTTGTGGAAGACCTCCAAGTCGCAAGAAAGGCTGTTAGATTCTCTCCTAATTTCCATGCTCCAAATTCTAGGGAACAGTAGATGATGTCCCAGAAAGATGACTTATTTTGAGAGAGCACTAAAAAACTATATGTATGTTCACTCACTGTATCTCTTATTAATCTGACTGATGTAGGAGTATTTTAAATAGTAGTAGAGATTCACTTACTATCAGATATATGTAATCCCTAAAAGATCTCATCTGTTAAGTTTAAATTACTCCACTGCTAATATTGATAACTCATATCAATATTTGTTAAGTTTAAATTACTCCACCACTGATATTGATAACTCATACCAATATCAGTTAGTTTAAATTTAAAAGTACTTATCAAATAACCCATGTGAACAATCCATGGGCCATGGTTTATGGGTTGGGTCAAAACCAGCCCCGTTTCTAACAATAAAGCTGTGCACAAGTGATGCTGATGATGATGCTGCTTGTGTTGGTGGTGGTGCAAGAAATGTTACTGCAAGGGTAGCGGTATGACCACCTATGCTAGTCCTCCTATCTCCTTTATTGAATGACTGAACACTCAAATTGCATATACCATATTCTCTTTCTTGTTGTAGTCCTTTTGGTGATGTCTGCATTGTATAGGGGAGAATGGCATAGCAGAAGAATTTCTTTTTTAATTTTTATGGTTATAAGTGACATATAACTGGGGCAGAAATTGTAAAAGTTTAAAATGTTATCTTTTTTTAGTTCAGTTTTCCTAGGAACCAAACATAGCAAGCATATCTTGAGAGCATTCTGTGTTTATCATCAGTTTAGTTGATGAACTACCTGTTGCCAAAAGATTCCCAGTGTTGTAATCATTACGACCTCTCCTTTAATTGATATTCTTTTTCTTGAGGAGGGCAGAAGCTTAGATGGGGGACTCAAACCACAGCAGTCTATACATGTTTATTTAAGATCCTGCTAATGGCCTGTAGGTCAATTGGCACTTCCTAATGTTTCTAATGGAGATGTCCAGGGTTTAAATCCCCCTCCTAATATATATATATATATATATATATATATATTCAAGGTCCTATAATGTTATTCCAAAATTCCCAAGCTAGGTTTAGACCATTTTCTTTTGAAGTATTCTTTTTTGTATTTTTATAATTGTCTCATTGAAGCATTAACCCCATCACTTTAGTCAATGAACTACCCCTTATCAAAATATTCCCTGGTCAGATTGAGACATCTCCTTTAATTGATTTTCTTTTTCTTCAGAGGGACAAAAGCTTAGATGTGGGATTCACACCACTGTAGTCTATGTATGCGATTTAAGGTTCATGTAATGCAAATCTAGATTGCCTAGGCTACCTTAAATATATTAATTTAGCTCAAACCATTTTCTCTTGAAGTATTCATTTTTCATTTTTAGAATCTTCTCATTGAAGAATTAGCCCCATAAAAGTTCTTGATTGATAACCCAACCAATCAATACATTACTATCTGACCAAGTCAGTTAGATGCCAAATGCTACCTAGTTATGATGTTATTCTGGTCATAAGAAATGCTACTGATTTGGCTTCAATTCTATGGTTTATTCAGGATGACTTTGATAATGTTACTCGTTATCTGGTACTTGCAAGGGATCCAATAATTCCAAGATCTAATAAACCCTTTAAGGTATGAGGTTTATTTACCCATAGAGAATTTATATGTTTTCTAAAGAGTTTCTTATAGTCGAATATCATCATCCTTAATTTCAGACAAGCATCGTATTTACTTTAGATGAAGGCCCTGGAGTATTGTTTAAAGCCTTGGCAGTGTTTGCACTGAGGGACATAGATTTGAAAAAGGTATTTTAGACACAGTTCATTTTTATTTAGTTCATATCAAAGATTTGACCATACTTATTAAAAATAATAATATCAAATATTTGACCATGAATAATAATCTCTATGCTGTTTCAGATTGAAAGTCGACCGCAGAGGAAACGGCCATTAAGAGTAGTCGATGACTCCAACACTGGTAGTGCCAAGTGAGTCTTCTTTTGATGACTTATTACAAAAAAAATGGATATCAAGTTCTCTATTAGACAATACATTTCATCTAGTTGGTTTGAACCATAAGTAGTACTTTGGAGTGATTTTGGTCAAAATATGTTGCTTGGAACACATAATTAATATACTTTAGACATGCTGACGCAGTTAGCATAAAAAAACTAAGAAAGCGCAGTGCCATCATCTCTAAACTCTAAGCCAATAGTATAATTATGCTGTTGGATTTGAATTTGAATTTTCTTTCACCACTGCCATTGTTTTTATTTGGAGCTAATCTCCAAAGTAGGATATTTGAAGCCTTTAGAACCAAACTTTCTGAATTCATTTTTCCCATCATGGTCCATTATCTTAAAAGTAAATGATCATTAAAAATTTTAAAAATATCATTGGTTGCTTAATGCCAATGCTTTAATTGAGTTGTAAAATATGAAAGATTAGGGTTAGGAGAGAAGAAAGGAGAAAAGGAGAATGGAGAGAGAGAGAGAGAGAAGGTTTAAGGGCTTAATAGTTTAGTCTCTTCAATGTATCATATATTATATTAAAGTGATATGACTTGATTACAAGAATAACCTTAATCTAATATAAGAATAATAAGCCAATATAAAAAACTCTCAAGCTAGAGCATACAGATCAAACATGCCCAGCTTGAAAGGCACAAGCTAACAGCTCCATTGGAATACCACCCAACTAATCATTTGGGCGAACATGGAAACAATTCGTTTCCTTGTCAATAAATCTTGAATAAAATTAATCAACCTAGATATTTTTGGTATGCAAATGGAAAACGAGATTGTTAGCAATAAAGATGGCAGCCTGATTATTAAATAAGATCCACATAATAGTAGGAACATCAACACCAATGTCGTAAAGGAGAAAACGAAAAGGAACTGATAACATTTCTAAAGCAATAGGAGCCATAGATATATACTTAGCTGCAACATTAGAATGAGCAATGAAATTCTACTTTTTTGTAGCGCAAAGTAACATGAATATCTCCAACCAATGTCTAATAGCCAGAAGTTGACCACCTACAAAGTGTCTAGCCCATGTTATACTAAAACTAGCCACACAAGGAAGAAAAATGTACAACATTCTATGCTAGGAGAACCCTTTTGGTAATGTAAGATACGACAAACTGCTTCAAAATAAGGTTGATGAGAAGCGTCAGTGACTACCACACCAATGACATAAGTAATATCAGGAAGGAAGACTAATGGTAAGATAAATCAACTTCATAACTAATCCCTAGTATCGACTAACATCAGTAGGAACAAAGTGTCTACCAGCCCATGTTATACTAAAACTAGTCACACGCAAGGAAGCAAAACGCATGTACAACATTCCATGCTAGGAGCATCCTTTTGTTAATGTAAGATACCACTGACCGCTTCAAAATAAGGTTGATGAGAAGCATCAATGACTAAACACCAACGACATAAGTAATATTAGGATGGATGGCTAGTGGTAGGATAAATCAACTTTCAAACCAATCCCTAGACTGATGTCAGTGGTGAAAATGCAAAACCTAACAACCTAGGCAAATAATTAGACCCCAATAGTAAATTTTGCAACTTTATCACAATTAATCCTAACTAAAAATTAAAGCCCAATATACATGATTGACCGATTTCATAATCCATGGTTTGCAATAAACAATATAAAGAAATAAAGCAATATAAAGTGCAAAAAATAAATACGCAAACCATACAAAGATACCAAGACGTGTAATCAAAGAGGAAACCGGAGCCCATAGTGAAAAACCTTTCTACCGACCCTCTAAGTTGGAACTACACTATAGAATAGATGTAGTACAAGATTGGCTATAGACCCTTCAAGCCTAGATCTCTCTAAGTACTTGAGCCCTCCAAGCTACTGCTAGCATTTGAATTCACTGAGTCCTTTCTTCTACAGAGTCTTGCCGGTTGAGCAATCAACCGCTAGTCACCCAATGAAACTTGGGTATGAACTATAGCTCCAAATGGTTTACAGCACCAATCAACTCTCTAACACTCAGATAAGGTGTATGTAGTGATGGTTAAAATCTCCTCTCTTAAATATAGAAATGATGAGAGGGAAGGAGAAGAGAGATATAAGATGTGTTTGGCTCAAACAACAAAAATGGCTTCCTCTCTCTCTAAGAGGCAATCTGAAAGTTGCCCTCTATCTCTCTGGTGTATTTGTGTAGGAAAAAGATATATATATATTGGGAGTGAATTCGCGAAGGGATATAACTGAAATAATTGTTCTGTCCTTGGCTAACTCACAGGTGCGACTTGGTCTCGAGTTGATCGCAAGTTGCAAATAACAAAGGTAGCTCCTTTTTTAGCCATGTGTCCTTTCAGCAAGAGTGACCAGGTTCAAGTACTTCTACCCAATTAAAAAAACTAACCCCACAAATTGCATGAAAATTGAGCAAAAGTTCCATGCAAATTTAGCACAGAATTAAGCCAACAAACAAAGACTTAACGAGTAGGAATTCTCCTTTCTCTCTATCAAGTTTAGCAGTAGAATTCATAGAAGTATCAACATGATGAGATCCTAAGAGCCAATTTCATGAAGAAGATCAATTACATATTTCCTCTAAGAAAGAGAAATTCCTTGAGAAGAACAAGCAACTTCAATTTAACCATATAGAGCCATTTGTAGCCAACATAAAGGTGTTCACTACAGGTAACAACATATTCAAGTGGTTGATCCATGTATATTTCCTCCTGAAGATCTCAATGAAAAGAAAGATTCTTAATATCAAGATGGTATAAAGACCAAGAATGACTAAGAGCAATAAAAATCCAAATAGAATTGAGAGCTATAAGAGAGGTCTCAGGATAATAAACACAATATGTCTGTATCCTTTGTCAACCAACTATACCTTAAGGCACTTTATAAAACCATCAAGGACAGCATATACTCCTCATAGCCTCTGAAAGTACCCTTAAATATCTCTTCGAGAAAATCCGTAGACCACATACATCACCATGGAGACCATAAAACAAGGAGTGTATCACCATGAAGGAAGTCATGCGAGTGCATATTGAATAAGGAAGATCCAACCAAGCTCCTTCTAAATATTGTTGGACATACTCTATTTCCCTTCATCTACAATCCAAGTTCACACTTCTAACTCTATTATTAGTATGGAAGAGCTTATTTGTTTTGTAGCTTCACTATTAATGAATACACAATCTTTCTCACTATTGTGTTTGTGTCGTTTATTAACTTTCTGTTAGGAGAACTGTATTGGATGGCAAAAATATTTTAGTTTATTTATGGTTGGGTTCCTGTTCCTTTGATTTACCGCTAGACATATTTCAGACTAGGGCTATCCACAGACCCAACCCACCCGACCAGAACCAACTCAACCTACGCCTGATCCAACAACATTGGTTGTCAATGGTAGGTGTCCAAACTCAACAACAGCAAATCAAGTGGTGGGTCTCCTCCAAAATCAAACTTGACTCGATCCGACTATGAAAACCCATCTCCATCCAAATCACTGCCCAGATTGGTGGAGATCTCTTGAACTTCGACCAGGTGGAGATCTCATGATCTCCAAACAAGTTTTCCTGCATCCCTCTTCATCGCCGTTGCTCCCAGTTTCAACCAAAACTGACTCAACTCAATTCATTTCTTCTCTTTGGTTGACAGCGGGTTACGTTTTCTACCACCCGACATGATTGGATCAGGTCTGAGTTGAGCCTAAACCCAACTTAACCCAACCTATGAACACCCCTATTTCAGACTTTTAACTTATTGTTGAATTTATTGTATGTTGACCTGCAGGTATGAAACTGTAGACTAAGCTATTTTAAAATCTGAATGGAATCCCTTGCTGTGTGTCAATTTGTTCTCTTTTGGGCTTTGGGCTAGTTCTGTATTGTAGGCCTTGAGATGCATCGATAGCCGCTAGTCACATTTTGGGCAGTTCTTGAGTTCTGGGCTAGACTCCCAAACACAAAGCATGGGCCCCTTCTTCTTGATTCTAACACGTCATCGTTCCAAAAAAACCCCCTAACATCTGTTTACAACCAACTGTATGTTTCCAAAGTAGAGAGGGAACAAGATCCCAAGTGCCAGTGTGTCCCTTTTTTATATCAGTAAATCTTATTATCAAAAAAAAAAAAAAAAAAAAAAAGAAAAGAAAAAGATGATCCCAAGTGCCATTTTGATGTAAAAGTCATTCCAACTACAAGGCTTGCCTCTAACCCAGGTCAGAGAGGGCATCTTGAAGATTTTTATGGATGGAAACATTGGAAATGGTGGTATATAACAAGAAAAAGGAGACAACGATGGACAAAAAAAAGTTACCGATAGGATGCATAGTGACTTAGGGTTGTGTGCCTTTCCTAAGAGCAATGGGAGTGAATTGAAGATAGTAGATGTAGGATCGGCAGACTGAGGATGATGGAAAGGGGCATTAGAGTTGTCAAGCATGGAAATATGATGTACAATTTGTAACAAAGTTGGGGCCTTCGAAGGCTACAGTTTAGGTTTAGAAATAGGTGATGAGGTAAGAGACTCAGAATCAGAAAACAGGTAGAAGATGCAACAGACTCAAATCGATTTTTTTTTTTGGGAGAACTAGTGCTAGGGAAATATGACTGAGACTTAATAAGGGTAACATTAGCATTTGTAAAGTAGCATTGATATCCCTTCTAAGTCCCTGAATAATCAAGAAAGACACACTTGGTGGGGTGAAAATCAAATTTGTCAAAACTTGGTCCAAGATTAAGAACATAGCAAACACATGCAAAAACTTTGGGAAATAAATGGAAGGCTAGAGAAGAAGGGAATAAGATCAAGTGAGGAGATGCCCCATCAAGAATAGTGGAAGGAATTTCATTGATGAGGTAGCCAGCAATCAGTAGTGTATCGCTCCAAAAACATTTAGGTGTGTGCATATTATACAAGAGGGCTTGTTCAACGTCAAGGAGGTGCCTATTTTTATGCTTAGCAACACCATCTGTTATGGAATGTGAGGACAAATGGTCTGATGTATAATGCCTTTGCTAGTTAAATAAGAAGAAAAGGATGCCTTGGAGATGGAAAATTATTAGATAATCCCGGAACATGATAACGTGGTGCTCTCTCTTACATTATGGTGGATACCATGAATGTGAAAGGAGGGAACACCATGACAAAAGTATCCTATTCTTGATTAACCTATCCTAATTCGAGGTAGTGAATAACCAACACCATGAACCAAATAGGAGTCTACTCTATCAACTCCCACAATTGTCGATGCTGATTATACTCAATGACTCTCAATGACCATGTCAGCTCAAAAAGGGGTCATTGATGGTCAAATTTTCCCCTCCCCCGAGTACATCGGAAACCTCCGTGCTTTCTTTAAGGCAACCAAAGTTTCCATGAACCTCCTCAAAACCACCAGAAATTCTTGCACATACTACTGACCAATCATGAACACTACCATGTTCTTAAGAAATATTGTTGTCTCTGCTACCAATCGTCGATGACAACAATGGCGATGAATCGGCTTTTCTGACGTCTTCATTATGAGGCAATTCATTTTTAAAGCTAGTCATTTACTAATGCTTATGTTTTATGATAAGTAGATCCTTTCACTTGTAACAGAAAGTTAGTTAATTGATAGATTATTAGTGATAAGTACAATAGCCTATTAGTTAGTTAGAGATGTTTGTTAGGCTTTGACCAATCACATGGCAGCCACATGGTAGGTTTTTGTAACTAACTTTCTAGCTAATCAACAGCTTGCCTATGTATCTATAAATAAGTAAGGCAGCCCTCATTTTAATTAGTTGAATTTGAATTCAAGAAATCTACCTATGAGGTATTATTCCAAGAGTGTGTCTCTTGAAGAGCTAGTTCATTCTTTCTTTTCTCTAAGCAACTTAGCTTTCTAAAACATCTTTTCTTTTCACCATTTTTCCTCCATCACATTCACCTTAGAAAAGTTAGACCATTACTCAGAAAAACTAATGCATATCCAAACACAATCCAATAGAGTGAACTAAAAGTGATGCAGGAGCAAAACCAAAATTATTTTGAAATTTATATTTTCAGATTTTTGTATTTATCTGATAGGGAATTGGATGATTGTAGGCTTTTATTCAGATGGGAATTAGATTTGAGATTAGACAGGGATTAGTATTTGAGTTCAATTAGGATTAGTTTTCACTAGTCATTATCTTTTATCTCTTGATTTCCTAGAAGCTTTAGCTCTATATAAGTTCCTGGTTTATTTTTATTTTGAGGAAAGACGATTGATTAATAAAATTTCATAATGAAGATTTTCTAATACATTGGGTGCTGATTCCTAACACTTAAGGTGCTGTTGCCTAAGTTTCTTGCTTGGTGCTGATTTCAGGCAAGCCCTAAGTGCTGATTTTTAGGGGTTTATCTTTTAATTTACTTGTTCTTTTATTTTCCTCGTGATTGTCCTACATCAATTTGATATCAAAGCAAAACAGATACAATTAAAAACAAAACAAAATCCCTCTCTTTTCCTTTTCCACCCATCACGAAACCATCTTTCAAAACCCAAATTACTATGTTCAGCCACAACCGCCTCCGGAAAACCCCAAACAGCCCAATAAAAAAAAGTTTCAGAACCTCCTGCATCAGAAGAAATGGTAAAACAAAGAAAAAAAAAAAAGAAAAGAGAAAGAAGAGAATGCAGAATCAGTCAAGACCAGGGTCAATTCAAATCCCCTGCTATGATCCATGTTTGAGAAAAGGAAGATGCATGTAAGTAGAAAAATATGAAAGAAAATGGTTATTTCTATATTTGATCTTTTCCCAATCCATATAATATATATAGGAGAACATTTAAAAAATATTACAAATAATATTCTGATAGTGACAGCTGGTACGGACACCTCACCAATAGTTTCTTCTAGAAGAGTCTAGAATTCGGACATCTCACTAGGGACACCTCACAAATGATATCTTTCTAGAACAACACAATTCTCTTTCTTTATTAAATTTTGATTGCAGTTATCCTGTAACTGATCATCATCAATTTTCTCCTTGTAAAGGATTTTACACTTTGTTTGGTTGGGTTGGGGGTGGATGGAAAACTAGGAAGGAAAAGTGGAGATGACATATTGGCTTTCCATTGTTTGGTTAAAAAGAGAAGGGGAGAGAAAAAGGAAGGGGGAGAGGGTGATTTTCATCCAGGCTCACCAAAAACTAATCCTCGAATTGGGGAGAAAATGAGGAAAGGGGGGCATTGAAGTCAAATGACTTAAAGGCCCTTCCACTAACATTTGGCTACCAACCAATGACCTTTTCTAACTTACATCGGCTGCTCTGACTATAGTCGGGAAATTTTATTCATTGAAAGCATGAAGCATGAACCAATGAGCAGAAGAAAAATGAAAAACATAAATAAGACAAGGACAAGGACAGGCTATTCATTGTAGGGAAAGTTATTCTTTTGGAGGCTATTAATCTTTATTCCTTTGGAGTCCTTTCCTGAATGAATTTAAGTAATTACATTATTAGTATTTTTGTTATATATATAAAATGGATGAATAAAGAAAAATCAAATAATATAGTAAGTGTGGTGTGTTAACTTTTATGATATGTCATCTTTACCTCTTATAAATATGTAATAGGGACATGATAGTAAATTCATACAAACTATATCTTCCATCCTCTAATTTTACTTCTCAACCAAACAATGGAAATTTATATTTATTTTCTGTCCTTTTACTTTTCCATTCTCTATACCAAACACACAAGGTGGAAAGGGAAAGTAAAGTAAGAGGGATTATGGTATAATATAAGGTCACTCTAACTAAAATCTTTTCTATTACTTTTCTATCCTCCCAACCAAACAAGGCCTTAAGCAGTTGGAAAGAAGATTTTTCTTCTTATTTAAATTTAATCATGAAGTTACTAAACCTCTTGACTGCATTAGGCAACTGTCACTTCTGAAGATGCTGTCATCACAACTGTATAGCATAGTGGGGATGCTTCATAGACCTGAAGGGAAGTCATTGGTACTGGAAGTTAAGGATGATGCACTGCCTTTCTTCCGTTTAATCTATCACCTCAGGAGTTGTATTGCACCTATCAAATTAGTATTCTTCATTCTTATTTCTAGTCCAATTTGTTCACTTAGTTCAAGTGTATCATTGACCTTGTTGAATATCTTTTGTGGTGTGCTCTTGTCAACTTTATAAATTGTGAGGTTTTTTGATTAGTTGAGAATGAGATAGCGTTGGTTTTTTATTAACTCATTTTTTTATTGTG
This sequence comes from Castanea mollissima, assembly GCA_014183005.1. Classification (NCBI taxonomy): domain Eukaryota; kingdom Viridiplantae; phylum Streptophyta; class Magnoliopsida; order Fagales; family Fagaceae; genus Castanea; species Castanea mollissima. The sequence continues at coordinate 30,372,739 of JACAVU010000005.1, forward strand.
GTTGCAGATATTTTGACTACCTTTTCTATATTGATTTTGAGGCTTCAATGGCAGAGCCTCGTGCACAAAATGCTTTAGGACATTTGCAGGTTTGTTCCTTATCATTCTCCACAATGCAAAACTATGCCTCCTGATAGTACATTTGTCTTGTCATCAATCAAATTCCCCTTTAGGACATTTTCAGGTTTGCTCCTTATCATTCTCCACAATGCGAACAATGCCTCCTAATGGTACATTTGTCCTGTCATCAATCAAATTCCTTGTTACAATTACTCAAAATTTTAGAATGGCTTAATTGAAATTTTGGAATATCCTCTAGTCTCATACCTAATACACAAGGCTCTTGCTTCTATGGGGTCTGGTTGATAGGCAACCTTGCCCTCTCTCTCTCTCTCTCTCCACAAATAAATAATATATATATATATAATATATATATATATATATATATATATATATATATATATATATATGTATATGTTCACACCCACTCACCCACATAAACTTAAGCTTGTACATTTCTTTTTTGCCATTCTATTTTATCCAAAGTCCACTTTTTGTTACCTCTTTAATTGTCATTTCCTTTTTTACTACTTATATTGATGTTATTTTAGGTCTTCCTTTATCTCTTTTTTTTTTCCTCAATTTGAATCAACAAACTCTTCTCACTAGTGTATTAATCGTTCTCCTCTACACATAACCAAACCATATTATTCGACCCTTCCTCATTTTTTTTCATCAATAGGGACCCTATCTTTAAGCCAATTCCCTTATTTCAACTCTTATCTTTCCTTGTATCCATATATCCATCTAACATTCTCTGCAACATTCAATTTATAAGCATGTTTCTTATTAACCATATATCATAGCTGGTCTTATAGTAGTCTTGTTCAATTTTACCTTTTCCTAAATAGGTATTCTATGATTGCAAAATTTTCCTGATGTGCTTCTCCATTTCATCTGTTGTGCTCTTATTCTATCACACATTTTCTTCAATATTTTTATCTTTAAGAATTATTGAAATACCAAAAGCTCACATTCTTTGGTATCTCTTGATCAAGTCTTCTATTCCATGTACTTTGTTTTAGTCCTACTTAGCTAGAAGCCTTTAGATTCTAAAGCATCTCTCTAAATTGCTAACTTGACAGTAATTCCACATCTAATTTCATCCACTAAAACTACATTATTTGCAAAAGGCATTCATCGAGAGACTTATTTTAAATCAATTTAGTGAGCTCATCATCACTACTACAAAGAGATATGGACTTAATGTTGATCCTTAATACAAACCTATAGTCATAGGAAACTCATTTGTAATGCCTCCATTTTTTCACACACTAGTTATAGCTCCACAACACATCCTTAATCAACTTGATATACTTTAGAGGAAAACTTTGTTTTTGAAAATCCTCCTCATTAGAGATACTATTGTATGTTTCTATAGGTCAATAAATCAGTTTGTTAACTTCTGTAATGCACAATATTTCTTGGACGTGGCCAAAATGTCAAACTTTTGATTTACCTAGGAAAAAATGCCCATCCTAAGTTCTCTATGTTGTTTTTAGAGGTTAAGGGTATGCAATAGAGGCTGCATCGCATAACATAGGAAATTTTATAATTAGATTTTCTTGGGATTTAATAGAATGGACACATGATATTATGGCCTTGTCCGAGGAGTTCTTGTTCTAATCAATTCATTATGTTTCTAGCCTCCCTGAATATGTAGTCTTTTTTCAAACGTTTGATTTAAAGATCCTTTTCACTCTGCTGTAATTTGTTGCATGGCTTAAGAAGTTAAGTATCTCAAGGTCAAAGCTAGAATTCTACAGTGTCTCACATAATATCACCGACTCCTCTGTACTGCTTACTCCCCAGGAGTTGTCATAAACATAACGCCATTCCTTTATGCTAGTAGTGATAATCATTTTATGTTGACATTTCACACTGATGGTTTGCCATTAAAACTCTCTATTTTGTGAACTTCACCTTATTTAGGGAAGAAGTGTGATTTAAATTATAACTCCTTGTCAATTTTATTTAAAATTGTTACTTATCCATAAATAAATAAAAAACTCTATTTTGTGAACACACTGCTATTAGCCTTATTTTTTCATATTTTTATTACAATTTTACATCTTTGCAGGAATTTGCAACGTTCCTTCGCATACTTGGTTGCTATCCCATGGATACAACTCTATAGCTTCCTTCTCAAACCTTTCAAGCCAGTGGCAGAGGAGAATTTGTCCACTTTTTAATGGTCTGTGCAATTTCTGAGTAGACAAGAAGGTCACATCATTGCCAGATTATGTTTGATGACATGGGTTGAACAGTTGTTCCCAAATCCCACCTTGTCCCTTCTTCTAGCCATTTAGACTTGCTTAGCAAAAAATGAGCCGTTCTAATAGCATGATGGTGGGGCTGGGGGTTGATTTATTTAGTTGTTAGAAGACAATATCAAGAAACGATTTCTGGATATCTTGGATTCTACCAAGAGAATATAATTTAGATCCTTGCTTGCAAGTTATTGGGTACTTCTCCCATGAGTTATTGACTTAATCAAAGGAGGCACCTGGAAGTAATATTTGTTGTATATGTCATTTTTCTGGGGGGTTTTGTGAAGTAGGGCAACTGAATATACACACCAAATCTGTCATGCTGTACATTTTTTCATCTTGATGTATGCTAGAAAGTCAACTCTTCAATGGAACAATGGTCAAAGATGTTCTTCAGCATGGTCTCTCCTATCTTTACTGCTGTAATGATGATAGGAACTCAGGAATTGTTTTGTAAAAATTGACTTAGAATCAGGACATTTTGTGAGGAATCATGAAGTAGTTTTTAGACAGCTATTGACCAAACTACATGGCATATTTTGTGTGTTGCTAGTGCAAAGCAAGTGGGCAACTTGGTCTGGAGTCTGACAGGTAGCACCAACAGTAGTGATGGTTATGGTGGAGTCCCAATGATTATGGTGGAGCGGTGGTGGTGATGTTGTTGGTGGCCAAGTTGATAGTACTGCTGGTGGTGAAAGTATTGTCTATTTAAGGTGTTACAGCATGGTATGGAACCTACCTTCTCTTTGGTATTTGAGAGCTTTGCCAATTGGGAAAGCATAGTCCGTTGGCAAAGGTTAGGATTATAGTTGTACCTATCAAAATATAGTGTAGGTGGCTGGAGAGAAACAGGAGGCGGTGGCAGCGGTGACGAAGACCATTGTGTAAGTTAAGACTAGTTGCTGTCTCTCTTTCAGTGTTGTTATATGTATACTTTCCTTACGAGTTGTATTGAACTTAACTAGTTAGGGCCGTACAAATTATAACTTCGCATCATCAATAGTAATAGGGGACCGAATTGAATTGTAAGGATCTCTAAACAACAAACGAAATTGTCTTTTGATTTCCTTCATATGTGAACATCAAAATCATTGGCAACTGATGTAATGTGGTTATGTCATAAGCATATTAAAAATACGGCAACAAAGAGCTGTTGACGTCAACCAATAATGCTAAGCCCAAAATAAAAGAAAGACGAACCAATAATATTTTGTGTGGCAATTACAATTTACAAATGAGAAGTTTGATTGGATTAGGGTTTAACTGCTAAACTCATTTATTCGATTGCGTTTTACAGTCGGTAATAGAATGTATTAATGTAAGAAAAGTCTCACGTAACAAAAAAAGTATCAAATATCAAAAAGAAGGAACAATAAAGTGACTACCTTAAAGCCCAAAAAAAAAAATGTTCAGTGGTGTCTTTTCCCATAGCCATTAAACAAAATATGACATTAAAAAAAACAAATTGTTTCGTCTATATATATATAGATCTCTAATAATTGGCCTCTTATTTTAATTACACTTCTGCTGCTCAATGAATTTGATACCACTGAGATGTTGTTCAAATTAGGTCACCAAAACCATCAAACACAATAATAATAATTACAGCACAAAGCCATGAATTAGGGTGTAAATTTATGTCTCCTAGCGTTCTCACCGTCACCTAAATTAAATAAAGTATTATAAAATTTTAAAAAATAATTTATTTTATTTTTTAATGGTGTCCAATAAAGAAAAGTTGTTTAGTGTTAACTTTTGGTCCCATCACTAGAAAAGGTGATGCTGATGCAGCCTTGAGAAAAAAGAAAGTGGGCCGTGCCCAACTGAGTTGGCTCACACATGTGTCATAAATAATAATAAGTGCATAACTCGTGTGTTCCGTATTATTGGGTGCTTGAAGTTGAATTAACGTACCACAGTTTTGTGATTGTGATTCCGTATCTCATGAACGAATTTTGAGGTGTTTCATTTTGGTCCTTGAGTGTCTTTTCATTTCTTTAACTTGCTCTCATGCGTTCCCTTGCTCTCATGAACTTGGTCATAATTCAGGTTCTATTCGTTTTCTCCTTGGGAGGGGGAAATTTCTTTTTTTATTTAAAAAAATTTGAATACGGTTTATGACTTTTGACTCAAAAGAAACGTTTTGCACTGGATCAAATAGAGGCATTTTCGTTTCAGGCAACCAATTCATCAATCTATAGGAAAATCTGACTTTTAAATTTGAGAAATAATTATTGGATTGAAATCCACAGTTTCATTTAATCATAGCAGTGACCTCCCATCACTATTGAGGGTGCCTTCGTTGTTAATATTGTTTTAATACAATCACTAATATCAGACTATTTATCCACCATCTCTATTGTTATTACTTTTATCATTACCTTTTAAAATTATGCTTTTTCTATTTGGTTAATTTGTCTTCGTACCATTATTGATAAAACATTGTGCATTGTCACAATGCCACTAATTATACATCACCATTATCGTCATCGTCGTTAAAGCATCACAATAATAATGGTATTTTATATATCATTACTAGCTGTAACATCATTTATTTTAGATTTATTTTGAACCACAAAACAAAAGCAAGCAAATATTGTCTTTTTTTTTTAATAAACAAATTTACCCAAACAAAATGAAATGCAAAATTGATCATAATTAACATTTTTGATGAATCTGGTATATGTATGTATGCATGTATATTAAAATACTCAAAAATAACTAGAACAAAATTATATATTGAAGTACACAATAACTAGATCAATTTCGTCTTTAGATAATATTATTTCAAATATTTTTGTGAAATATTGCGCCTTTAAACTTATTGTTTAAACAACTTTTAAGTGTATAGGTTCATTTTTCTTTCTTCCTTTGTTGTATTAATGTTTTACTTGGGTGTTAAGCTTTTTAGGCAACAAGCAGAAATCATTTTAGAAGTATCATAAAAAAAAAATTGCACCGCACAAACAATTAAAATTGACTCTATTATTATTATTATTTAGAATTCTCAAAATTAAGTAGTTGACAACCACTGAGGTTTTAGATCGAATAATGATGCCTTAATTTGATCTTAGGCATAATTTTTTAAGGACCTGCATTAATTTTGTAGGAGATGCAAGGAGTCTTAGAGATCATCTTCATGTCTTATGGTTGTAGTTTTTGGGATCCAGTTTGGACAAAGTTGTTGAGATGAAAAATACTAAAAATATTAGTACTAATTTTACTTCAAAGATCTTACAAACTAAAAAGCGTACTATTTAATGGACTTCGATATTAATACAATCAAAGGAAGGGTTATCATGTCGTTGTTAACAATACTAAGAATGCTATATATCTACAAGCTAATTAAAAGCTCATTTTGCGAAGGAAAAATTGAAATCAATCATGTCCTATCTTATGATGATTGTTTAAAAATCAAGTCAAAACATCAATAGGCAGGGTTTTATTATTTTTATTTTATTTTAAATTTAAAGACACCTCTCAACAGTATTTTTTTTAGAAAAATTTAATTCTATGTTTTTTTAATAATGCTATGTTTAATTTGTTTTTGCTTAAGCAAAGGTTATTGTAGCTAATTGGCATTACTTGCTCCCATTTATAAGGAAAATTATCAAATTCCTTTCTCCACCACTCTTGTAACTATCAAAATCTCAAAAAGAACACTACAAAAAAAGGTCCTATAGCCGTGTTTTTAAAACACAGCTATAACTCTTGAAAACGTGGTTGTAGGTCAATTTTGCCTATAGCCCCTTTTTTTAAGCCGCACTTTTGGCCGTGGCCTAGGCCTAAAACCCGTAACTACAAATGTGAGGGGTCTATAGCCACGTTTTTACAAATGCAGCTATAGACCAGGACCAATGGTCACATTTTTAGAAATGCAACTTTAGGACATACTTTAACCACATTTATAAAAGGTGGCTATAGAGGACAATTATAGCCACATTTTAAAAACGCAAATATGACCCTTTTTTTTTTGGAATTTGGCTATAGTCACGTTTTAAAAACATGGCTATGGTTTTTTTTTCTTTCTTTTCCTGGCCAGATGGCAAATGCCTGTAAGTAAATGAAAAAATAACACAATACCAAGGTAGTCATTAACACACAAAATGCATAATTAAGGCTTGGTTTCACGACATAATAAAAATTTAAGAGAAATATAACAAAATACCCTTGATTTGAACTCAAGCTGTCCACAAGTTTCCTAGTACAAGTAATGGAAGGCCCCAACATTTCCTAATTTAAGATTCAAGATATGCATGCTAATTAGGGAATAGGCAAGCATACCATATCACAGAAACAGATTGGAAATGAGACATAACATTACCTTCAATGGAACAATCTAGCTGAGATAAGTAAATCAGTTTGTAATAATTGAACTCCACATGTGGAGAAGGCATTTGTTTATGAGGTTAAAGTTATAGCAATGATAACCTTTTTGGGTAATTCCATAACTAAGGAAGCAACGTAATCAAGATGGAGGCTGAAGTTTGGAATGTTCATATGGAGCAAACTAGGTTGATAACATAGGAACAACCAAAGACACATATTGAAGAGTAGTGAGGGAGTTTAGCATAGAGAAGTTCAAACAATGTTTTGTTATAAACAAAAAGTGAAGAAAACACAATTAATAATACGAACAATAATAAGGATGAGAAATTATTGTGTACTCTCGGAATACCATAAATGCATACTCCCTCCTCTCACATAAATTGTGGGTCCCACTAATTAAATTCATGGTGGGATCTACTATTCATGTGAGAGGAGAGAGAACATATTTATGGTACTCAGGAATACTTAATAATTTTCCAATAAGGACAACCTCACCATAAATCGTTCCGATTGAATAACTAAATAAATTATTAAAATTGATAGTTAAGTCTAGGGCCTAAACAACGTTTTTTAATTACAATCTCTTGAGTTGCAATCAACACAAATATTATAACTTAATAAGTGCTATGTGTGGCCATATTGTTAAGCTCCATCTGCTTTTTAGCACCATTAAATTACGCATTTCTTTGATCTTGTAACTTCATTACAAGATTTGAACTCTCATATAGTAATATAGTATCATTTGCTAACTTTATTGATATTAATGGAATGTTCTAGCTACCATCGGTTCCTATAAATAGGAATAATCATGCGCACAAAGTATTGTTTTATTCAGTTAAAGAAAGTCCTAACTTTCTAAATCTATACGCTGCTTACATACAGTCCAAATGGGCGTACTAGAACTTTCATTATGATAATAATTTAGACAATAAAAAATCACTAACCCACGCAATTGAAAAATATTTTTTATATACAGCATCAACAAATGGTACACACTTATTGGAGCAAAAGCCTTTTTGAGGAAACACACCAACTTGCTTTCTTGGGTGAACAAAGATTATATACTTCTCAAGTCCTATGGCTGACGGTGTTTCCTTAGTTGTGTTACACACTTGTGAATCACACTTATTTACACTGACGAAATACAGTGTTTTCCACAATAAGATTCAAATCCGGCTTCTATTTAGATATATATTGGTAATTCCATATCTGTGGTCTGCCCCCATTGATGAAGGTGGTTTAAGAATTACCCCCACACATGAGTGTAGCTCATCTCTGCTCATGTAATCATTGTTTAATGCAAAAATGACAACTCTATTCACCTGGACTTCAATTATAGATATAATATACTGAATTAAGTCCCCGAATTTAACACGCCACCAAATTACCAATAGTCTTCTAAAAAATAACAACAATAAAACAAAAATGTGATTGGCTATTTGAACTAAAAAAGGGCTTTTAAATCTATTTATTACTACACATTTTGAATAGCTAGGCAAGTAGATATATGACAATGTTTCATTTTATTTATTCTTGTGGGTTGTAGGGCCAATAGAGTTAAGGCAGTGAGACGTATTTTAGTGCTTTTGAATAACTTTTGTAAGGGTTAGCGATAAGGCAATAAGTTGTGCTCTCTGCTCATTGATGCAGCGGCGCCGTGCTCACTACTCATGGCACCATGGCCACAAAATCAAGTACTCCTTTTATCCTACAATAAATAATCATTTTTTTCTATTTTGGGTTGCTGCTTAAAAAAAAAAAAAGAAGGGTAAACGCTCAATTCTTATATTTTATTTATGAAATCTTCGTTACTTCAAAATAATTGACATTATAAAAAGGAATAATGTTACAACCATAGATTTTTTTTACAATATTTTTGCAAACCGTTAATGTGAAATTTTTTTATAGGGTCTTATCTGGACTTACAACTAATATTACTTTTTTACTTACTAATAACTTCTCACCTCATTAGTAATTTGTAAAGAATTTGTAAAATAGTTTAGAGCTTTAGTACAACTCTATTAAAAGATGTTTATATTTTTACCTTTTCATTAGTAATGGTACCTTTAGTACTGCTCTTTTATAATACACGAGGAAGTTTGAAATATATATATATATATATAATATATATATATATATATATATATATATAAATTATATGTGTGTGTTTGTTTAATCAATTAATTAGTAAATAAAATTTAAATTAAACATTTGTAAGTAAAAAACACTTACCTAATTCAATTAGAATTCGTTCAAAAAAATATATCAAATCTAATTTCATTTGATTTATCTAGTATTAGGTTGCTTAATTAAAATATATAGTGAGTTTTATTAGTTTTAACTAACATAGTTTATAATCATTTGTAATTCTAAAAGTCAAACTAATAATATTTATTATGATGATGTAGAAAAATATGAAATTAAAAACTTAGATGGCAACATTAAAAGAAAAGTTAACAAAAATTCAAATGTTTCCATATATATATAATATAGAGAGAGAGAGAGAGAGAGATATTAAAAACTCTTATTAAAGATAATCATGTAATTACTACAAAGTAAAGTTGAAAAACTTAAACACTCTACCATCCTTTCCAAATTCAATTAATTCAACTTAGACCACCGCGCACCCTTGGTACGGTGGTCGCTCCATAAGTATAAGCACTTGTGGGGTGTGGGGAGCAAGGACCGGGGTTCAAGTCTTCAGGAAGGAGCTTCACACACATATACACTTAGATTAGACTAAAGTAAAAATTATATCTTGTATAAAAAAAAAATTCAATTTAGGGCTTAGATTATTTATTTTATTTTTTTTTCATTATAAGGTATATTGATGAATGAGCGTGCACACTACTAAATGCAAAAACAAAAATCTTAACAACAAAATTAGTGAGATAGAGAGAATATTTTTCAAATAATTGTTAAGAAATAAGAGTGCCAACCTGGCTGGAGATACATTATTTAATAGGAATCCCAATTAAACAACAAAAATTTACACCATGCATGCTTCCTATTCCTATCAAGAAATTAGAAAATTGTTAAAGCAAACATTTTGCAAATTTTAATTTGATTGGAATTAGGGAACAAATTGCCTTGAAAAAAAAGAAAAAAAAAAGGGTAACTACACTAAACCCTCCTGTGGTTTGGGCGAAAATCACTTTGCTTACCCGTGATTTGAAAAGTGTCACTTAATCCACTTAAGGTATGTTTTATTTATTTTTCGTAGCCCACCTCTGTTAAAATCAGGGGTAAATAGGTATTTTTGCTCAAATTTTATGTCTCTCTCCTCTCAAAACAAAAAATAACACAAAAATGCAAGAGAAACAAGATGAAAAAGTGGTATTTCACGAAGAACATGAGGAACATACCCCAAAAAAAAAAAAAAACACCTACAACCCCTCACGTTATCTCTATCTCTATATTTTCTCCCTGTCTTCCCTCTCTTTGACCCATAGCCCTTCATGGCACCACCACCACTCACTGCTGTGTCAAACCAACCCAACCACCAACGCACAGCAAAACCCACCATCAATTTGCCACCAGCCACAATCCACCACCACAAACCTAGCAGCCATCAATCACCAATCTGCCACCATCCACGATCCACCATTACAAACTCAACTACCATCAACCACCGATCGACCACAATGAACCCAACCATGATCCACTACCAAACCCATTAACAAGAAAAAAATCAAAAACAAAATCTAGCAACCCAAACCACAACCACGATCCACCCATCAAAAACAAAATAGAAAACAAAACCCATTAAACCACGACCACAATCCAACAACCCAGCTACCATGAAACCCAGACAAAATCCAGCCACACCACCATTGACCCACAATCCACCACAAAACCAACCAAAATCCACTGCCACAAACCCACTACCACAGCCAAAATCCACCACTATCAAACCCACAAACCATTAAACCTGAAACCCACATTGAACACGGCGAAACCCACTGCTTGGGTTGGCAAGAGTGAGGAACTGTAGAGAGAGTCAGCTCACCTGGCCAAACTCATCCTTAAAACCCACGACCACGTTTCTACAAGCAGACCAAACCTTCTCTCAGCTCAGTATCTCTCCTTTAACTGCTCAGACGTCACTTGCTCTACCTACGGTCCTTATGGTGCCAAGCCAGGAAGATCTGCGTCACTGAGTTGCTCAACTCGAAATGGGTTAGCTCGTTCCAACTCGTCAGAGTCGAGGAGGTGAATTGGTTGCTAGGCTCCATGTCAGCTCAGTCCGAGTCAAACTCGACTTGGGTATGATGTTTTTTGCTCTGGCAAACAATGTGCTATGTCGCGTGGTGTTTGGGAAGAGGTTTAAGGACGAGAGTGGGGAGGACGAAGAGCAGAAGTATCATTGGGTTGGGGTTTTGACTGAGACATAGGCCTTGTTTGCTGGGTTTTGTTTGGGCGACTTTTTCTCGGGTTAGGACTGGGTTGACTCATTGAGTGGGTACACAAAAAGATTGAGCAAGAACTTGGAGGATTTACAAGCTATTTGTGAAGAAATTATAGAGGAACATGTGAAGGAACAAGGTGTGAGAAGTGGTAAAGAGGATTTTGTTGACGTTTTGCTTTGAGTACAACAACGCGAGGAGAGGGACATAAAATTTTCACAAAACCCTCCTTTTTTATCTTATTTCTCTTGCATTTTTGTGCTATTTTTTGTTTTGGGAAGAAAGAAACATAAAATTGAGCAAAAATGTCTATTTATCCCTGATTTTAATAGAGATGAGTTACAAAAAACAAACGAAACATACCTCAAGTGGGTTAAGTAGCACTTTTTAAACTACAGGTAGGCAAAGTTATTTTCACTCAAACCACAGGTAGGTTATATGTAATTACCCTAAAAAAATAATAATAATACTTGTTGAGATGTTGACGAGGGGAGAGTAGTGCATGCTTGGACATATGACATATCCCCGTGTCCTACTTCCTAGGACTCTCAAGTCTCAAAGTACTGTTACTAGGGTTCGTACCATCCCAAAAAAGTGACTAGGTTCAATGTACCTTCTTTTCTTTTCTTTTTTTTCGAGATAAAGGTTCAATGAACCTAACAGGTGACAATACCATTACTCTCCCTCTACCTGAGTAGTTATTTAACCCACGAGACACACAAAGAAAGAATGACAGTGACAGAGATTGAAGTGTGCTTGCTAGCTAGAATTCCTTCTTTTATGTCTTTGTCTATTGCTGCCTCTTCTTTCACACTTGCTTCATCTTCTTCTTCTGCAATCTCTCAGCTAAATGGTATTTTTCTTTTTTCTTCTTTTTCATTCTTTTTCCTTTTACTTGTTTATATTCTTACTGATCATACACTTGCTTATTGTCTTGATGCTTAATATTATATATATATATATATACACACACACTGTAATATTTAGTTGCCTAAGTTTTTGGATTTCTTTTTTCCCTTAAAATTTTTTACTAGGGGAAGCCTTATTTATTTATTAACGAGGAACAAAGCTTCATTGCAGAAGGGGTTTTTTTTTTTTAAGTTTGTTTCCAAATTCAGCAAAGAGATATTATTCTTTCTTCAAAAACTCATCACTCATGATAAAAGGGTTTCAAGTAAAAGAAAAAGTTTTTCAGGTTCTTACAGAAACTATTTTCTCAATCTAAACAAAACCAATTAAGTAGTTTTTCTTTGTGTTTGTTGTTGTTGGTGATGATGATTATTACAATGATTTTGCTAATTTCATGGTGGTCTTAAATATATGTACAAATATTATGATTGGCCTACATGTTATTAGTATAATACCCCCATTTCGTCCCCACTAATTCAGCTCTACAAATTGTCTCTCGCATACATTTAGTTTCTTTACTCTTTGGAGTAACTTTGACAGGCACTAGCGATGGAAGATATTGGATGAAGCCCATTCATGTAGAGTCTAAGAGGAGCGTGCTAACAGTTCCTCTAGCAGCAAAATTTGCGACTCCTGGTATGTTTGATTCTTCCTGGAATTTAAGGAGCGCGACACGAACATTATTTATGTGGGATCTCATTGAATTGCACTATATGGTTTTCTTTTTATGTGATATTTTGTAGTGATGATTGAGAAGGTTGATGAATGTCCCAAAAATGATCATACTGATAAGCTAGCTAAGGATCTTCAAGGAGCTTCTCCCCTAGAGATTGAAAAAGATGATCGCTTTGAAAAAGTCGGAGATGATGCTACTGTAACATTAAGGTATGTTTATTATGTCCTTTTCTTTGTGAATATGCTTATTAATATGCCTCCAAGTAGTCAATCTTGAGGCTTTCTTCAGTTGATATCAAGAATTTATTTCTTCTTCCCAATTGTGAAGCCATGTTAGTTTATTCAAGAAAAGAGAGATATATTATATCCTTATGAACGTAGGCGTATGTATACATATAAACATGTTTGGCATTTGTCTTGTGCATTTGAGTACTGGACATGACACTTGTTCAAAATTGGCCACGTGTCAATCTCCTCTCGCATCAATTGCTGCAGTGCATTGGATGACCTTGCCCTGGAGGTCTACTCTATCAGCATGATGCTTTAATTCGTCTATAAACTTCAATTCTTATTAATTACTATGTGTTAGTTTATTCAAGAAAAGAGAGATATACATTACTAAATGTTAGCTTATTTAAGAATAAAGAGATATAGTACATCCTTTTAAACATTGGCGTATATATGTATAAAGGTGTTTGGCTTCTATATCATGCTTTGAGTACGGTACATGACACATATCCAAAATTAGCCACATGTCAATCTCTTATCCCATCAAGTGCTCTAGTGCACTAGTCAGAAGCCTCATTGAGAGGTATACTTTGTCTGCATATGATGTATTAATTCCTCTATAAACTTCCATTCTTGTTAGTTGCAATTTGCTACATGTCATTTTATTCTTTTGATGATCACATGTTATTTTATTCAATAAAAAAGAGATATGTTGCGTTTAGCATTAGTTTAAAAAAAAAAAACTGTTTTTTAACTATTTAGCTTATTATTGCTACAATTCAGCTAAATTTTACTATTATTTATGAGTTTTATTACACTTTTTGGTACTAGTCTTGAGTTCTATTATACTATTTCAGTTACTTTTTAACTTTATCTATAGTACTTTCAGTAAAAAGTTTTTAATTTCAACTAAATAAGTTATTTTCAAACGGATTCATAGTATATACATACATACATACCTTTGAGTATAAACGTATCTGGCTTTTGTCCATACATTTGAGTATTGAACATAACACATCCAAAAATTAACAACGTGTCTGTTTTCTATCACATCAACTGCTCTAGTGCACTGGATGGAATGTCTACTCTATTAGCATGATACATTAATTCATCTATAAACTTCCATTCTTATTAGTTATTACTCGTTCATAGTTAATATGTTTTGCATCTCACCCAAATGTGAATTTGGCAATTTCAAATTTAATCAATAAAATATAATGGATAAGGCAATAGGTACTCAATAATAGTAAGTTATAATTATAACTCAAACATACTAAAAAGTAAGACATTAATGGTGGAGAGAAAATTTTCAGTACGGCATTGAGTGGTAATGACTAATTTATAAAGGGTTCTTATCAGCACGAATTTAGAAATTATTAAACATTGTTAATAAGCCAGAACTTTGGACACAAGTATCTGGTGCATATAAACAAAAGCAAGAGAACAGGAAATCGAACGAGGTCGGATTTGCTAAAAAGAGAGTCATTACACATTAACTGATAGCTAATATACACATTTTGTTTTTCATAATGCGTAAGCCTACATATTGTTAACTTCTACTATTGTTGTCCTAACAAGTAATTACAACAATGATGCAGAATACAAAAGTAACCAATAGTTTTCAAGAAAATAATGATATTGATGGCATAAAAAGTAAAAGGAAAAATAACACAATGTTCTTGATATAACGTAATGTTCGTGAATTTTGTCACTATGCCTTTGTCTATTATTCAGTACTTTTAGAATAATTTATGAACATTTGTCACAATGCCTTTGTCACTAATTTAACATGGAACCTACATCTGGTTTGTGCAGTGGAGTTGAGGATCTCACTTTAATTGAAGCATGGTTATTTGATGCTGGGATCACTGGCCTAAAAGAATATCAGTCCTCAGGCACTACAGAAGGCACTCCGGTTATTCAAGTAGATCCTTCATTTGAAGGAAGAAATGGTGCGATTGGCAGATTTTTGAAGTCGAATGCAGTGGCAGATGCGGAAAACCAAGAATATTGGAGCTTCCTTCTAGCCATAAATGTGCTATTTAACAGTATTCCTTTTCATGGATATAATTCATTTGGGTATGAGAAGGAAGGGATGTGGTGGTGGGAGGAAACGGATCAGGCTAAGGAGTGCGGCCTATATAAGGCTATGGAATTGGATCATTTGACGGTCTTTGGAGAATATATGGCTTCCATTGATCTTCTTGTACAGAACTAGAATCACCGAGCAGCAGTGAGATGCATCCATTTAAGTGCTGCTTTTGCTGCAATGTGCTTGGTAATGATCCTATGTCGTTGTACTTAAAATGAGAAGAGTTCCCCTTCACAACTTCAAGTTTGTAACCTTTTGTGATCGTGAATTGCAGACTGTAAACATGGTCCAAAAGTCTATCTGCCCCTTTGTTCTTGTGTTTTCACAAAACTATATAGTGGAAGGCAAACATAGGGAGCATTAATAAATTGTAGTGGTAGTGATGAATTTACTCATCCTATCGTATCTTAAACAAGAATATGCTTGTTAAAATTAGAAGTTTCATGTACTAGAATATTGTATGCCTCTTCTTAACTACGTTTCGTGTGCTCTTTCCTAACTCGAATAAAATTTAGCTTTTCCCCTTTCTGATTGAATAAAAATTCCCCTTTTCCCTTTTCAATTGTCTACCATATTAATCCTCAATCTCAATCTCAATCTTTTGTAAGAGTTAGAAGCCGAAATTATATTGAAAATTTTCTGTGCAAATTTTATCCTACAACCCAGCCTCTCATCCATTAATTGATTTGATAGTGAATTAATCTCCAAATTAACGGTGATGAGCCTGGATTTGAAGACACTTAAAATATGGTTTACAAAATAAAAGCGGCACATCACCGGTTGAGAATATAAATTTGCCTTTTCAAAAAATAAAAAATAAAAATTCGGGAGGCCCAGTGCACAAGGTTGTCACACTACTAGTTTATAACATGGTCCTGGAGATGTGATGGGTAAGCAGTCCTACTTCCTTCTATATATATATATATATATATATATATATTTTTTTTTTTTTTTTTTTTTTTTTTCTCGTAAAAATTTGTTAATATGTGCTCTAAAACCATATAATAATAAATTATTTTTGAAAATATTCTTTCAAAAATTAAAAAAATATTAACAACTTTTTTTAATCTCAAAAAAATATTTTCAAAAAAATAAAAAGCTTAACGGGTGCGGCACATATTAACCGGTCCCCGTTTTGTAAGGCTAATTTCAGGACTCAAACAAATGTCAGTGGAAGGCACTTGCCTTCCGCTAAAGCCCGACCTGTTTTTGTGAAGGGGGTACGACCTTAAAAAAGAAGAACGCAGATTATCCCCAAGTCTAAATCAGCACAAATTAAAGGAATGCAGTTGAAAAAGTATTCCACAAAATGGACTAAAAAATGCAGGTAAGCAATAGTTTTGAATGCTATGCACTATGTAAAGCGTTAAAGAGGAGATTCATATTACAGAATTGCTTGTTTGGATGCCTCGAATCCCCCTATGGCAGCTTACATGACTGGGACGATTTACTCCTAGTTCCCTCTAGTCTTGATTACCTATGACTATGACTATGAGCAGCCAAACCAACCCACGCATGCTGTCCAACGAATCAAGCAGCTCAAGCTAGCTCAAACATTCAAATTGCCCTCTGCGCTTTGCACATCTTCTTCAGTTCCAGCATAATCCCATTTCTTTGGAAGCATAACATATATACTCCTTAGTTGACATATCATATCACTGTTTCTTAAGCTATAAAGCTACTAAAGGTGAAAAGATAGAAAAGAGAAGAGAAGAGAAAGAATTAAGCTCTTAAGACACTGACAAGAGCTTATACAAATTTTGTATCTTCAGGCTTTCTTCTGCTTGATTGGTGACAGAAAGAGAAATCGAAAGATCAAAGCAGCCAAAGCAGATCCAGCGAAAGGACAAATCCAATAAACATAAAAATGTTCCCAAGTGTTGTGTCGATCGTTCAGAAATGCCCAGCCAAAGGCGTTGGCTGGATTCATGGAAGGCCCTGTATAACCAGACCCTGAAACAACCAAACCCATTGTAGCCACAGCAATCAACCACACCTTCAAAAGTGGGTTTTTAGGACCCCGGATCACAACAAAAAGGATAGTAAAGTTAATCAGAAAAGTCAACACCCCCTCTGCTATGGCTCCAGTATGCAAGTCCACTTGCAAAAAAGGTCCCTTTAGCCTGTGCTTGTATTGGATTGGCATCAATTGTAGTATAGCCTTGGCACCACCCACTCCACCAGCCGCCTGAGCCGGAAAGCGAGCGGCCAGGGAGATAAGAGAGGATTCAGGCTTAAGACCTGCTGTGTAGAACGAGAGAGTAGTGGATGGATTGAAGCTAGCACCACCCAAGGCTGCGCCAATTATGCTGAATAACAATACAAGAATGGTGGCGATGATGGTGGTGATGAATAAGCCTGCCAATGGATTGGTTTGAACACCAAGGTATGTAGCTATGATAGTAGTAAGAACTCCCATCATTGGTGCGCTGAACACCCACAAGGATGTCAATAAGGCATCTCCTATTGCCTCCTTCACCACGCCCATCTTTCTTCTCTTTGCTCTCAATTATTTGCTCTCTCCAGCTTTAACTGCCTTCTATTATCAGCACTTTCTATGCCTTTGTATTGTCTGTTTCCTTCTACAAAATAAGAGTTGAAACTTGAAACAAAATAGCTAACTGGGAATTTCAGCTTGGCTCAAAAAGGAGCAAAAGAATTTGGAGATGCTTACAAGTTTGAAACTTTCTTATATTGGTGGCTAGTAGAGTACCGTAAGCTTATCTTTAAGCAATTCATTTTGTGGCCTCGAAAGGACCTTCACACATTTTACCTACCCTTCCTTCCCATTTTTACCCACTATCTACCCAAAAACTGAAAAAAACTAAAAAAAAAATTTAAAACAAAACATGAGGGACAGGCGTGAACATTTTTTTTTATTTTTAATGAAAGGTACAACAACGTGGTGTAAAGGGTGATTTATATTTTATATTAATCCATAAGAAAAGTGACGCGTTTTGTCGCAAGCCCAATGTAATAAGTATTAAGTACAATTCTATTCAACATCTATTCATTCTATTGCTTGGATCTGTGATGCTTGAGCTAAAGTGACAATAATTGTCATATATTCTTGTAAAGGACAACTTGTATAAGCTAATTCTAGCCAATTGAAACTGTCATTGAAAAGAGATGATTACAACTTTTGTTATTGGTCAACTGGGTGGGTGAATCACATGCCAAAGCATGATTCCCCTTCAAATGCAACTACCCTCGATGTTAATTTCGCTGCTTGAAGCCCACGCCTTCTGTGTTCTTAACCTAAGCCATTAACATATTTAAAGCATTTAGAGCTATTTGGATACCGTTTATTTCTGAAAATTAAATAAAAATTAAAAATTAAAAATACAGTAATAAAATAATTTTTAAATGTGTGAATAGTACCATGTGACTCAATTTTAAAGTTATTTTTGCTAAATTCCGTACTTGCGAGTCCCCGTAAACAGTGCACAGGATCCACAAAAAAAACATAAACGCATTACTATCCAAACTTACACTTAATATGTGCATATAATTCAAGTAGTTGTAACTAACTAGATAATTTTTCATGTGATGCACGGATATTTTACAAATTTATTTGAAATAATTTTGAGGGAAAATTACATTTTTCTCATTTGTAATTTGTCTGAAAAACACTTCACTTATATATGATTTAAAAATTGATACGTTACACACCTGTGATCCGTTCCGTTTGTCTCCCGTTACCCACTTTTGTTAGAAATATAGATAAATTTGTATTTTTACTACTCTTTTATATCTCTCTCCTCCCAAAATATAAAAAACTAAAAAAATATTTTTTTTTCAATCTTAAAGTCAGATTTTATAAAATTTAAGAACAATCATAATATGGTTTTTGCTAAAATTAAAAATACTTAAAATTGAGTAATGTTTTCTAGTAATTGCTTCTATGGCCGCCACCACTAGTTTCAAGGAACAATACACACCTTGAAACTGCCAGGCATCAATCCTTGACCGAGACTAAAGGGGTGCGCACAGTTCGATCAGCTCTCTTTTTTTTTCCAAATTTATCACCGGACCAATAGGGATCGATTTTCTCATAATTAGAACTGATGCATACTAATTGGGGTCGGTTTTTTGAAACATATAAAAAAAATGTTTGTTTTTTTTTTATATTAAAAAATTGGGCTTGTAAATACACAACACATTCAAGATTTCAAGCAAAATGTTCTCTTGACAAACTGTTAACTAGATAAATACATTGATGTCAATTAAATTAAATATTGATTTCCATGTAATAAAAAAAAAAAAAAACCAAGCAGTTAAGTAGCTCAAACAATAAAAGAAGCATTGATATAAAAAAAATTATTGAGTTCTTGGTACAATTTTCATTTACACATAAAGATAATAACATAAAATATAAATATTATTCTCAATAGATATATAAAATAAAAGCTAATAGTAAATAGTGACTACTGACTAGTGAGTGATTATGGATTACCTCAAGGTGAAGGATTGAAGAGTGAGAGTTGCGAACTCTCTCAGACTCAGTCTCCCTCAAAAATCAAATTGCTGAAAAATGACAAAAACAAAAAACATTAGACAAATCATAGTTCACAAATGGACTTGGACAATTTATAATTGGACTCAAAGTGAGAGAGAGAATCTTCAAAATGACGAGGTGAGAGATGGAGAGTCGAGACATGGAATTAGGCGGAGTGGCTGGCGGCAGTGAGTCAGTGACTAGTGAGGCGGTGAGAGAGAGACATGTTAGACATCGACTCAAGGAGAACCAGCACCCAGAAAAGCCAAAAGGCAAGAGAGAGAGAGAGAGACACTGAGAGAGTTAACGAGGAAGGTCTAAGAAAATAATTAATTTATACCTAGGGAGTTAGGGCTAGGGTTGTGCACTCATGTTTTTTTTTTAAGTGAAATGGCGCCGTTTTGTTTAAAAAATAAAAAGAAAAACTATGCTAAATGACTTTGTTCCAATATATATTAGATTTATAGGTCAGTTTGGTGCAAGTATCGGTTTCAGACTTGAGTTTCGACTTCTATACCACACCGGCGTCAAAACTAGGGTTCCCCTCCATTCAGCAACCTCGGCTCCATCGATCGGCTCTAGTAGCAGTGCGGTATCATCAGCAACAGCCGGTTGGATTGGCCATAGTCGGGTTGTGCACACTCCTAGAGACTATAGCAATCCATGGTTTTCTCCCAGCTCTGTCAAGATGAGTGTTAGTTGCTCACTACATGAGGAATTAACATAGTACTTCTATCAACAACAAAAAAATAGTACTACTCAAGGAGAGCACCTGTGTCAAAAAGATTCTTGCTTCAAGTGAGCTTTTCAAAAAGCATGACATAAAAAACAATTCAAAACTCTCACATTTGAAATATAACCCATAAGAAAATTCCTTATGTTCAAATGTTTAGAAGCAATCGTTATTTTTAGCAGATTGCTTACCACTAGGTTGGATTGGCTGTGAAGGATTAGGCTTTTTGTTTTCTTATTATTATTATTATTATTATTATTATTATTATTTTGGGTTTCATTTCTCCACAGAAGTTTTACAAACATTCAAAATCAGATAACCAATAACTGCTTCCCTAAGCTTATATTTATAGGAAAACAAAACAGGGGGAAGGATTTCTACTTTTGAATTGACATTAGTATTTGTTAGTTGAGATTATAGAAAACCCAAGCTTAAGTATAGATTTGGGCTTTGAAAAATCAAAAAATTCCTCAAAATCTATCTAAGGTTTAGATTGAAATGGTAATCACTCAAGAGGTAAAAAATTTCACATGATGATCTTGATGGAGTGGCTCGATCGAAAAGAGAGTGAAAGGGTGGCCTCATGTGTTTAATTCCATGTGTTTGATTTAGTTTGTATTATGTTTTTCATTTAAAAGGTGTTAAGAGTAACGACAAGTGGATAGGTGGGCAACAGATTATTAACAAATAGGACCACATGTAGGTAAAATACCAATTTTTTAATCATAGGTAGGCAAAGTATAATTTTCCCTCATTTTTATGTTTTTTAAGATTTTTTTTAATACTCATTTTCCCTCATTTTTGAATGCTTTGAAACTCAATTTTCTTAATTCATATTTTATATTTGAAAAAATTGCCATAGAATTGGTTTCCCAATATTTAGTGAAATTGCTTTACTAATCTAAATTTCTAAGGTTGGAATAGTCAAGATTTTTAGACATTTCTAGGAGACTGACATATTATATTATACGTAGACTTTATTTTTTTAAAATTGATGACTTAATTTTGAAATTTTAAATTTATAAATTTTAATTTTAAGCATAAAATATTTTCATATCCTAAAATTACAAAAAAAAAAAAAATTCAAGCAACATCTCAAATGCTTCCTCAACTACTCCATGTCATTATCTCAATGAAAGGAAATCATTTGTTAGTAGCGGCATATAGAGAATGTGATAAAATAAAGAAAAACTAGCTAAAAGCATTTCCATTTATGAAGATTTAATTGCCTTTAGCTAGGCTTCCACAAAAAATAAAATAAAAAAATAAAAAAAAACAATACAAAAAACACTCTAAAATCATCATTGACTTTCACTTTTATCATCATAGCTCATATTGATATTGCACTGAATAGCAAGAAAAAAAACCCACAAAGAAACCTAAAAATTATAAGTTCTAAAACATAATCTAAAAAAACAACTATTTTCATCAATAATCAAATTAGAATGTTTCTTTCTATTTCTCTTTATTTCTAAAACAAAATACAATTATGACTTTACCACACCGAACACCTAAAGACCCAAAGCCAATCACATCCTTTACAAAACCATAACATGTTACCTCAACCTCAAAACAATTAAGGGTTGTTTGGTAAGATTATTTAAATATAGTTTTTTTGTTTTGCAATCCATAAAATGGTAAGTTCCATACTTGAATTTATTGTTTGGCTAATATTTTCTAAATACAGTTTTCAAAAAATTGTATCCTATTTTCCTTATTTAAAACAGAATTTTGAAAACGGCTTAAAGATATTTTCAGGATACAATAAAGGTTTTAATGACATAGTTGTAAATAAATTGAAAACAGTGGACCCCACATATTTGTTCAAATTCTTTTATCTCTTAAATTTAGGAGTTTATCTTTATCACAAAAAGAATTCTCACACTTCAAATTTGAAACTTATCATTAAAAAAAAAACATTATGAACTCTATTCCCTTATCAGTATCCAAAAAAAAAATTAATAATAATCTACAAATTCTACATGTTACTTTTGTATATATATATATATATATATATATATATATATATATATATATATATATATATATATATATTTTAAATCTCAAAAATAGAATGGTCTCTCAAACAATTTTTTTTTTTTAGTATTTTGAAAATTATTCTTAAAAGTGGGAGTCAAATATGTAAAATATAAAAATTATTATCTGAAAACTAGTTTCAAGTTCAATTTTTTGAAAATTGTTTTTAGGGGTGCAAGAGCTTCAATAATGTAATTGTGCCACGTGTCATGCCCATGGCTGAGAAGGACTATTATCTTGCCGAGGAGACCACACCCTCAGATTGAAGGATCACGCCAGTAGCACGTCACCAAAAGAGCTCATACCATACAAAAAGAGCTTTGGGGAGGACGCTGACATGACTGGAAAGTTGGTGGCTGCCACCACATTTAATGCATCCAACTAAACCTCATGTCTGCATATATGTGGAGAAGACCCCTGAACAATATTGTCTTGGAGAAGACCCATGGATAGTCAACAAATGGAGGGTCAAGATCATCTAAGGGAAATTATATAATGTAAGGAACCCTCCGGGGAGAAGGGGATCAAAAAAGAGAGAGAAAAAGATTGTATCATGAAGAACACCACTTGTAACCAAAAGAAGCATATATATAAGATTTAGTCCCCGAGGACTATGCCGAGGACGATTTACTTCAAGCAATACAATTGTACTCCTGTTTTTCTTTGCATCAAGGCTCACTGTAGTTATTTTCTGATTTATTAAAGCCTAGTTTTTCAGCCCACTCTCTAGAAATTCATTGTATTAGGCTCTTTAGGCCCAAAAATCCTTTTCTCTTTAGGTTGGTTCTAAGTCCAGTCCTTATAGTTTTTATATTGTTTTGAAAACAAAATAAAAAATTCTCCTACCAATTAAACCCCAAGACATCGCGCATCGTCAGTCAATAAGGAAAAAAAAAAATTAAAAAAGGCCTTCTTCCTTAGTTATAGCCAACTCATATGAGTTAAGATTAGATAAGACAACGAAGTTGAAGCTAGGTAAGTGCCATTGAAAGGTTGAAGATATATGACATCATTCTTAGTTAGTCTGTATTTGAGATGACATGACATGAAGGATTGTGAACATGTATATATAAAGGAGTAGAAGTGCAAGAGGTTTTTAGTTTGAAACATTGAACCAAAGAAACCAAAAGTCTCTTTTTTTTTTTCTTATCTTGTGACTTTAAAAATTATGTCAACTAGTCGCAGACCCACGTGATGCGTGAGAATATATAAGTATTTTATATTGTGGTATAATATATGATTTATTCTCTAAAATTTGAAGAAGATAATTTGTTCTTTTTAAAAACTGAACTATTTCTAAAAGTATTTTTCATCTCTCTATTTCTACAAATATATCATTCTAATATTTCTAAGTTCTTTTTTAAAAAAATTGGGTGCATTTATTTGATATTATTTTTTTTTTTCAAGTGGTTTATATTCTTCAAAATTTTGTTATAGTATGTTATGTTTTCCTCTCTTTTTTCCCTAAAGCTAAACCTTTTTAAATTTCAAATTAATTATTTAAATTCATTATTCTCTTAAGGAGATTATCATGATAATCAAGCTTCATTGAAGATTTATAATTGATATAACTCAAATAGTTGATAGGTACATTCAAATACATAGTCATGCAGATTATATTTTTATCTAAACTCAAATTTCCACTTCCAAAATATATAGAAATTAACTCAAATCAAAACTATAAGAGAGAGAGAGAGAGAGAGAGAGAGAGAGAGAGAGAGTACATGTGATGGGGAATTCAAAAAACAAACCATTAGAATATACCAACCCAAAGTAGAGATAGAAACAAAAAACCCACTAATTTAAAGTTGAGTTGCAAAAGAGAGTGAGAGTAATCACCTTTTTTAGTGAGAGAATGTGAGAGCAGTAGCAAAATTATATATATATATATATATATACATATAAAAGATGAGTAGAAGAACACTCAAAAGAAAATGTATAGTTGTAAATACCAAATTAGTAGAATAATATTATATTACTATATAATGTCATAGGATAACATCTAACAATCAAAGAAAATAAATTTTAAACAAAACAAATTAAAATGCAACCAAATCGCATTAACTCAAAAGTAGAGTTCAACACAAAAATCATCAACCAAAGAAAGAATATATATATATATATATATAGAGAGAGAGAGAGAGAGAGAGAGAGAGAGAGAGAGAGTATCACCTTTTAAGGTGGACAAAATATGAATTGAATGTAATAGAGAATATCAAAATTTAATAGTAAATGAAATGAGGAGAAGAAAAGTCAAAAAAAAAAAGAAAAAAGATGAAGGATAAAGGAATTTTAAGGTTAATGTATAGAGTAGTGGGAAGATGAAAATGTAAAAGTAGGGGAAGTGTTAATTGTAATTGTTTGGTGAGAAATTAATAAGAGATAATTTAAGAAGAGAGAGAGAAAATATTGGAAATAAGTAGATGATATGTCCACCATGGTTTTGAAACTCAGAACCACCGCGCACCCTTGGTATGGTGGTCACTCCACAAATATAAAAACTTGTGGGGTGTGGGAGGTGAGGGTCAGGGTTCAAGTCTTCAGGAGAGAGTTTCACACACATTTACACTGAGATTAGGCTAAAGTAGAATTCTATCTTGTATCCAAAAAAAAAAAAAAAGAAACTCAGACCATTTAATGAACCAAAAAATAGAGAGATTCAAGATTTTTGAGTTTGGATCGAGGTTCAAACAAGGTTAAAACGTGATGTGTCATTTAATTTTTTTTAATATATTTGATACTTAAATTGGTTTATATTTATTAACTTTTCATTCTTGACCAACAAGATATGTGTGGCCCAATGGTTTAAATACTAGAGATATTATTTCACTCGATGAGAGCAAGTTTAAGCAAGTTCAAGTCCTACCAATAGCATATTTTCATCAATTTTTACCAAAATAATGACATGACCGATTCGTGGCTTACAGAATTGGTTCTTGGTTAACCTGGTCAAATCGGCTAGTCTAGTCTGAGTTTAAAAATAATGGTGGCCGCTAATGTGGCTTAATAAAAGCGTAGTAATAATAAATGCTACGCTTTAACTTCTAGACATATATAGATAGTGACATGGCTGAACTGTGGCTTACATAATCGATTATCGATTAACCTAGTCAAACCGGCCGGTCTAGTCCAAGTTTAAAAACAATGGTGGCCGCTGATGTGACTTAACATGAGTGTAGTAATAATAAATTATACACATTAACTTTTAGATATATATAAATTATCTTTTCAAAGAGAGCGCCAGACAGTAGAAAATCATGTTCTCCCGTATGAGGTCTCTGCTTTTATATATATATTGATGGCTAGTCAAGGAGGTGGTTAGATGGAATCCCACACTAGTCAATATGGAGTCATAGAATATTTCACAATGGGTGATAGTTAGTTCACATTCACTATTGCACACAAAGATGCATTCACTTTTTTTCACTAAATGTTCAGTGCAAAAAATTTAGTGCCTACTTTGTGTGCAATAGTATGTGCGAAATATTACTCTTTGAAAATTTGATAAAAAAAAGATTCTCAGGTTTGGTATCAAAAATCGATATTTAGGAGAGAGAGAGAGAGTATTCACAAAATGATTCTTCCCTCCTCTCACAAGAGATGCGGGTTCTTGTGTAGAACTTACGGTACAATCCACACTTCCTTGGAGAAGAAGGAAGACTCATCTCGTATAAGTGAATAATATCATCCTTCATTAGAGACTTAACATAGATGAGAAAGAGTATTAGTGACCAATAAAGCACTTGGGTAATTTTCCCAACTAGTTGAAGTTACAAGTAAGGATGTGCATGGGTCAAGTTGTGAGGTTTTTTTCAACCCAACCCATCACAGGGGTTTAATCCAACTCATGTGAATTAGGTTAGACCCATGGGTGGACAGTGCTTTTTTTTAATTATTATTATTATATTATTAAACTGAGTATTAGAAGTTTAGAACACCACCACAAATAAATGAAAATTTATAACCAAATAATCGTGAGTATAATATTAAACCAATACAAACTATATGAGGAGACCTTAGAGTTTGGATTTTATTTAGGAAGAGAAGCAAAAGAATAAATAACGATAATATATTTTTAAATATATATTAATTATAGGTGGTTTGGGTCAGGTTAAGCAAATTTGTGAATCTTATAACTCGAATCCAACCCAACCCCACAGTATAAAAAATAAATATAAAAATATTACAACTCATCGACTCCTAAAAATTGACCAAACTCGATAGGTTGGCTTTGGCGTGTTACAAGTGATTTTCATTGAAATTAAAAGTGCAATGAAATATTTTTGTTTATTAGGCTGTGTTAATTAGGGGTAGCAAAATTGGACACGACCTGCGAACTTGACACGACATAACACTAAATGAAATTAGCAGGTTATTGGTTGAGATTTAATGAATTCATGTCATATTTGGGTTGAGACTTAATAGATTTTTGTCATATTCGGGTTGACACAACTAATCCGTTTAACAGACAGGTTAGATTAGTGTTCAACCTATGGAACCTATTGACTCCTCTGACCCATTTAATTAAATAACATTTTACTAATATACTCATTAGACCCTAGGTGTATAAACTTATTAGTTGTTGTGGTTTACTTTTTTTGATATTTTGTGATTGATTGTTTATGATATTGAGATATGCTTAGTTTTGAATGATTATTTGTGATGCAGTTACTCATTAGTTCTTAATTTTATATTCAAAATATTTATTTGTTTGTTTTTTTTATTTTTTTTAATTTTTATAAAATTTGATAAATAGATTGATATGATTTACCTATTTAATAAATAAGTCGTGTTAGGATTAAAGAATCTTGACCTGTTTAATAAACATGTTGGGTTAGTGTTGACCAATATAATCGTATACTCATGAATTGACATAATACGAACCCGACACATAAACACAAATTGCCAAGTTAATATATATATATATATAAACGAAAAGATGGTGCAATTAGATCGGGCTTCCTTCCTTGCAACCAAAACTTTATCCAGTATTTAGTTGGGCTCCCTAGAACAGATGTGACCCTGTGCAGCCTTAATTACATGTGGGCCAGAATGTACTAATAACCAATAAGTGCTCTAACGTGGGGCTGAGCGGGGCAGGGTCAAGGGCTCTGCTCCGTCCATATTGGGCCACATAATTTAATCCCCACATCCATTTGAAAACCTTTTTAAATAAAACCGTTTTTTGAAGGAGAATAAAAACGTTAACGTTAGAAATTAAAAATAAAAACTACATTAAAATTTTAGATAATATATTCCCGTTGAAGATAACATATATGAGTTAAGAAATACTATATCTATAACATTTTTATAATACTTTAATAATAAATCTTAAATGATAAGTTGTTATTAACAATTACTAATTTGCCAAAAAAAATAAAACATCAGTAGTGTATTCAAACTAAATCAGTAAAAACTTACCACCTAAAATTTGTTATGAAAATATTGTGGACATATTACTTCTCGAGTTAAAGTTGAGTTTGCACAAATGAAAAAAAAATCTTTTTTGTATACTTTTGGCAAGATATCTTTAATTAAAATTTTAAATAAAAATACAAAAATAGTATAAGAGGAATTTCAAAAAGGACATAATTCATTTGGATTGAGGGGAAAAGAGAGGGAGTAGAGTAAATTTAGCCCAAAATTAGCCTAAGAATTTAAATAAAAAATTATTTCAAATTTTAAAATTTAAATAAAATTATTTTAAATTATAGAGTAAAAATAAAACTATCTGAAACTATATAAAGTTTAATTGAAACTTATCTAAAATTATGAGGTTTAAATTCAAATTGCCTCAATTTATCTAATAAAAAGTAATTAGATTATTAAAGTCCGATCTTAATTACACTCTTATATCATTTATGAGCATTTTTCATTCACAATTTCTTTCTTGTTAGCACTCTTTCTTATACATTACTAGGGCAAAATTCAAAGAAATAATTAGGGAAGAAAATAAAAGGATAATCTCACTTATAGTAATTTAGAGAAAATTACACTTTATCACTTTAAACTATATACTAAATTGCATTTTGAAACTGATGATGCCGAAAATATCACCAGTGAGTTGCAAGCACTCCTTAAACTAAAGCAATACCTGTAGAAAGAAAATAAAGGACCTAAAAGAGAGCACCGGTGTGGTGCCGGCCAAAAACCCTCCGAAGGTCAAGTTAGAATCTTGTTTCTTTAACCTTAGAATGCCAGAGTTAAGAATATTGTGCGTACCTTCATATCTAAGGTTTCTGGGGTATTTATATTGGGTAGAATTGCCTTTCTTTTAGGATACAACTTTCCCCTCAAGTTTCTCTCCATATAGGAGTCTTCTCAAACGTGTGTCGCAAGAAGTCCAAGTATGCACGCTTGCGTGGGGATAAAGCAAAAGTTGATTTAAAACATATCAAATGACATACAACCTGGAATCTTCAATTAATTCGTACATGACGGATACTCAGCCAAATTTCACCGTCATAGTCGCGTCACCTACGGTGTCGATCCATCCTCATGCTCTCCGTCCCTTCGAGTTCTATGTGAATACCCTTCTCCTATTTTTATCCCTTCAGAAACTATGCACTAAATTACACTTTGTACCTTAAATTATTTCAATGCATGTTTTGCATCTTAAACTATGACTCTTATTTACACTTTGCACCCCAATGTTAATTTTATAGTTAAGTTAGACAAAATTTAATAGCACATAACTTGCATATAATTTTTGTTTAAGTGGCACAATTAATTAAAAACATTTCCCTTCCCTGCTTTTCACTCTATTAGATCACCCAAAAAAGAAAAATGGAAAAAAATATTACTTGGTTTCTTCTTCTTCCTCCTCTAAGATCTTTCTCTTCTTGGTACTCAAGCTTCTACTCCTCGCCGGCGCATCGGTTTCCAAGGCCCAAAGTGGTGTCGTAGGTAAGGAGCTGTGGTGCATGGCTAAGAACAACGCACAAGACACGACCTTGCAAATGGCGCTGGACTGGGCCTGTGAGCTCGGCACCGCCAACTTCAGCCCAATACAGCAAGGTGGGCCTTTACGCAAACAACATACTAATTACGACGGTTGCATGCATTCAAGGACTATTACTTGAAGCATGGCTTGGCCACCGATTGCTTGCTCCTTCGATAACACTGCTTCCCTCACTTCTTTGAACTCCAGTCAGTCTCAAAAGCTCCTCTTCTTTTTCTTTTACATGATTGATCTTGATTCTTTAGTCAATATTTCAATGACAACTCAAATATCGACTCATCAATTCCTTTATTGTTTTTTTTTTTTTTTTTTGGGGTCCTAAAACTCATAATTTAAAATAGCTTATGCCTGAATCAATTTTAATGGAGGTCATTTAACAACTCATTGGAGCAACCATGTTCGAAAAAAAAATCTTTATTGCATAAAACAATCTCAAATTTTGTACAATCAAGGAGGCCAATTTAACAACTATTTCTTTAAAATAGCACAAAAAATGATTGAATGATGGTTCTTTGTTGGTTGGATCGATATTCCAGCAATATAAGAAGGAAGAAAAAATCAAAAACCTTTGGCAGATTAGGACCAATACATAGGGAATGATTATGAAATTTTCTTTAGCAGAGGAAAATAAATAGAGGAAAAACAGGGATGATAAAGGCAGCTGCAAATCTGATTTTTTTTTTTTTTTTTTTTGAATTGGTCCTGCTTGTATGTAATTATTTTATTTTATTTATAAGTGAAAATGGTGTTTTGGTCTTTAAACAATACGTCACCTAAGCAAAAATCATATGCAAGTAATGTGTTATTAATTTCTATCTAACTTAGTAGTAAAACTAACATTATGGTGCAAAGTGTAACAAAAGTCATAGTTTATAATATAAAGTGTGCGTTCGAATAATTTAGGGTGCAAAGTATAAGTTGGTGTATATTTTAGGATAGCAAAGTATAATTTCTCTAATTTAAGAACAAGATAGCAAAATTTTAATTAATCGAAATTCATGTCCAATTTATTCAAAGAATCAAAATGAATCTTTTCACTCACACAGTTCAGCTTATAAAAGTATAAAATATTCTCTCAATAAGTATAAAATATATTTTTGATAAACAAACTATAAACATCTTAGGATAGAATGGTTCATTACACCGTATTGTAACAATTCAACTATTCTTTCTTTAATATCATATTGTAACAATCCAAATATTTCTTCTAAATTTCTTTAATTGGGTGCATTGAGAATTAGGGAGAAACGAAGAAAATAAAAAATTATCAGTTATGTTATCACAACATGAAACACGTCAACATTTAACGTTGGCATCACTACGAAAATAATATTATTTTGAAAAGAAAAATTTTAGTTCTACAACATTTCATAACTCTTTTATGTTTTATAGTAAATTATATATGCCAGGTTGTTACAGACTCTAATGGGCAAAAAAATAATTTAATAGTAAATTCAAATAAAAAACCCATAACTTGTTACCTAAAATTTGTTATTAAAATATTATAGGTATATCATTTTTCCAATAAAAATGTATGGAAAATAAATAAATGAATTGAAATAAAATTGATTTTATTACTTGGATTGAAGAGAATCTTTATTTTATTGAACAAATTCTGATCCATTATGTACTTTCCTTTTTACATTCGTAATAAAATTTCAATCTTACTTTCCTTTTCACATTCATAATAAAATTTCAATCTTCCCAGCCAAAAAAAAAAAAAATTATGTCAATAGCATTTTCACAACACTTTTGTAACAAATTATAGATATTAAGTTGTTACAGGTTATTACTGATAGGTAAAAAAAAAAAAATTTAGTAGTAAATTTGAATTAAAAACCCATAACAACTTGTTACCTAAAATTTATTGTGAAAATATTATGAATGTAACACTTCTCTAATGAAAATGTATGGAAAATAAATAAACGAATTGAAATAAAATTGATTTTATTGCTTGAAGAGAACCCTTTCTTTATTAAGCAAGCTTTTTTCCATTATGTACTCTCCTTTTTACATTTATAATAAAATTTCAATTTTTCCATCCGAGAAAAAAAAAACTCCAAACATTAAGGCTAAAGGTGCAATTTATTCTTTTTCTTTTTATTTATTTATGGTAAGAAAGGTCTTTTTCTTATTATAATTGTAGAAATTTATGACATTAGATCCAGAATTGTGTTACAACTGGAATATAAGGTCTAACGGGTTTATTTGCAAGTTTCAGCATTGATTGGACCTGCTATTTAGGGCACCGGGCACCAGTCCACTTTTAATGCGCCAGAACTCTCCCCTCTAACCTTTTGCTCAAAAAAAAAAAAAAACTATCCTCCATTGATAGACTCTGCAGTCTGTGTACTGGTACAAGTAATAAATAAATTTTTTAAAAAAAACATAAATTTTAATTACAAATCCGATTGTATGGCTAATAGCTACGACTTTACTTTTGAAAATTTAATGGTTAGATTCATGAATGGAGCTATATATGGACTTCGAGTTCTTTTTTTATAAAAAATTTAGTATATTAATAGCTACTAATTTTAGCAATTTTATTCAATAAAATTACACTTTGCCCCCTTTAAAATGTCATAATTTTTTTTAAGAGTAATGTTTTTTTTTTTTTTTTTTATACAAAGATAGAATTCTAGTCTAACCTAATCTAAGTATATATGTGTGTGAAACTCCCTTCTGGAGACTTGAACTCGGGCCCTTGCCCCTCACACCCCACAAGTTTTTATACTTGTGGAGTGACCACCACACCAAGGGTGCACGGTGGTAATAGTAATGTTATAGTCATAAACTTTTTAACAACATTATTAATAATCATTGATTTAGCAAATTCTTATTTATTCGCACACATGCATCACTTTTTACTTATCAATAACCACTCACTACGTTAGTAATTAGTAAATATTTTTTAGTTTTGGCATTTTTCACCTTTTAAATGCCATAAAAAAATTAATAAATTAAATCTAAAACAAAATATACAAACCCAAAAAAATTAACCCAACAACAAAAATTACTAATAATAAAGCTAAAAAAATTAAACTCAATCAATCTAGTTTACCCAAAACAAACAACTTGTCTTTTTAAAAAACTTTAAACGAAAATCCTTAGCGGTAAAGTAGTAGAGTCAAAGTCCCTTCTAACCCCAAATCTTGGCTCCGTCTCTGTTTATATTGCATATTTTTTATGTTTTTAACGTGCGTGTTAAACTTAATGTCACTCAAATATTATTTACATTTCGATCTATAGAATTATTTTTTATGCATAATTTAGAGTACAAGAAATTAACATTTTAAACATTTGATTGATGATTATCTTCTAAAAAATTTGCAAGAATGAAGAATATAAGAAGAAAATGTAATTTAATGGTAGATTTGTTAAAATTAATATCTAAAAAAAAGATATTAAGTAGAGTTGCAATAATTGACTGCAAACTAGCTCGGAGCCAAACTTTGTTTGTGTATATATATATAATGAATGTAATAAAAAAAAATTATGAGTTGTAATACACATTTTTGAAAAGAAAAATAGGCTTGTCTTTAATTGAATACAAACTCTAAATTCCACATTTTGTGTTCTACTTTATACTCCGTCAATAACAACTTGTTATTTAGTATTTTGACTTTTCTTATAAAACACCCAAAGTTTAAAAAGAAAAAGAAATCATATATATGACAAGTTGTGATTGGAGATACATAAAAAAAATAAGACACAAGATTTGTGTTTATCAATTATTTATTGACTTGCACACATAAATTCATTATAGTTTTGAGTGTAATTTTGTGCATAATTTGACTTTATTTTTTGAGAAATGTGTAAAAATATTACTCACTGTATCACAAATTTTTTTTTTTTTGCTGGGTAATTGTTTAAGTAGGGGATAAAACCCCCTAAGTTGACAGTCACTAGGAGAACCGGGTACCACTTAGGCCAGAAGGCCCGGTCACTCTGTCACAATTTGTTTGTCATATTTAAAAAATTCAATTTTTTAAGAGAATATCATTTATTGTCTTGTCTGTTGTATAAAAATATATAAACTTCTAAAACTACCCTTAAATAAATTTATCAAAAATGGTTTTGAAAATAAAGTAGGGGCATAATAAGAACATTAGTAAAAATAGTTTTTAATTTTAGAAACAGAACAATATTTTGGGACATCCCAAAATAAAATATGTAAGTGCACAATTCCACCTGATCCCAAGAACAGTTATGGGCTCAAGCCCAATGAGCCTTAAACAATATGAATTGGTAGAGTGTGGGCTTGAAACCCAGGTTAGAAGAGTTTAAAGGTTGTATGGCAAATCAAAGATTGACAACACTTAAAAATAACAAGAAATATTGTAACTCAACCTCCTCGGACGTGAGCCGAGGACTGTTCTTATATTATTTTTCTTTTCTTTCTTTTTCTTTTTTCTTACAAAAGAGAGGTCCCCTTTTTCTGTTCTGGGTCTCCCCTTAAATACTCATCTTTCTGATACTTCATACACGTGTTGCCCCATCTACCCCTTAGCCTAGATATTTCTTCTCTCAGTGCCCTGGAATAGTAACCAGAAGTTTCCCTTCCACTGTTCAGGTGTCACTTCCCCATTAATGCGGCTAAGGTGGTAGGTGAAGGGTCTTTAATGTGGAGGTGCAGCCTTTAGTACTTTTCAAACACCGGTGCTTCTAGGACATCCAGGGGTTCACCCCTCTTAACCGATGGTCTCCGTCGTGTCGTTTCTGAGCTTTTACGATGACGTTCCTGATTCTTCTATGCCTATCCGAGGGTAAAATCAACCTCGGATAGGTCCTCGGTCCTCGGCGCATGAGCTGGCCCGAGGTACTAAGAGGTTTCGAACTCAGGGTAGGTCGGCCTTCCTTAGTATGGCCAAAGGCCCATATACCTACCAGGACCTTTTTACTCCCCACAATAGCCCTCAAAATTCTAATTTTCGACGTCCGAGGAGAAAAATAGGGTTTTGATCCGAAGAGAACTTATTTTGCACACTTCATGAATGATCGCACGTGTGGAAACCGTTTCGCGTACCGGAGGATGCCACTTGGCGGTTTCTTTTCAAAAACGCGCATTTATTACTGTAAGTTACATTTTACCCCCCACGTTCAACGGCGAGATGGGCATCCAACGGCCCTGGTTTCTCCACGAAAATTTGGGCGGGATAAACTTAATTTCGAGGCCGCTTTTCCGCACGTCGTGACGCTTCGGGAACCTGCACCTTCATTTAATTCCCCAGGGACTAATCCCATCAAAACATCAGCAATCATACTTTATTTTCAGAAAATCGTGAAAATTTGCACATCCTCAAAGTCCGTAAGTTCTTACTCATTTCATTCTTAACCTTTTTGTCCTCGGACTTTGTCCTTGCACACCCTTTCTTCTTTAGAGTTTAACCTGTCGTTCTTCTAGAATGGGTAGATTCAAATGTTTAGTTGATACCGCCGCCGGGATGGAGGGCTTTAGAGCCAAATATAACATTCCCGGTGACGTAGGCTTAAAATATTGCCCGGCAGGAGCCGTGGCCGGTGCTAGGAAGGAGGGAGAGGTTATAATCCCAATGATAGCCTTTATAGAAGGCGGGATGACCCTCCCAATGAAACCTGTGATGAGGGAATACCTCCGCAACCATCGGTTGTGTCCCGATCAATGCCTCCCCAACGTTTTTAGTGTTTTAGGTAGCGTCGATGCCTTAAATGAACAAATGGGTTTAAACCTCACGTGGCACGACGTCGTTTTTCTATATGAATCCCATAAGCTATCCAACGTAGGTTACTATATTAAGTCCCGATCCAGTGTCGTTAGGTTAATATCCTGCTTGCCCAAATCCAACAAAGGCATGAAGGACGACTACCTGATCGTCTCTGAAAACTGGCACGACGGTCTCCACTGCCCAGTACAGTGGGGGGATCCAGGTGCGACACCTGAGGACTAACCTCCCCACCCAAAAACTCCCTCAACACTAACAAACTTGCATATTTAGATATGTTTCTATTTGTTTATCTTTGTCTTTTGCTGTGTGAATCTGACCACGTTGTTTATTTTCTCATCTTTTCTTGCAGATAAGCGAAACGTGCGCCCTTGTTTGAGTCTTTGCAACGTCGCCGACCTAAACCGAGTACTCCGATCCGAGGTGTTCGTCAGTGAAGACTTTCAACTGCGCGCGGCTTACTTGATCCTCGGATATAATCCCATCTCCTCAGACTTCCAGGAGATAGAAAACGCTATAATTGCCGGTGACCGTAGGAGGAGAAGGATAAACGTAGCCCGGCCCCACTTTCTCGAAGACCACGACCTCCCCGACGCTCCTCAAACCGTCCTGTACCTACGACCCATAGCGGCCATTCCCCTTGCCATCCATTCCGAGGCAGCAGCTATCCCAGAAGAGCAAGTATCTTCCTCTCACACCTTGGACGACGAAATAGACCAATTCCAACTCGAAGATACCGAAAGGCATCAAGGGAACCAGTTCGTCGTACTCTCGGACGAGGAAGAAAAAGACACTGAGGCTTCTGGGATTGGACTGGTCGTAGCCTTGCCGGAAGACGATTCCGAGGAAGACATGGATAGGATGAAGGACCTCCTCACCAACAGAGCTACAAAGGTGGCCGAGAGAAAAACGGGGACGTCTCAGACCCCTCCAGTTTTGCCACCTCCCCCTCCACCAGCTGAACCAAAGCTCCCCGCCGAGGATCCCAAGAAAAAAAGAAAGGGGGAGGTAGAGGGAGCGACTACCAAAGACCCAAAGAAGGCTCGCCACCAACCCCCTCCGGCTCAGCAGCAAAGGACAGACAAGGGTAAGGGTAGGGCCCGCTCAGTTGAGAGCGGAGAGATCAGGGAAATGGCCGACGTGCGCCGAGCACAGGCCACCTGGTCCCCAGACTTGAAACTAGACGGCGCTCCTATCTCCTGCCAATCAAGTATCAGGGTGTTTCAACAAGGCCATGCTCACCACCTGGCCGAAGTGTCGGAGCGCCCTCTTTTGCTGCCCAAGGACATGGAGTCCTTGGAAAAAATGAGCCAGCTGCAACTATTCTTGTCTCTAAAAAGGGACTTGGCGCTGGTAAGTTGACTGCTGTTTGGGAAGATTTCCCTTTTAAAAATACTTATAACTTTTTGTTATACATGACCTCCTCATACTTTATTGCAGGCTGTTCAGGAGGTCTTCGTAGCTGAAAAGTTTATTGAAGACACTCGGAAGAAGGCCAGGGCCGAGCTGGAGATCAGGCTGGAGATTGAGAAGTCCCTGGGAACGGCCATTGCTGAGAATGAAAAGCTGGTCTCGGAGGTGGCTGAGCTGAAGAGGGAGAAAAATGGGGTCGAGTCAAACCTGAAGACCATGAAGACCCAAATAGAAGGGCAACGCAAGCTCCTCCGCGAAAAAGATGATGAGCTAACCCGAGCCGAAAGGGAACGCTCGGATTTGGAAAAGGAGCTTGCGTTGATGAAGGAAGAGGCCAGCAAGTTTCAACATTCTTTGAAAGCTGCCAAGCAGGCAAGTTTCGAGGAAGGGGTGGCAGCTACAGAGGAACAGCTGACAGAGGCTTTCGCGGCCTTGTGCCGTGAATACTGTCAGAAAGTCTGGGGGGAAGCCCTAAATGTAGCTGGAATTCCTCTATCTTCGGATCTGAGGAAATCCGAAAACATTTGGATTCCCCTTGAGATACAGGAGATCGAAGAAGCTCCTGCTGCTACTCCCACTCCAGAAACAACTCTTCCTGCCCTGCCCCCCATAGTCCCGGAGCCAGTTCCTGATCCTACAGAACCCTTGGGTTCCAATAAAGAAAAGGAAGGAGACGGAGACACCGAGAAGAACCTTAGCCAAGCCACAGAACACAATGTCCCTCCACCAAAAGCAGCGGATAAAGGAAAACAAATTCTTACTCCTTTTGAAGTGGAGCTCAAAGAGACCGAGGCACCCAGCACCTCTCATGTAGATCCTCCTCCTGAAGCTTAGGGCCGAGCTTAGGGTTTTTCTTTCTCCATATTTATCCCTTATATGTAATAAGTGTTTAT
This sequence comes from Castanea mollissima, assembly GCA_014183005.1. Taxonomy (NCBI): domain Eukaryota; kingdom Viridiplantae; phylum Streptophyta; class Magnoliopsida; order Fagales; family Fagaceae; genus Castanea; species Castanea mollissima. The sequence goes on from JACAVU010000005.1 coordinate 30,409,945, forward strand.
GTTATTGACAAATGACAATTTTATTTAAATTTTACTCGCTTCGCATTCGTTTTTACTTTGTTCATTTTGTACTTATTACTGAAGTTTCTTAAAGTAAACAAATCTAACTCCAAGGATAATACAATCATAGCCTCTACGCGATCCTACGTATATCATTAAACACTTGGCGAAGAAGTGGCCTGATTGAAATATATTAATAATGACTTAGTTTAAAACAGAGAGGCTTCATATCACGATTAAACCTTTGTAATATATAGCATTATTATTAATAGGATGAAAGGTCCGAGGAACATCCTTGCATAAACATGTTGACATTAAGAAACAACTTAAGATCCGAATCAATGGACAGTAAGGTACTGCCTCCCAAGAACAATAAGAAGTTAATTTTGACCAGGTCCATGGTCCGAGTAGTGGACTTCATCAACTCGCACGATTCTGTTCATCCCTTGGATAACTTTGTTTAATACTTAAGACTATAAGAAATTTAAGAGTTGATCTAACAAACAACAAGACGTCAATTTTCAGATGTGATTAGAAATTAATTCCATTGGATCCCTTAGAACATCAAGCTCAAGTGTGAATTTTGCCGAATGACCAGAAATCAATTTCCACAAGGTTTGTGATCCGAGGACCACACTTGACCAAGTTTCTGTTTGATTCTTAAAAACAGTAACTTCAGGTATTAATGTTCCCAAAGTATGCGGTCCGAGGACCCAACATAACTAAGGTTCTGTTTAATAAATGATAAGAGATCAATTTCCACAAGGTTTTTGGTCCGAGGACCACACTTAACCAAGTTTCTGTTTGATTCTTAAGAACAGTGACTTCAGATATTAATTTTCCCAAAGTATGCTGTCCGAGGACCCAACATAACTAAGGTTCTGTTTAATAAATGATAAGAGATCAATTTCCACAAGGTTTTTGGTCCGAGGACCACACTTAACCAACTTTCTATTTGATTCTTAAGAACAGTGACTTCAGATATTAATTTTCCCAAAGTATGCGGTCCGAGGACCCAACATAACTAAGGTTCTGTTTAATAAATGATAAGAGATCAATTTCCACAAGGTTTTTGGTCCGAGGACCACATACTTAACCAAGTTTCTGTTTGATTCTTAAAGATTGTAAGTTCAACTCCCTGAAATGTTTTTGAATTTAAACTGGGTATAAACAAAAATACAATTCATTAATAGTAATACCTTCTCAGGTTATTTACATTCCATGGACGTGGCACAATATTATCATCTAAATCCGATAATCGATAAGAGCCTATGCCCGCTATTGAAGTTATCCGATAAGGGCCCTCCCAATTTGGTCCAAGTTTACCCCAAGCTGGGTTCCTAGCAGTGCCCACAACCCTTCTGAGTACCAAATCCCCAGGTGCTAATGGCCTTAGCTTCACGTGGGCATCATATCCCCGTTTAAGTTTTTGTTGGTAATAAGCCATTTGGACCATAGCTGTCTCACGTCGTTCTTCAAGCAAATCAAGACTTTTCTCCAAAAGTCCATTGTTACTCTCAGTATTGAAAGAACTCGTCTTTAGGGTGGGAAAACCAAATTCCAAAGGGATGACCACCTCGGCTCCATAAGTCATGGAGAATGGCGTTTCTCCAGTGGATCTACGTGGTGTAGTTCGATACGTCCACACAAACATGAGGGAGCTCTTTTACCCATCCCCCTTTCGCATGTCCAACCTTTTCTTCAGCCTTGACAATGACCTTGTTAACACCCTCGGCTTGCCCATTTCCTGAGGATAAGCTGGGGTGGAGTACCTGTTTGTAATGCCCATGTCACCACATTATTGCCTAAAAGCCTTGCTGTCAAATTGAACACCATTGTCAGAGATAAGTGTGTGTGGTACGCCGAATCTAGTAATATAATTTTTCCAAATAAACTTCTTGGAATCAACATCCCTAATATTCGCTAAGGGCTCGGCTTCCACCCACTTAGTGAAATAGTCTGTTCCTACGAGAAGCCATCTTTTGTTACCTGCAGCCTTGGAAATGGCCCAACTATATCCAATCCCCACTGTGCAAAGGGCCAAGGGCTGGAAAGGGGATTAAGAACTCCTCCAGGTTGATGGATATTAGGGGCAAACCTCTGACATTGATCACATTTCCTGGCATAGTCTTGAGCCTCTCTTTGCATATTGGGCCACCAATAACCCTGAGTCAAAGCTCTGTGAGCTAAGGATCTTCCCCCAGTGTGGCTGCCACATATCCCTTCGTGCAGCTCTTCCAGAAGCCCTTCCGTTAAGTCGGGGTGTACACACAACAAATACGTTCTGAAAAGGAACGTTTGTAGAGTTTCTGATCTTCGGACAACCAAAAACGTGGTGCCTTTCGACGTATTTTATCAGCTTCGGACTTGTCTTCGGGAAGGATGTCATTCTTAAGAAAAGACACGACTGAGTCAATCCAGCTAGGACTATGCCTTATTAAATGAACGCGAGGTGCGTTGGCAATGTCAAGAGTGGGTTCCAGCAAATCCTCAATGAGGATAACCCTAGGCAAGCCTTGATCCGAGGACGTTGCCAGCGTGGCCAAGGAGTCTGCATGAGTATTTCCACTCCGAGAGACATGAGTTAAAGCGAAAAAGTCAAATTCAGTTTGCTGGTGCTTGATTTGGGCCAGGTATTCCTGCATCCTCGGGTCTCTAGCCTCCATGGTTCCTGTGACCTGGCCAACCACCAATTGAGAATCCGAGAAAACACGGACTTCCTTTCCTCCCATTCTATGCACCATTTTCATGCCCACCAGTACCGCTTCGTACTCGGCTTCATTATTAGTGGCCGAGAACGCCAATCTCAGTGATTTTTCGAAAATAATTCCCTCGGGGGATACTAGGACGAGTCCAACACCGGACCCCCTCTGATTGGCTGCCCCATCCACATACACTTTCCAAATCGCAAATACTGCAGCTGTGATCACACCAACTGATTTTTCACCCATGGGGGAGTCTATTAAAGTTTCTTCCAACAACGGCTCAGAAAATTTCGCCACCAAGTCAGCAAGGACCTGACCCTTTACTAAGGTGCGAGGCTTGTATTTAACATCAAAAGCCCCTAGGATGGTCCCCCACTTTGCTACCCTTCCTGAGTAGTCGGCGCTACGCAGCACTGCCTTAAGGGGCAATTGGGTCAGGACAACCACTGTATGGGATTGAAAATAGTGGGGGAGCTTTCGCGTGGCATGAACCACAGCCAGGAGTGCTTTCTCCAAGGGCTGATAACAGACCTCGGCCTCACCTAAGGACTTACTAACATAATATACCAGTCTTTGCACCCCGTCATCGTCTCTTATCAGGACCAGACTGACCGCATGGGCGACTACTGCCAAATATGCAAACAAAAGCTCATGTGCCTCCGGACGAGACAGGATGGGTGGTTGAGAGAGGTATTGCTTGAGTTGCTGGAAAGCTAACTCACAGTCCTCGGTCCATTGAAACCCTTTCCATTTATTCAACAATTGAAAGAAAGGACGACAGCGATCAGCTGACCGCGATATGAACCGATTCAAAGCAGCTATCATCCCGGTTAACTTTTGAACTTCCTTTGGGTTCCGAGGAGGCTGTAAGTCTTGGATAGCCTTGACCTGCACTGGATTTACCTCTATGCCCCTATGGGTAATCATGTACCCCAAGAACTTTCCAGACCCCATGCCGAAAGAACACTTGGAGGCGTTGAGACGCAACTTGTACTTTCTCAATATTTGAAAAGTGTCGGCCAAATCTTTCACATGTGAGGGTATTGTTTTGCTTTTTACCACCATGTCGTCCACGTAGACCTCAATGGTTTTCCCCATTTGCTCTTCGAACATTCTAGTCATCATTCTTTGGTAGGTAGCCCCAACATTCTTCAAACCAAATGGCATGACCTTATAATGATAGTTTCTTGTTGGAGTAACAAAAGCAGTCTTTTCCTGGTCCTCCACCGCCAAAGGAATCTGATGGTAACCCTGAAACGCGTCTAAGAAACTCATCCGAGGATGTCCAACAGTGGCATCCACCAATTGATCTATACGCGGCATTGGGAACGAATCTTTGGGACATGCTTTGTTCAGATCGGTGAAGTCCACACATACTCTCCATTTCCCATTCTTTTTCTTAACAACCACAGTATGGGCTAACCACTCGGGGTAAAAAACTTCTTTTATAGCTCCAGCCCTCTTGAGTTTGATAACTTCTTCCTTTACAGCTTCTGCATGTTCCCTGGAAGATCGCCGAGGTGGCTGCCTCTTCGGAACAATGGCTGGGTTGACATTCAAGTGATGACAAATGAAGTTTGGATCCACGCCTGGGGCGTCATAAGGATCCCACGCAAAAACGTCAATATTATTCTTCAGAAATTCTAACAAATCCATCTTCTCCTGGTGTGGGAGAAGTATACCACTTGGAAGAACTTCTCCGGATCGGCAGCCACCGGAAACTTCTCTAGTTTCTCACGCTGTGTCTCCTCCCCTCAGCATTCGAGATGCATCAGGAGGTGTTAACTGCTATGAATTTTTAGTGACCACGGCCGAAGACTCGGCTTCTGTTTGATGTAATACTGCAGCGGACATGCATTGTCTGGCCACAGATTGGCTGCCGAGGATTTCCTCAACAGAATCCCCTGAGGGGAACTTAACTTTCACATGCAAGGTAGAGGAGACAGCCCCAAGTGCATGCAGCCAAGGCCTGGCGAGGATGGCCGTGTATGGAGAGTACGCATCAATGACAATGAAGTCCACCTCCACCGTTTCAAAGCTGGATTGGACGGGCAAACGAATTTGTCCTCTCGGCATAACCGATCTCCCTTCAAAGCTTATGAGAGGTGAATCATAAGGAGTAAGATCTTCCTCCTTCAACCTCAGCCCCTTAAATAGATCTGGGTACATGATATCTGCGCCGCTACCCTGGTCTATCATCACCCTCCTCACATCATAATTACCTATCCTCAATGTAACTACAAGGGCATCATCATGGGGCTGGATAGTCCCCGCCTTATCCTCTTCAGAGAAACCTAGGACGGGCAAAGTGCCCCTCAACCTCTTCGGCCTGCTGCCCACATCCTCAGCACAAGGGTGGGAGACAGTCAGTACCCTAGTGGGACCAGAACCAGTCCTTCTGGGCGCGGCAAAGATAACATTAATCGTTCCTAATGCTGGCCGAGATGAATTGTTCCTCTGGTTGTTAGAGCCGACTTGACTGACATGACTAGTAGGTTGACATAAGTGCTCCTTTAACTTTCCCTCACTGACAAGTTGCTCCAAATGGTTCCACAAGGTCCGACAGTTCTCAGTAGTGTGGCCCACATCTCGATGGTACTGGCAGAAGAGATTTTGATTTCTTTTCGCAGGTTCCCCTGCCATCTTACTGGGCCATCTGAAGAAGGGCTCTTTACGAACTTTCTCCAATAACTGATGCACCGGTTCTCGGAACACAGTATTGACAGCCTGAGGTGCTGCCGAGACAGATTGCCCAAAGTAATTACTCCTCGGCTTATTGTTGTGATATCTGTCCGACCTGAAATCCCTTCTCTCCTGAAGGATAACCTTTTCCTTTCCCTTGCCTTGCTGCTGATCCTCCTCTACCCTCTTGTATTCATCAATACGATCCATGAGGCGACGTACACTGCGGATGGGTTTTTTTGTCAAAGACTTTCTCAGGTCATGGTCAGTAGGAAGACCTACTTTAAAGGTATTCAGTGCCACCTCGTCAAAATCACCGTCTATTTCATTAAACATCTCCCAGTATCGGTCAGAGTATGCTTTCAACGTCTCTCCGTCTTTCATGGTCATAGATAGTAGCGAGTCCAATGGCTGAGGAACTCTGCTACAAGTGATGAATCGCGAGGCAAACGCCCTAGTCAGTTCCCCAAATGAACTTATAGACCTTGATTTGAGGTCGTTGAACCACCTCATGGCCACAGGTCCCAAGCTAGAGGGGAAGACCTTACACATCAGAGTCTCGTTGTGAGAGTGCACAGCTATCCTTTGGTTGAAGTGACTCACATGCTCCACCGGGTCAGTCCGACCATTATAGATGGTGAAGGTGGGCTGGGTAAATCTCCTGGGAAGCCTCCCCTTCTCAATCCTTCGTGAAAACGGAGATTTGGAGAGTTGGTGCAACGCCCTGCTCATAGCGTCGTTGCCTGAGCCCCTAGATGTAACCTTCTTGCGCTTGCGAACTGGCTGATCGTCCTTCTCACCGGAAGACGCTGAGCTGGCAGGTGAGCACGACCTCGAGCTGTGTCTACCTCGCTTATCTTCTTCCGAGGAAGAATCCGATGAGGACAGTGAAAGCCTACGCTTAGCGCGACGTAGCTTTCTTTTCAAACGGTTGATCTCCTCCTGCATGGTTTTAGAACCATCGTCATGGGTGGAACTACCCCCATCAGGAGTATGACTAGCCCTTGGGTACTCCGTATGGACACTCCCCTCACGATCCCTTCGATGTTCAAGACGTTCGAATTGATCTTCCGGTTGTGATCCTTGCGACTCTGCACGGTAAGCACCTAAGCCTGCCATAGTATCCCTACCTCTCCTAGACTAGATTCCCACAGACGGCGCCAATTGTAAGTGCACAATTGCACCTGATCCCAAGAACAGTTATGGGCTCAGGCCCAATGAGCCTTAAACAATATGAATTTGTAGAGTGTGGGCTTGAAACCCAGGTTAGAAGAGTTTAAGGGTTGTATGGCAAATCAAAGATTGACAACACTTAAAAATAACAAGAAATATTGTAACTCAACCTCCTCGGACGTGAACCGAGGACTATTCTTATATTATTTTTCTTTTCTTTCTTTCTTTTTTCTTACAAAAAGAGAGGTCCCCTTTTTCTGTTCTGGGTCTCCCCTTAAATACTCATCTTTCTGATACTTCATACACGTGTTGCCCCATCTACCCCTAGCCTAGATATTTCTTCTCTCAGTGCCCTGGAATAGTAACCAGAAGTTTCCCTTCCACTGTTCAGGTGTCACTTCCCCATTAATGCGGCTAAGGTGGTAGGTGAAGGGTCTTTAATGTGGAGATGGCAGCCTTTAGTACTTTTCAAACACCGGTGCTTCTAGGACATCCAGGGGTTCACCCCTCTTAACCGTTGGTCTCCGTCGTGTCGTTTCTGAGCTTTTACGATGACGTTCCTGATTCTTCTATGCCCATCCGAGGGTAAAATCAACCTCGGATAGGTCCTCAGGTCCTCGGCGCATGAGCTGGCCCGAGGTACTAAGAGGTTTCGAACTCAAGGGTAGGTCGGCCTTCCTTAGTATGGCCCAAAGGCCCATATACCTACCAAGACCTTTTTACTCCCCACAAAATAGAGGACAAACAAATTGGGACGGATGAAGTATTTAATAGAGGAATAAATGTACCTTAACATGTCACCAATTTGTTTGGTTTCAGCTTTTTTTTTCACTATTTAAAAAGGCAAATATATTTTAAGACACTTTCAGCAAAAGCAATAAGTAAAATAACTAAATAAGTTTTTTTTTTCCAATAAATAAGCTAATAACAAATGCACGCAAGATATTTCAAAAATGAATCTATATTTTAGCTTGTAAGATCATTCACATGGGAAGATGCAAAATGCATTTTTCTCTATTTTAGATAACAATACAAAAATATCATCAAAAACTCCCACATCTGATTATAAGTTATAGAGTTAATGGGCCCAAGAACACGTATTGGGTTGGCCCAAGAGTATTTGTTGAGCTAAAAGCCCAATCCAAGGACACTGAATGATTCAAGGATATGAGAATGTCAACCCATGAAGCAATACTAATAGGTAAAGAAGTGATATCTGATCAAGTATATCCAAGAATGTGGTACGAGGAAGAATATGTCCTCGGCTATGTAAAGCCGAGATAGGAGAAGGGTCAGTTAACGTTCACAGGCAATACTCTAAAATATTCTATAGGTAAGGGTAAATATGGTATATATAGAAGATAAGAAGAAGGGCGGTGGAATACCGAAGATAAAGTTGCTACCACTGCTACCGCATTGAATACTCTGCAACAACTTCTTTGGCCGTATTGATGAAGAAATGATACCTGAGCACCAGGGTTCAACCTTACAGCTACCTCCAAAAACTTCAAGGGAGGTGGATGGTTAAGTATCTAAATCAATAACCTAATCCATGGGTGGGAGATGATATAAAAAGAAGAGGAAGACGCTCAAAAAAAAAGGGAGAAAAAAGAAGAGAAAACGTTGTATACATCATCATCCTTAATTGTAATCTATCTTTGAAAGAGTTAATACAAATCATCCTCGGCTTGTATCCGAGGATAAAATTCTTTCATACAAACAGTTTCTTGTGTGTAATGTTGTGATCGAGCCCATCATTTTTGTTATCTAACATCATTCAAATCTAGATTTCAAGTCCACTCTCTATAAATTTCATTATATTAGGCTTTTTGGGCCTATCTCCTTCTCACTGTGGGTTTGGGTGTAAATTGTGACCTTACATAAGTTATTGATCAAATTTTTACACATTATGATGCAGGAGGTGAAAGTGTCAAGAAGTAGAATATGTCTATTTCTAGAAAACAAGAAACAAAATACGTTTACTTTTGAAAATAATCTCAATTCCACGAGAGTTCTTGAATCCATAAGAAAAAAGGGCACGGAATCTACCAGAAAATAAAGGGACAAAAGGTTGAATAATTATTAATATCAATATTATTGGAAAATAGTTTACAAACTTGAATGCCTATTTAAGGACTACGTAAAACTTGACAAAAAATAAAATATATTTTAAAATAAGTCATAATTAAAATTTAACCAGAATAGGAACCAAATTTGACTTAAAACACATTAAAAACATCTATAAAAAAAAACAATAATCATAAACCTAAAATAAAAAAAATTACAAATTAAATACTAAAATTAAATAGTAACTTCTGTCCTATATCATACTAAGACAATATTATCTTCATACACATCACCAATATATCAATGTGTATCTTTTATTTTATTTTTTATTCACTTTTGCACTCTCTCTAGTCTGATGGGGTGTGGCGGAGGTGGTGATGTGAGTGTGTGACGGAGGTAAATGGTTATATATATATATATATATATAAAACGTAGCTTTCCAAAGAAAATATAGAATAACATCAAATAAATAAAAAATTATAGCATTATGCTCATGTCTGACTCTTCACTCTCTTCCTTTCTCTACAAAGCGTAGGGGGAAAATAGATACTTTGTCCAACAATCAATTAGTCTATTTTATGATCTATGAACCTTTTTTTTTTTTTTTTTTTTAAATTTTTATGAAAAGCAGTTATTTCATTATTGAATTTGTTGTGCACCTGGACATAAATTTAGGGATAGCAATTTTACCCTGCCTGCTTAATCCATCCCTCCCTACTTTGCGCTGCATAGATTTTTCCCGCCCCGCAAAGGTGGTGGGAGTAGAGCCCAGCACCATGGGGCGATGCGGGGATGAGTTTAGATTTTTTAGATCAACCCCATCTCGCCCCACCCGTCCCCATCCCCACCAGACCCCGCCCTGCATTGCTAAGGGTTATAATTGTAAATTTTTCATACCTTAAAACTCTATCATTTAAACAAACATATCAATATTAGCTTATTTTATTCTACTCAATGTGATTCTCTTCTTTTATTTTGTTATGTGTTATACTATGAGATTTTTTTTTTTTTTTTTTGTGTGATGGTCTTGTTAAACGCTTAAATATATTATTCAATTTTTTCTAAAAATTGATTTGATTTTATGGGATAAATATAGTTGTAATTTCAAGTATGTTTTTATTAATGAAATAGGTTTCATTAAAAAAATTATACTAGGATAAATTAACAAAAAGTAGAGTTTTACAGGGTGGGGCGAGACTTTGCGGGGCCTCAAGAGGCAAGATGGAGTGAAAAAGTTTTTTCCGTCATTTAGTGCACCAAGTGAAAATGGGATAAGACAAAATCATGTGAGCAAAGACGAAAATCTCATCCTTTGACCTTGCCCTGCTCAGCCCCAATGCCATCCCCACGTACCATTTTCTTTCTACAAAGCCAGGTTCTACCTCTATCCAAACCTTTTCATTATTGACAAAATTAGGCATGCCCCCCATTTCTTTCTCTATTTACATTTGAAACGGTCAAACTTCTGAATAAAAGTAAATGTGTCTGGTTAATGATATGACCTATCTTTGACATGATTCATAATCAATTCCAAATTTTTGACACCGAGATATATTGTTGTTCAGTTGTTCTATCTTTTGTTGTCTAACATTGTTAAGAAGATAATTAGATGAATTTTATTAAGTGGCTAACTACTTTGAGATTATAGTACTCCTTTTGTAATGCATTTACTTAATCTTATCTACCCCTCCTTTTCAATTCAGTACTTAGCAATAGAAAATTAAATAAATCAAGCGGGGTTATAAGAAGCTTAGGTGCTATTAAACTAAACTCATTACACCGACATCTGTCTCATTGTTTAGACTTTAGATTATCTGTGTTGCTGCGTAATATTTTCTAATCGAAGAAAAACAGGGGAGAGAGAAGAAAAAGTCCATGTCAGTAATAACCTAATAAATATGCTTTGAACATAGGCATGCATGGCGATGGTGGATATAACTTGCTTTTTCATGAGGTTTGGAACCAAAGTCTTCCTTGGCCATTAAGATTTGTTACTCATTATTGATGCACATGACGCGGTTTTCTTTGTCCAGCTTTGAATAATTAAATCCAACATTAATTCAAAAGTTGAAAAGAGCATAGGACAACAAATCACTTAAAAAATGTCTGCCGATCTCAGACAAGGTTCATGATAATTTAGGATATTACAGTACTCTTTAATATTGGGGCAATGCTTATATTCTGCTAAAAATCCATGATGCTTCTCTTGGTCAACTCTGTAGGCCAATAAACTCCATATTTCTTCACTTTTGCCCAAATTTTCAATCCTTAAATAAAAGTGTTGGCATTGGGATTAGTATGGTGTCCAAGGATTGGTTAGGTATAGGTTGAGGATCAATCTATCACTCGACCTGAGTATATTAGATGAAGGTTGTCGAAATTCATTGCCGATTGAGAGAGTACGTGAAATTATTTGTACATTTCATTCAAGTGAATGGTCAAGTTAAACAAAATATTTATACAATTTTAATTTCAGCTCTAAAAAATAACAAAGACCCGGGGGCGGCTCAACATAATTTGGGGCCTAAGGCGAAAAATTTATGTGGAATTTTTAATATGTAAATATTAATTAAACAAAATTATTTAATACTAATTAAATTATGGTTAATTTGATACATTAAATACATAAATAATACCAACTAGACTAATGTTAATTTCATATAGAGAATCATAGGTGAACTATAAATATTAATAAAAAGAAATAAATATATATTGAGATTAAAAAAGATACTTTATTTTGGATATAAAACGGTGCATGGTTAAATAAAGTTGTAATCTAATTTTTAATTTTATATTTTGATTTTAAGAGAGAGATAGATATTATTTGGTGTGTAGCTTTGTAGGATATTAGTTTACAAAAATGAAAGTCTCAAACTATTATGGGAGATTAATCTATAATTGATGATTTAACACATTTACAACATCTTTTTGAAATATTTTAGGGTTTTAATTGAGTTAAGGTTCTACTGGTCTCGTATTTTGAGAATCTTAATAGAAATGAAAAAGAAAAATGCACTATAAAATTTTTAAATTATAATGTGACATTGTCTCTCATTGATGAACTTCATCAATTTAACTAATGAATGTTTATATCCCTTTTTTGTGATTAGTAACATGACAATTTGTAAGTCAATAGTAAAATTTGTAGTATTTTTAATATCACTAATATAAAAAATGTACAACCTTTAGAAACTATATATAATTTTTTAAAAATTTAGGCCTTTAACTATAAAAAATGGGGCCTTTTTTTCTAAGGAAAATTTTGTTTTTTGGTAGGGCCTTAGGCCTAGGCCTTGGGCCAGCCCTGCAAAGACCCAAGAAGATGAAAATGGGAATCTTCACATTCTCTCTCTATATATATATATATATATATATATATATAATATATATATATATATATATATGTATGTATGTTGTATGTATGTATGTATGTATGTATGTATGTATGTGTGTGTAACCAAAACCTTTGAAATTCTCACAATTTTTCACGTCAACACAATATTTAAATAAAATTATCATTTTATTTAAATAAAACTATTTTTTTAGTTCAAACTTAACCAAGAGTGAAACTCTATCTCTCTAATAAGTTCAACTTAAACTCAAACTCATCATTATCATTTTTTTAAAATAAGATTATTTTTGTTTAATCAAAACTTAATAAGGAGTGAAATTTTATCTCTAACAAGTCTAATTTAAATCAAACTCAAACATTGATAATCTATATAAAAACAAAAATTATAATAGAACTAAAAAAAAAAAGACTAACATTGAAAAAAAAAGAAAAAAGACTCGTGTTGATAATCGTGAGTTTGGTTTTTGGGTTTAAATTTCTACTAATTATTATTTTTATATTGTATATGGCAGATAAAGTATATCTATGTTTTTGGAGAAAAATCAAAGATGCAACATATGTCTTCCAGCCTAAGGAACGACAAATTTTTATTTGGTATGTTATATATAAATTTGTTAAATTTGGTTTGGTTCTAAAGAAGAATTAGTGAATTCAATAAATTTTAAAATTTTAAGTTTTGGAGTTTTTGGTATTTGCGTCTCAGTAAGTTGATCTTAATTCTTCACTTTAAATACTTTTTATTTAGGTTCATGTGATTTTTCGTTTTCTTATTAAAAACTATATTTTTGCTTGATTAATTATTTGTTTGGATTAAATTTATTTTTTTTTTCTTCAGAATTTCTATTTACTCATTGTTGGATTTTTTTTTCCAGAGTTAATAGTTTTTCCGTGCATCGCACTAGTTAGCAACTACTTTATATATAACTGAAACATCTGAACCTCTCACAATTTTCCAGGTCAACACAATATTTAAATAAAAATATCATTTTATTTAAATAAAATTATTTTTATTTGGTTTAAACTTAACAAAGAGTGAAACTCTATCTCTCTAACAAGTCCAACTTAAACTCAAACCTATCATTATCATTTTTTTAAAACAAAATTATTTTTATTTAATCCAAACTTAATAAGGAATGAAACTCTATATATAAAATCGAAACCTCTAAAGCTCTTATAATTTTCTACGTCAGCACATCATTTTATTTAAATAAAATTATTTTTGTTTAGTTCAAACTTAACAAAAAGTGAAATTATATCTTTCTAACAAGTCCAACTTAAACTGAAACTTAAACATTGATAATTTGTCTCCAAATTTGCGAGCCGAAACCTCTGAAACATTCATAATTTTTCACATCATCACAATATTTAAATAAATTATCATTTTATAAATTTTTGTAAGCCATTGCACATTTAAGTAACGGCTTCTTCATCAAATTATAACACAAATAGAAGTCATACAAAAGTAAATTATGCAATGGTGTAGTTTCTTATATTTTTTATAAAATTGTTTTAGTCTACCTCACAAATAGGTAAGTTTCCATGCATAGCACGGGTTAGTGACTAGTCAAGATATATATAAAACCAAAACCTCTGAAACTCCCACAATTTTCCACGTCTTGAATATTTTCTTTTTATTTTAGGTTTTATATTTTATATATTTATTATTTTGCTTCAAAATGTAATTATCTTTTCAAGTATTACAATAGTTTAGTTTAAGTAAAACTCTATTATATATATGTTTCAAGAACTTGAAAATTTTTCTTCAACTAAAATTCTATTACAAAAATTTCAACATATTTACCCCTCATTAATATTTTTTTTAAAGTTTTATTTTCAAAAAACCTTTAGGGTTTCCTCCTTTCTTGCATAAGAACCCTATACGGCACCAACACAAACATATACCCTGATTTTTTTTTCTTTCTTGCATACAAACCTCCCTTTACATCACACAATTTTCCACGTCTTGAATATTTTCTTTTTATTTTAGGTTTTATATTTTATATATTTATTATTTTGCTTCAAAATGTAATTATCTTTTCAAGTATTACAATAGTTTAGTTTAAGTAAAACTCTATTATATATATGTTTCAAGAACTTGAAAATTTTTCTTCAACTAAAATTCTATTACAAAAATTTCAACATATTTACCCCTCATTAATATTTTTTTTAAAGTTTTATTTTCAAAAAACCTTTAGGGTTCCTCCTTTCTTGCATAAGAACCCTATACGGCACCAACACAAACATATACCCTGATTTTTTTTTCTTTCTTGCATACAAACCTCCTTTACATCACACAATTTTCCACGTCTTGAATATTTTCTTTTATTTTAGGTTTTATATTTTATATATTATTATTTTGCTTCAAAATGTAATTATCTTTTCAAGTATTACAATAGTTAGTTTAAGTAAAACTCTATTATATATAGTTTCAAGAACTTGAAAATTTTTCTTCAACTAAAATTCTATTACAAAAATTTCAACATATTTACACCTCATTAATATTTTTTTAAAAGTTTTATTTTCAAAAAACCTTTAGGGTTTCCTCCTTTCTTGCATAAGAACCCTATACGGCACCAACACAAACATATACCCTGATTTTTTTTTCTTTCTTGCATACAAACCTCCTTTACATCACACAATTTTCCACGTCTTGAATATTTTCTTTTTATTTTAGGTTTTATATTTTATATATTTATTATTTTGCTTCAAAATGTAATTATCTTTTCAAGTATTACAATAGTTTAGTTTAAGTAAAACTCTATTATATATATGTTTCAAGAACTTGAAAATTTTTCTTCAACTAAAATTCTATTACAAAAATTTCAACATATTTACCCCTCATTAATATTTTTTTTAAAGTTTTATTTTCAAAAAACCTTTAGGGTTTCCTCCTTTCTTGCATAAGAACCCTATACGGCACCAACACAAACATATACCCTGATTTTTTTTTCTTTCTTGCATACAAACCTCCCTTTACATCACCAACACAAATATTAAACCTCATTAGTAACTTTGCGTCCCACTCCTCGGTGAAGGTTGATTTTCCACTCCCTCTTTGTTTCATGGAATTATTTGTTTAGTATTTCTTGGAATTGATACATAGATTGCTTCTCTTTTCTTTTTTGATGAGAATTGCATATGCAGGAGTGTTCCTATATTGGGTTTTATTTTTGTGGTTTTTAGATTGGCGGCAATCAACAAAGAGAAAGAGCAAACTAAGTTAAAGAGTAGCATTGTGACTACTCATATTCAACAGTTGGGAATGTTTTATTTAGTAGAGCCTAAACATTAGGTTTAGTACGCTGATTTATTGTATTTTATCCAATACAAATTTCGCACCTGATCTTTTTTTCTTTTTTTGTAGAACTTTATAATTTAAAATTTAAAAACAAGAAGCATGAAGCAAGAAGATAAATTTCCTAAATTTGGTGACGAGCCATTACTTCTGTTTAAGAAATCAATCTTTTGTGTTCATTATGCTGTAGGCAATCATGATTAAAAGTGAACATGTTTAGCATTTCAATTTAAAATATTTTATTCCATCTTGTAGAATTCAATAGGTTTGTTTGAAAGATTGCATTAATCTTAATTAAGTTTTCAATATCTTTTCATTATCCTCTCCTTATATCAATTTCAAATTCTAATCATGTTTTGACAAATCAAGGAGGTGATACTAAATTCCAATATTGTCACCATATTTATAATCAACTTATTGGTGTTTGCTTTTTATGAATAATCATTGAATCAATTATTATTCGTAGAATATTAGATGTTTTAAACTAATACTAATTATTTCTACTAGGCATTATATTAAATTGCATATTTTTAGAATGACCGAATTATTTTGATTATCTTTTGTTTTGATATTTGAGTAAATGTGTGATTTAGCTAATGGCCATAACAAACTCCAACCAATTCTTTGTTAGTTTAAAAGTTTCACCTAATTAGTGGCTAATCGACAAAGAATGAGAAAAACACAGTAAGGAGGTACAAAAACAGCACAAGACTACAAGAGAGCTTGGTGGGCTTCAACTTCTAGAGTTTCTGCCCCTCTATCGAGGTAAATTGATGGAATTTAGGAACGAAATATCATTTGAGTTATTGAGAGAATAATAATTTTATTTTTTTACTTTGACATCGGAATCAATATAAATTTTACACATTTATGTTAAATAATTCTGTGCATTGTACGAGTTAACGACTAGTATATATATAAAACCGAAACCTTTTACTTCTCCACAGTTTTCCACATCGCCATTTTTTATTTCTATTTTTTATTTGAATTAATTCAAAAACAAAGACTCATGAAAAAAAAAAAACTTTTGGATTAAGTAAAAAGAGAGACTCCTGCTAGGACTCTTACACACACACACACACTCACTCACTTTTGAGAATATCAGTCCATAACAAACTCTAATATTAGAATTTCAAATAGTAATAAAACCTTAACCCTTCCTTTACATTTAAAACACACAGTTCTCTATTTCTCTCTTTTTGTTTTTAGTTTCTACTGCACAAGCCTCACCTCTAAATCTTTGTAATTTTTTTTTGGTCATCTGCGTTTTTCTATTTCTCTGCTCTGGTCTCGACATAGTATTTCTCCAAGGTCCATCTCTTATCTTACCTTCTTTATTATTATTTTTTGTGCTTTTCATTAGTTTTAGTCTTTGTTTAGCTCTTATGAAATTTGTGGTACAAAGTATTTAGTATCATAGGTAATACTTAGCCTCTGATTCAATTTGAGCGGGTCTTCAATGTCAGCTTTGATTATTTTCATTATCAAGTTGAGATTTTTATTGGTTTATCAAGCATGGGTTAGTTGAGAAATTTGGTCCTCATATGCAATTGACAATAATTACTAAGAGAGGTCAAGTGTGGAAAACATGGCTTAATGAGTAGCAACATGACGAGAAGTCAATGGAGACTGGAGAGTTTTTGGACTTTTTTTTTTTATTCTATGGTCCAGGTCAAAATCTTACAATATTGTGAGTATTTCGTAATGTATTATTTTGGGTATTGGGTATTTTGTTGTCCAAGTAGGAAATAGAAAACTTAGGTATAAATAGTTTATTTGTATTTGTTGTTTCATACTTCTGAATTGTTTCCGTAGTTTGTAAGTTTATGGAAGGAATTAGGGTTATATGGAGTGTGGTTTTTGGTGGATAAGGGTAGAAAAATATATAGAGGTAAGGTTTAGAATATATAGCAATGTATAAATCCTATGAACTTAACTGAAATTTTACATGATTAATATGTTATTTATTTTTTCATTTATGGATTGTGGCAACATGGTTAAGACTTCTATGCAAACTACAGATGTAATAAATTCTAAAAAAAAGCTAGAGGTAATAGATGCCTAAAATTATTTAACATTTGTTAACAAATGGATAGTTAGCGACTAGTTACAATAATAAGGAAGAAGACAATTTTCTCCCTATAGAAACCAATCCATTAACCAAAATCAAGCAAACTCATTGAATCGTACAAACCCAGAAACTGAAAGAAACTTGTTTCCCTTTAAAAGCTCAACAAATTTTCATAGAAAAGTGACTATATCTTTTCTTTTTAAAAAATTTAAAAAAAATAATACTAATAATCCAATGCTTTAGATTTTGGCCATTTTGTATTAACAGGATATTATCTAGCATATAAATAGTTATGATTCTAGTGTCTCATATGAATTAAGTGTAAGCTTGACCATATGTATAAGCTCTTGGACACCCTTCTCTTGCAAGCTGCTTTTCGAGGGTGAGTTCTACTCTTGAGTTCTTAACATTTGGAATCAAAGCTAACCACTAGCTTATTGAATATGAGATCAAATGAGTTGTGGCTTTGTGGTCGGATTCTGGAGGGGGCGACTTGGAGACTGTTGGGATGTGTGCCCTTAAATCCTATTGTATGATGCTATGTATAACATTATGTTGTGATTTATATCTTCTATGACCTTTCACATAAATCACAAGTTCTTTGTAAACTCGGAATTATAGTTCGTAGTTGGTAATGAAATTAGGCATTTCATCTGCGAAGACTATAACATATCAACTAAGATGATTTGTCTTGATCATGGAAGTGGAGACTTCTACTTGATATGTTTTAAGAGTTAAGACATATTGAACTAGACCGCTATGAGATTTATTATTCTCTTAACGACTGTCAAATGAATAATAAATCTCACGACTTTTATTTATATGAACTCTTAATCTTGAGAGGATGATGAACTTGATCATAAAATGTAGGTTGCTTTGATATATTAGGAGTGAAATCTAAAGTAACGGTCAAAACTTCAGTATGTTGGGTAACCACATTTAGTGTTGATGGAACATATATTTTCAAGACGAAATTCATAGTCTCTTAACGGAGATATAAAATATTCTTTTGAGATAAGTTTAATAGGTTTGGTTATTCAAAGTGTTAGACCTAACCACTTTGGTAAGAAGTTACTAAAGTATATATTTATGAAATCAGATTTCATAAATATATGATGAATAACTTAAAGGATTAAACCGGATACTCAAGAAATTAAAATGTAGTAATTTACAAAGTGACAGTCCACTTTCATGACTTTGTATTACTATGAGTATTTTATGAAGGTGTTGCATGTATAATAAAGTCTGGAGATATAATTTATAAATAAGGCCTAGAGTGCAATTATATTTATATAGTGGTATTAAATATAATTAATGGTAATTTCGGACTTGTCAAGAGTTGACAGAAAAGTCCAAGGCCCATTGGAGCTAGTGTCTTATTGGTCTTTTTTGGTCTCACTCCAAGCTACACACTTAAGCCCAATTGGAAAGGTTCAAAAGACCAGCCTAATTAGATAATCAGTTAGATATTAAGGGAGAAATATACAAAATTTGGTAAGTGTATGAAATTGTGTGTATGTGAGTGTAAGACACTCTAATTTTCTCCCTTGGAAACTGATTGAGAGACCACACTTCTTGGGCGTAAAGTGGATTTGGAGTGAAAATTAAAAGTGTTCCCAAGTACTTCTGATCTTTGTTTTGAAATTCACTACACCAAGGTATGCTTTCTTGTTCTTAAATTTTTGAAATTTACATAGTGAATATTATCGATTGCGAATGAAGTAGATCTCTTAAATTTCCACTGCATATGTTTTGTATGCGATACAAACATGTGATTTTCCATCAGGGGCAACTCATTAAGGATAGAAACCCTAACCTTAGGGGTTTATGTATGAGGCATGTAAATGCAAAATGTTTTTTCCCAAAAATATTAATGACTATGCTAATTGTTGGACTTCCATCCTTAAGCTGCCGCAATAGAGAAAATACCTAACCTCCTATGCTCTCTCTCTAAAATAAAAAAGGTATGAACTAATACCCTTAGTTTTTAGATATCTAATTCGTTTTCATTATTTCCACAAAAAGAAAACCTATAGTGAAGGTCCTCTTATGTTGGGTGCACATTTTATTACTAAAAGATCTAGTGGCTAATGGGATATGGCAACTTCATCTATTATGTTTTGATTTTCCTTAATTATTGGTTTTGAGTCTTTTGACCATCAAAGCACTCCTCGTAGAAGAGTTGCAAAGTGACTTTAATTCAAGAAATGCTTACAAAATAGCTACTGGTTTAGATCATCAAGCAATGACTTTGAATGGAAAGTGGATGCGGAAACTGGAATCAAATACTTCCTCATAAAATTCAACTTTTCCATTGGAAGTGTATGTAACTATGTATAATAGTCTCGCAGCCAAGCATAGCCTCTCTTCTAGAGGGTTACAAGGAGAGAAAAAATTGTGAATTTTATGCTGCGGAACTAAGAATCATTCTACTTGTGTTAAGAGATTTCCATTTAGCAAAATCATTTTTTGGAGTGAGGATAACAACACTCAATTTCATAGAATTTTTATTTAATTTCTTCAAGTTTGGAAATATGGCTTGAGACTAATGCTAGTAACTCTTCCTCCTTCCACAACAAATCCTTTCAATAGGACACTATTCACTATTAGAATCTAGTTGCTTTGGTCACAAAGGAATAAGAAAAATTTTCAACATGAAATTCCTAAACCAAATTTTCACAAAGAGTTGGAGACGTTAGCTATGGAATTTATTCACTCCATCTTATTAAAAGGAAATTTACAAGTCTTTAGCCATGATCTAAGTTAGACGAGAGAAACGTATAGTCAGTGTTATCATGTTCATCTTGCGAAACTATTTATTCATTGACATTTTTTACATCATGCATCTACTATCTCTTATTTTTCTTTTATTTTAATAATTTTTTCTTGATATTCTAGATTCCTAGACTTATAAAAATAATAGCAAAAGTTTAAAAAATATTTATTTTGTCATTTAATTACTTTATTCATAGAATAGAAAAGAAATTTGCAAATAAACAAATGTAAAGTGTCAAATTGTGTAGTTCAAATTTTGTAAGAGAAAAAGAAAAGCACATGCACATGTTATTTTATTAGATTCAATTAAGTAACTCAATATTTTTTGTGTTAAAAACGAGCCTAATTCCTAGTTGAACTCAAATAAAAACACAAATTTTAACAATAAAATCCATTTTGACTCACGCATCTAGTATCATAAATCATATATAATTTTACAATATGATACGATTTATACAATGCACACTTCTGTAATGTATCATTCATTAGCATTTAATACATCTTTATGATACTTGATGCTTATCATATCATATGACACTAACAATTATGAGAAATTAATTTTTTAAAATTATTTTAGAATCATTATGAGAAAGAGATAAATAAGCTAATGCGAGATGTTTTTGAGATTTTTTTTCTTATTATGTTCCCCATGGATTTCTTTTCCATTTTTGTTCCCTTCCTATCTTATTGAAAGTTTGCCCCCAATGCTCTCAGGTTTGCATCAAAATGACTTTAGCACATGCGGCTTACAAATATATATTTTTTAATTGGTTTTGGATTGATGGTGCTAAAATCTTTTCCCCGTCAAATTCATTTTTTTGGATAAGTAAATTTATTAATATTCTGACAAACTAAATAAATTATTAATTTATTAATATCTGCTAAGAGTTTTATTACTAGTATTTTTCGGCATTTTTTTATAATTCAAAATTAAAAATGTATAAAAAAAAATTATTACATGTTCAGAACTTCAGAAAAAAAAAAAAAATTATACATATTATATACAGTTTAATCCAGCGACGTCAGAAAAAAGTCAGCATCAATCATTCAAATACAATTTTCACACACTGTCTCTCACTCCCATTGCCACATCACTAATACCAAGGAACGCGGTTTGGACATGGGGGTTGGAACTTGGAAACAGAGGACACTCGGTTTCTTACTTTGTTTACTACTTTAATAGACACTGAACAGCCTGCAACGAGTACAGCTCATACTGTGCCCACACACCATTGATTAGTTTTCGCTGCTATATTCAAAAGAGAGTGGACATAAATGATAAGACCCCATCAAGAAGAAGATCTAAACACTTCTGAGAATCCTTTGGCTCTTTCTTACCACCGACGTTGTAAGAGATAAAAAGCTCTCAAAAGAAAAAGGAAAAAGAAAACAAAGACTGGAGAGAGAGAAAGGGGGAGCTTTGCATAAAGAAAGAAAAAGAAAAAGAAAGTTTGGTTCTCTCTTTGTTGAAGTTTTCTCTTCCTAGTGCATTTCAGTCCCATTTCTTCGTTCTTATCAACAACCCCATTTGGTTTAAGGGAGAGTGAGAGATGGGAGAGTGTAAGAGTTTTTGTTCATTGATATTGGTGCTCTTGCTAGTGGCCTGTGCAAGTGGTGAAGACCCTTACAGGTTCTTTAACTGGAATGTCACCTACGGTGATATCTACCCTCTTGGAGTGAAACAACAGGTACCTTCCTTTACTCATTTCTATTCTCTCAAAGAGTTTGAAATGGTTACTGAAGTATGTGTTTTTGATAACATGACAGGGCATATTGATTAATGGGCAATTTCCAGGGCCTCAAATTGACTCTGTCACCAATGATAACTTGATTATTAGTGTCTTCAATAGCTTGGACGAGCCATTTCTTCTCTCTTGGTTAGCGCCTTCTCTTTTCTTTTTTCCCTCCACTTTCTTGTGTTTGTGTCTGTATTTTTGTGGATTTGTTCTTTGTGCTAAATTTAAATTTCTTATCTTCTTCTTTCTTTTTTTTTAGCATAACCATTTTCTGCGAACCCATTTTACGGATACATTCAGCAATCTCCTAGCTTGTTTATCTGAAGTGCAAAACAAATGTCATTTTAGTTAGTTGGGAACAAAAAAAGAGAAAGAAATACGTACATGAGGCTTACTCTGATAGATCTACTGTTATAATATTTTCTAAATTTCATGAGGCTTATTATATATCTCCTAAGTGAGATACATGTAAATCTATTGTTGGATCCACGTGTGTTTGTGCAATTTTAACAATTTTTTCTGGAACATATAGTCATTGTCGATGGAATCATTGGAATTAATTTTTAAAACACTTGATTACTGTATATTGGAGGAGGTAAATGGTAGGTCATGTCAATTTCCGTTGAATTGCAGGCATAAAATAAGCCTGAAGATTTTTCTTACGACAGGGCATATAGAAATAGTTTTAGGCCTGGTCTATGATGTTTATTGTAAAATTAACATCAGAAGCTCACTTTGTCTATCTACTTCAGATTTAATTTAATAGCCTTTGTTAAAACAAGGCCTACAAGATTATTTTACTCGCCAAATTGCTCTCATCTTGTTAAAATGAGGGCAACTTGTTGTTTATGCATTGTAAAAGAATTAAATCTCAGATTAATCATCTTAAAAGAATCGTGATTGGGTAAATAGGCCACTTAAGGGACTTGATTCTTGTTTAGGAATGGTATCCAGCAGAGAAGGAACTCTTGGCAGGATGGAGTCTATGGTACAAACTGCCCCATCCCACCTGGGAAGAACTTCACTTATGTTCTCCAAGTCAAGGATCAGATTGGTAGCTACTTCTACTTCCCTTCCTTTGGCTTACACAAGGCTGCAGGAGGGTATGGTGGATTTCAAATCGCTAGCCGCTCAGTCATTCCTGTACCTTTCCCACCTCCTGCGGAGATTATACCATATTGGCCGGCGATTGGTTCAAGAAAAATCACACTGTAAGTTAGTTTGCTTAGAATAAATTGTAAGTTCCTTATTATGCAATTCGTATTAATCTTGCAAAAATTTAAAGATAGGATGGCTAGTAGTGATTGATAAATACCTGGGCGAATATGAAGCATGCTATATATGTTTATTCATGTCTATATTGAGTTCTAACTAATCCCTTCATTTTACTTACTAAAAAAATTTATAAGCTTATATTGAATGTTGCAGGATTTGAAAGCAATTTTAGACAGTGGGAGTGATCTTCCCTTCCCTGATGGGCTTCTTATCAATGGTCGTGGTTCAAATGGGTACACATTCAATGTTGATCAAGGTAATTTAATTGTGATAAGCAGGAATGCAGGAAATTATTATGCATATGGCTATGGTATTTATAGAGTTTTTATCCAACTTGTTGGCCAGGTAAAACTTACAGGTTCCGGATATCAAATGTGGGGCTTACAACCTCGATTAATTTCAGAATCCAGGGGCACAAAATGTTATTGGTAGAGGTGGAAGGAACCCACTCACTCCAGAACACTTACGATTCCCTTGACATCCATTTGGGTCAATCCTGCTCTGTATTAGTTACAGCTGATCAACCAGGACAAGATTACTACATTGTTGTGTCAACACGTTTTACTTCCCAAGTGCTCACAACAACCTCCATTCTTCATTACAGTAACTCCGCAGGGAGTGTTTCTGGCCCTCCCCCTGGTGGGCCAACAACTCAGATTGATTGGTCTCTTGAACAAGCCCGTTCTATCAGGTACCTACCTTTACTATTGTATCTATCTGGGAGCTGATTGTATATGTGCTAGTGCTGTATAGGATGAAAATCTGAGCCATCACTTTTTATGTTATAAATCACTGAACTGGTGTTAATTCATTGAAATATTGTAACTGATCTTATGCATGCTCCAAATAGACGATCTAATGCTATATGAAAATCAATAAACTGATCTGTTTCAACTTATAGCTTGAAGGGTACACCCCTAGTCGAATGGCATGGTATTGATGTGGTTTTGTTGCTCAATTACATGCTATATTATGTCCTGAACTTTTGGTGATTGCTAGATGGTAGCTTACTTATTTTATGTCATGTATTATCCCAGACGGAATCTCACAGCAAGTGGGCCACGACCTAATCCTCAAGGTTCTTACCATTATGGAATGATCAACACCACACGCACAATAAGACTTGCAAACTCTGCTCCAATTATCAATGGCAAGCAGAGATATGCTGTCAATGGTGTCTCTTTCATCCCAGCTGATACGCCACTTAAGCTTGCTGACTACTTCAAGATCTCAGGGATATTTTCCCTTGGAAGCGTTTCAGACAGTCCCACTGGTGGAGGTGGTTATCTCCAGACTGCTGTCATGGCTGCTGATTTCAGAGGTTATGTTGAAATTGTATTTGAGAATGCTGAAGACACTGTGCAATCATGGCACATAGATGGCCATAGCTTTTTTGTTGTGGGGTAAGTTTATCTTGCTAAGTTTTTGCACTAAATTCCCTCTCTCTCTCTCTCTCAAACACACATGCGCATCCATTATATGAGATGTTAAAAGTATACAAGTTACAAAGTGCAAACTTAGGTGTGGATTTTTCTATTTCCTATTATTGCTGCTAGTACAACAGCAATATTCTAGATTTCTGAAGATATGATTAATTTGAGATGTGCAGGATGGATGGAGGGCAGTGGTCATCTGCAAACCGATTGAGTTACAATTTAAGAGACACAATTTCTCGTAGCACTGTTCAGGTAGGTTGTGAATTATGTTATGGGTATCCTTAAGTTTGTTAAAAATACTACTGCTTTATTTGGCATTTGGAAAAGTTTATTCTTGGAACGGCATTGGGAAACATACTTTACTCTCTCTTACCTTTTAATTGGAATATGCACTAATGTGCTGGACAAGTAAAAAAATCTTGTATTGGAAAAGAACATAGAAACTTCAGTGATTGAAAAGTACAAAATTCTTCAAATGGTTGGACAATGTCTTCCTTCTAGGTTGCCATTTTCAGGAAAATTGCTACTGAGTTCATTTGGTTTATGGCTTTCTCTCAGAATGAAATTTCTCTTCCGTTATTTTGACTTGCATTGTAGTAATTGATTTGCTCCGGGAATCTAACATATGAGACTCAAATATATATCATCTCATAGCGATAGAAAGTATGTAATTAAGAAATTCTATTTCTATGTTTGGTCTTATCACAGGTGTATCCCAAATCATGGACTGCAATTTACATGCCTTTGGACAATGTGGGAATGTGGAATATAAGGTCTGAAAACTGGGCTCGCCAGTATTTAGGCCAGCAATTCTATCTCCGTGTCTATTCCCCAGCAAATTCATGGAGAGATGAATATCCGATTCCAACGAATGCTCTTCTATGTGGACAGGCACTAGGCCATAGTACACGCCCTCGGTAAACTGGCGTAATTGTATTTTTGAAGAACTTTCATGAGTGTTTGCCAATGTATTGGATGTGAACTAGGAGAGGATATCCCTGCCAAAGATGTAGTTAGAGCTTGACTCGAGCCCTTTTCACCCTTGTTATTCTTTTGCACTAGTTTATTGAAAAACCATTATTACATTACTCCCATTGCAGGAGTTGTTTCGTAGACGTATTATCCAAATTAAAGCCATCAGAGTTAATATGTAATTTTTTTTTTTTTTTGGGGTGGGGGGCAGGTGTTGGTGATTTTAGCACAAGTTTACTCCTTTAACTCGCTCTTTTTCCATTTATCATTTTTTTATGATGCTAGCGAATAGCTTAAAGTGATTTTTTCAGTCTATTGCAAACAAACCCTGTTGTATTGTGCTGGATCAGTTATGTGGGTTGTACGTGAATGAGTATGATTACAGCAGGGAGAATTTAAATTAAAAAAAACTGCAATTTGGGTATCCAGAGCATTCATAGTTGAATGTTCCATCCTTTTTCCCTGTCATTATATATATTTATGGTCCATAATCCATATATACGGTGCGACATTGTTCTTTGTGGGTTTCTGTTTGGTGTAAATGGATTTGTGTCAAAAGCAAGTCATGTTTTAACATGATTAATAAATGGATTGAGTCTACGTTGATCTGCCTAATAAATGACTCAAAATGACTCGATTCATATAAACAAATGTTATTTTTATCTAACATAATCAAATTATAAATACAATCTACTAATTAAAGAATTTTAATGGTCACATTAATAAATTTTTTATTAAACTCTTAAGTCCTTAACCTTTTTACCCTAAACAAAGAAAGAAAAAAAAAAAAAAATTGTAGAGACACAATTTTTGTACCTAAACCCAAAGTAAGAAAGGAGCAGGCCTAAAGAACTTAATACAATAAATTTGTAGAGAGTGAATTAGAAAACTAGGTTCTAGTAGGTTTAGATAATTATCACAGTGAGTAGAAAATGACAATAAAATAAAAATGAACTGATATTATCTAAAGAAAATCGTTCTCGGACACAATTCGAGGTGAATGATTTTTATATTTGATTCTTTTGGAACTGATTACAAGTATTGTTCTTGACTCTACAGTATTTTTCTCTCTTTTTCTCTAATCCTCTTTTTTTAGGATCCTCCCCCTCTTTTATACTATTCTCCTCCTTTTATCTCTACCCTCTACGTGTAGATCAGATTGCTGATGTTGATTCTTATCCCATCAGCACATTTTTGAAGTCTTGGGGAGTAATTGTAAGACTGAAAACTACTGTTCAGACATCACTTCCTTATTAATGAGGCCAGAGAGTTAGCTACAGAGCATTCAATGCAGTGGTAGCAGCTTTCTCTTAAGTATTTTATAACTTTCCTTTGTCTTGTGCTCTCATGATGCACATTCTTATCAATAGAATCTCCTGAAATGTTACTCTTGGATGGCAGACCGTACTTTTTGATCTTTGCTTCGTTCAGCCGAGAAAGCATTCCTCCTCGGACCATCATAACCAGTCCCCTCCCTTTATTCATCAATGGCGACCTCCACAACAATGTCTATCCATTCTCAAATATCTAGGTGTCCTCGGACCGGGCCCTCGGCCTAATATATACTACTGGGCTTATCATCCCTACACATATCTTTTTGCTTTATTTTTCTTAAATTTTCTTCTAAAATAGTTTAAGTGGGTTGTATTGTGTCAACCCACTTAATAAACAGGTTGAGTTTGGGTTATGTGGTTTTGACACGATTATTAAATAGATGTAATTAGGGTTGAACCATGCATTCTAATACCCTTGCACAACATTACACGAACATCCCTTGTTAGTATGAATTGCCACTATTTGTTCGTAAAGGATAATAATCCCATGTCATATTTTTTATTTTCTATTTTATACTCTATTAATTGTGATATTATTGTTTGTTTGTTTATGATGAAGTAAGGAAAATCAGTAGGCTGGATGCTTCGGATTTGAAAGGACCACTCGCTCTCTAATGGCCTGAAAAAACAAAGGAAAACGATCAAAGGTGACCGGGATCGCCGGCCAAGAACCCTCCAATGGTAAAGTCAGTTTTTCCTCTATATCTTTGGAGTTCCAATTTCTTGGAAAAATGTTCAACGTACCTTTTATTGGTTTGAACAGGTGTTTATATAGTGCCCTATGAGCAATTATTGGGATTAAACCTCTCCAGGATTTGAGGAAGCAGGCGGTTCGCGGATAACTCCTACAACCGTTTAGGAGTTATATTGTCTCATATAACAGTTGCCTGAAGTTAGGCGTGAATTACAGAGTGGTAAAATGTGCTTAATAATTCTAAGTGTAAAATCCTTGTCCATGAGTCTTTACATGGACGAGTCCTTTGGGGACGGGCTGTGTGCATCCTTTGGACGAGGGATGTAGCTTTGCTATCACCCAAGGATAGCCTTGCACGTTAGCCTCGTCTTGATGCTAACTCCTGGATAGCTACCGAGGTGATGACCGTCCAGGGACGATTTGAGTGTTTTCGTCCCTCATCAGTTGCCCCTTCGTCCAAGGGTTATGCAGCGTATCAACAGACTTTAAGACGAATCTTTTTTTTTTTTTTAGAAGCATTCCACGTGTCACACATTCATAGGGGGTTGGTCATGTAGGTTTACTTCTTCAAGGAATATGCCACGTGTCGCTTTTTCATCGGTTCCGTCATTGCGATTACCGAGACTTTTCTACCTATAAATAGTGGTTTCCCTCTCATGCCCCTTTCACTTTTTCAAATTTTCTGCTTTGACACTCTCGTCCGTGGCTTCGTCTAAGAGTATCCTCAGTGTCCTTAGTATCCTTCGTCTAGAGCCGGGTTCTCTCTTTACTCTAACTCAAGCTTTCCTTTTTAAGTGTTAGGACGTTCTCAATAGCCTCTTGTTCGTCTAGCGACAGTGTGGTCAAAGCCATAGACGAGTATCACGACTCCTCTAATTATAGTACCTCCAGTGATGACAGTAGTAGTAGTGGCCACATAACTGAGGAATACACATCTGGTGTTCCTGTAGAAACCTTTCAAGAGAGTATTAAGATGAGGACAGCCTCTGGGGCTGATACCTCGACAAGCATCCCATCGTCCTCTCCTTTAGACGAGGAAGAAACAGTATATAGTTGTTCCATAGAAATACCTTCAAAGACGGACAAAAAGAGGTTAGACGCTCTTAGGAGTTGGTTCTAGATTCCAGATGATCAGAACCCTAGGTTAGCCGTCCGAGAGGAATGGTGTTGTCAACCCCGTTTTGGGATAGGTGTTTACGAAGCTTACCTGTTAGGGGGGCTTAGATTTCCTTTAAATGCCTTTACGAGGGAATTGCCTACTAGACTGGGCTTGGGGGTTTGTCAGTTTAACCCCAATGCGTGGAGACTTATCGTTTCTATGCAAGTCTTGTGAAGGGAGGTGTTTGATGGGAACCGTCCTATCACCGTGGACGAGTTCTTGTATTGTTATAAACCCTCCGATATAGGTTAATCTCAAGGCTTCTATCAGTTTACAACTAGGGGCAATGACTGTAGATTGATTAAGTCTTTGCCCTCATCTGACAGAAACTGGAAGACATAATTTTTCTTTGTCTCTGGTTTCTAGGCGGGGCATCCTGTCGAGGTTGGTAGAGATACATTCCCTCTTATACCAGAGAATTAGGGAACCTTCATCAAGAAGGTATGTCATGTTTTTCCTTCACTTTTTTTTTTTTTTTTTTTTTTTTTAAATTTTATTGATTTTGTTGTGTTTTATCTTTAAACAGTGATCTACCTTAATTTTCCTCTTCTTTTTGCAGCTGTTAGGCGTCCTTCTTTGAGTAAGTTCCACCGTGATCGCGTCCACATGGCTCGTCTACACCCCGAGAGAGATTTTCACTCGTTGGTGACCCTTCAACATCTACATAGGTGGGGACTTGGCCCTGACCTGTCCGTCGAAGCCCTCGCGCACGAACTAACCGTCCGTAGACGTGAGTGTTTTTACTCTTTAAGACGTATATATATATTCATTTATTTTGTTACTATAATTCATTTATTTGTTTTTATTTTTAGGAATGAAACTATGAAGGAAAATAAGGGAAAAGAGGTGGTCGAGGAAGTGGCCAGACCTGAAGCTCGTCCTGCTGTCGGAAACAAGAGAAAGAGCTTGTCCAAAAATTTGGATTTGGGAAGCTTGCCCAACCGTCGGGGGAAGAAGGCCAAGCATGGGTCGTCTAGGCCCGAGGCTGCCAGGACTGAACCTCCTTCCTCCCTGCTGTCCGTTACAATCGTCGACGTAGACTCATCTACACCTGTTGGCGTTGCCCCGTCCAAGTCCTACGCTCCTGCTTCATCCCAACCTTCCCGAAGGGTTTCTACAAATTTATTGGAGAACGAGGATCTAGCTTGGGAAAGATTCCAAGAGGCTGTGACAGGCGAGGACGTGGTTGCGTGCTACGACATGTCCTTGAAGGAGTTTGAGCATTCCGGTGTTCACGACCTTTTTAAGGTGAGCGCCTTTGGTTCGTCCTCTTTAGTTATGTTATCTAATGTCATTTCTCCTAAACTTTCTCGTCTTCTATATAGGCAATGTCGAAGTTCATAGCTGCGTCCAGGCAGGCCACAGAGATGGATAAGACGAGGATCCTTCTGGAGAAGAGGATAGAAGAGATCAAGAACGATTGCAGGACTTGGGCTGAGGTGGCAAACAAGGCCAAGGACGAGGCTAAAGGGTTGAGCGTTTTGGTGGATGAGCTGAAATTTGATACCGTCTTGACTTTCTTCAAAAGAAGAATGACGAGCTAAGTCTCCTTCTCAAGAAAGCTAAGGACGAGGCAGTGGAGGAGTTCAAGGCGTCGAAATAGTTTACTGACTTGCTGGACACTAACTATGCAGCAGGGTTCGAGGATTTTAGGATGGACGCTATAGACAACTTTCCTAGAGTTGACTTTAGCTCCATTAAACTTAATCTTGGCACTGCTACAAGTTCCCTTCTCCAAACAGGTTCATACGATGTTAATATTGAGGACGACGCCTCCACCAAACCAGCTCAGGACGACCCCAACATTGATGCCCCCCCCTCTTGAAGAAATTTTTTTAAACTAGTGTTATTGTTGTTTGGCTTTCTTTTCTTTTCTTTCTTTTTATTTAAAATGTATTCAAGTACAATTACCTTGTCTAGAGTGTTCTGGACGAGTTTATCAACAATTACCTTTTAATGTGTATTTTATAAGGGTTTTTGGACGGTGGTCGTCTACCCTTTTTAGACTAAAGAATATCTTCTTTATCTATTACCTATTGTATGGACGAGCTTATACATTGTTATCATTTATGCAATTTGTTTTTAAACAATGTTCTAAGTGTTGAATGATCGTCTACACGACTTCTTTATGGACGACCCACTTAGGACGATAATGATGACCATTACTTTTGCTCGTCCTTTAGGCAATTATTACTCGTCTTCTCACAAGGAGTTCATAACGTTTATGTGCTACTCGTCTTGACTAGCTGCTCGTCTTTGGAATGCTACGCCTTAATGCCTACTTTCTTTCTTAGACGAGTGGGCCTTGGCCTTTTCTTTTTGCTTTATACTCATTTAAAGGAAATCTTAGACGAGCATGCCTTAACTTTTTTCTCTTTACTTTATCCTTATTTAAAGGAAAGCCTTGGACAAGCATGCCTTAGCTTTTTCCTTTTTGCTTTATCCTTATTTAAAGGAAAGCCTTTGACGAGTATGTCTCAGCGTATTTCTCTTTGCTTTTCCTTATTTAAAGGAAAGCCTTGGACGAGTGTTTCTGCGTCCGAAGATTTCTATTCGTCTTAGGCTTTTGCCCCTTCCGGGGGTATTATTATGGAAACTAAATCTATGCATCAAATACATAAGAGATTCAAACCATATTATTACATGAACATTGTTCACAAACGTGGCACATGCTTATAAGCTAGTGCCTTATTAAAATACTTAAAAAAATACATAACCTCGTTTTTTATAAGCTGTTTGTAAGCGGTGCAAAAGTTTAAGAACTAGTGCACTTTTTATTCATAACACATCATAATAGTAGTAAGAACACAACAGTAAATATAAGCGAACACGTAAATCATAGCTGTAATTTTGCCACTGACTTCCCTCGTCCCTGCTTATCACTGATAGTACCTCCTCAGATGTTCCACGTTCTAGGGATGCTCTAACTTCCGCCCGTTCAGAGCTTCCAGGTAGTAAGACCCCTGCCGCTTGCAGTTGATTTCCCTGTAGGATCCTTCCCAATTGGGTCTTAATTTTCCATGAGCTGGGTTCCTAGTCACCAAGGAGACTCTTTTGAGGACAAGGTCCCCTACACCGAACTGTCTGGGTTTTACCATGGCATCATGTTGTCTGGCCATAAGGTTTTTGTACCTTGCTGTCCTTTGCTCCGCATCCATTCTTACCTTGTCAATAAGATTGAGGTTAAGACGAAGTTGTTCATCATTCTCTTTCTCTTGGTACTTCATCACTTGGTGACTTGCCATATGAACTTCCGTTGGTATGACAGCTTCACTTCCATAGGCTAGTTTAAAAGGGGTCTCTCCTGTTGAAGTTCGTACAGTCTTCTTATAGGCCCAAAGAACACCTGGTAGCTCATTTGGTCATATCCCTTTTACCCCCTCAAGCCGAGTCTTGATGATTTTCAGTAGGGATCAGTTTGCTACTTCTGCTTATCCATTTGCCTGTGGATGGGAGGGTGAGAAATAGGGATTCTTAATCCCAAAATGATTACAAAAGTCCCTGAAGGGTGCGTTGCCGAATTGACGTCTGTTGTCTGATACCAATACCCTAGGTACTCCGAACCTATATAGAATATTCTTCCATACAAAATTTTTCACGTTTTGCTGAGTGATTGCTGCAAGAGGCTCGACTTCTACCCACTTGGTAAAGTAATCGATTCCCACCACCAAAAACTTCATTTGTCTGGTTCCCATGGGGAAGGGACCTAAGATGTCCAGTCCCCATTGTGCAAAGGGCCACAGGCCATCATTGGGGTCTGGTACTCCGACGGTCGTCAAGGTACATTGTTGTAGCGCTGACACTGGTCACATACCTTGACATAAGATTTAGCATTCGCCTACATTGTAGGCCAATAGTAGCCGGCACGGATGATCTTATGGACTAGTGATCTCGCCCCTGAATGGTTTTCACATGCTTCTTCATGGACTTCCCTCAAAACATAATTCGACTCGTCAGGAGTCAAGCACCTTAAATAAGGTTGAGAAAAACCTCGCTTGTACAACACTTCATTTATAAGGACGTACTTGGCTGCCCTAAATCTCAACTTTCTAGCTTCGTCTCTGTCTTCTGGAAGCCTTCCATCTTTGAGATAGATCACTATTGGACTCGTCCAATTCTCTCCTCCTTCTATCTACTGTATGTCTGGAATGTCTATGCTTGGCATATACTGGACGTCGTCGTACTCATCCGTAACTCCTGCCGAAGCTGCTTTTGCTAAGGCGTCCGCTTCCATATTTTCCTCCCTAAGGAGTTGAACAAAACTTATCGCCGAAAACTTTCGTACGAGCCGTTTCACTCTACTGAGGTATTTCTTCATTCGGTCCTCCTTAGTATCACACATTCCATTTATCTGGTTGATGACCAGTTGAGAATCTCCTCTGATTGTTATCGATTCCGCCCCTAAGGACTTAGCCAATTCCAATCCCTTTAGTAGTGCTTCATACTCAGCCTCGTTGTTGGTGGTTTGATACTGTAGACGGGCCGCGTACTCCAGCTTGTCACCCTCGGGGGACTTCAGTATAA
This sequence comes from Castanea mollissima, assembly GCA_014183005.1. Classification (NCBI taxonomy): domain Eukaryota; kingdom Viridiplantae; phylum Streptophyta; class Magnoliopsida; order Fagales; family Fagaceae; genus Castanea; species Castanea mollissima. Next base: position 30,443,195 of record JACAVU010000005.1, read on the forward strand.
CTCCAATCCCTCCTGCATACATTGTGGACGATCCGTCTACATTAATTACCCACTTTTTAATTCCTTCGTCCTTGTCCAGGTCGTCGTGGCTGGGGTGAACTCCACATTGAAGTCTGCTAATGCCTGCGCTTTTATCGCATTCCTCAGAATGTATCTGATATCAAACTCGCTAAGTTCAACAGCCCACTGTACTAGCCGTACAGCAACTTCCAACTTGTTCATTACTTTCTTTATGGGGTGGTCTGTCAGGATGTTGATGATGTGAGCTTGAAAATAGTGCCTCAGCTTCCTAGAGATCGTGATCAATGCGAATGCTAGCTTCTCCATCATCGGGTATCGTCCTTCTGCTCCTCTCATCGCACGGCTTGTATAATAAACCAGTTTTTAAACTCTCCCCTCTTCTTTGACCAACGCTGAGCTCACTGCGTGTGGGGATACTGCCAAATACAAATACAACTCTTCCCCAAGTACAGACAGACTCAACAGCAGCCCTATCATGAGATATGTCTTCAAGTCTTGGAAGGCCCTTTGACACTCGTCCGTCCATTCAAAAGCCTTCCTGAGGACTTTAAAGAATGGTAAACATTTGTCAGTAGCTTTTGATACAAACCTGTTGAGGGCAGCGACTTGTCCGGTAAGAGACTGGACTTCCTTGATATATTTCGGTGGTTCCATGTTCAGTATCGCCTGGATCTTATCTGGATTTGCTTTAATTCCTCTGTGCAAAACTATGAACCCCAAAAATTTCCCCGACAAAACTCCGAAAGCACACTTGCTGGGATTTAATTTCATGTTGTACCGCCGCAACGTATCAAAAGTCTCTTGAAGGTCGTCTAGATGATTATCCTCGTCCTAACTTTTTACCAGCATGTCGTCTACATAAACCTCCACATTTCGCCCGATTTGAGGACGAAAAATATGGTTAACCAGCCTTTGGTAAGTTGCCCCTGCGTTCTTTAAACTGAAGGGCATTACCTTGTAGCAATACAACCCTTGGCTCGTAACGAATGAGGTCTTCTCTTGATCCGCTTCGTCCATCTGTATCTGGTTGTAACCTGAGAAACGTCCATGAAACTAAGCACTCTGTGACCTACCGTCGAGTCCACCAGCTAGTCAATGCGTGGCAACGGGTAACTATCCTTGGGGCAAGCTTTGTTTAGATCGGTGAAGTCCACGCACATTCGCCATTTGTCGTTAGCTTTCTTAACCATGACCACGTTCGCTAACCAATCTGGATAATAAACTTCTCGGATGAACTCTGCACGAGCAACTTCTGTACTCCTTCCTTAATGGCATTGTCTCGCAGTGAAAATCCTTTTCTTCTGACGCACTGGTTTTGAATGGGGACACACGTTCAGGCTATGGGTAATGACACTCGGATCAATGCCAAGCATGTCCTCATGATTCCATGCAAAGACATCGAGGCTTTTCTTCAGAAACTGGACTAAAGCTTGCTTTGCCCCCTCTTCCATGCTCGCCCCAATTCCAGTAACCTTCTCGGGATGGTTCTCGTCCAAAGGGACGTCTTCCAACACTTCAGTGGGTTCTGCTGCGATCCTCTTCCCGTCTATGTTTATTGCTTGTATATGTTCGTCCATCGCCAGCATAGCCAAGTAGCATTCTCTGGCGGCCAACTGATCTCTTTGTACTTGGCCTACTTCGTACTCAGTTGGAAATTTGATGGACAAGTGGTAGGTTGAGGTTACCGCCTTCCAGCTATTCAAAGTTGGTCTTCCAATGATTGCATTATATGACGATGCACAATCAACAACAGGAAATTTACCTCCTTGGTTATCTGCTGTGGATGTATTCCAACGACCACTGGTAATGTGATGGTGACCACTGGTTGCACCTTCATTCCTCCGAATCCCACCAATGGCGAACTCACTGGTCGTAGCTGATCTCATCCTAGGCTCATTTGCTGGAAGGCGGGGTAATAAAGGATGTCTGCAGAACTGTCATTGTCTATCAACACCCTCCTAGTCATGTAGTTAGAAATTAGTAGGGTGATGACTATCGTGTCATCGTGTGGGTGGTGAAGTCGTCCTGCTTCCTCGTCTGTGAACGTTACAGCCTGCTCGTCTACTTCCTTCGTCTTACAAGGTCATCTAGACAGTTGGACGTTCTGCACCACCTTCAGATATGTCTTCCTTGACTTGGATGACTGCGCTGTCGAGTTTCTTCCTATAATTACCCTTATTTCTCCTAGTGGGGGACGTGATGATTTTTCCACCTTGGCTTTCAGTTTCTCATCTCTTTGGTCTCGTCCAAGGAAGTTCCTCAGCTTTCCTTATCTAATAAGATTCTCTATTTGTTGTTTCAAATCAAAGCATTCGTCCGTGTCATGCCCGTGATCCCTGTGAAAGCGGCAATATTTGCTCCTATTGCGCTTGTTGGGATCGCCCTTCATTTTATTCGGCCATTTCAAGGACGGGTCATCCTTGATCTGCATAAGGACCTGCTCTAGTGGCATGGTCAGGGGCATATATTTCTGATTCCTTGCGGAGGAACTTGCCTTTTTCCCATCCTTGTCTTTCTCTCTTTTACTCGAGCTTTCTTAAGACGAGGTCCCTAATCCGAGTAACGATGGTGGCCTGTTTCCAGGCGCTCTTCCCTTTTTCTTTTCTTGGCTATGATAGATCCCTCAGCATTCATGAAATTCTAGGCCGAATGGACGAGCTCGGCCATAGTCTGAGGTTCCTGCTCATAGAGCTTGTGAATGAACAAATCAGAATTGACCCCATTGTGGAAGGCGGCCAGCAACAACTTGTCATCCATTTCATCCACCGTCAAAGCTTCCCTATTAAATTGGGTAATAAAGGATCGTAGACTCTCATTTTCCCCTTGCTCTATAGTCAACAAGCTAGAAGATGAGCGTTTGTGGCGCTGTCCTCCAATGAACTTATTGACAAACAACTTACTCAACTCTTCAAACGATCCCACCGAGTTTGGGGGTATCTTACTGAACCACACTTGCGCTGGTCCCTTGAGTGTGGTGGGAAAAGCTCTGCACATGATCTCGTTCGGGACCCCTTGAAGGTGCATGGTTGTCTTGAAAGTTGCAATATGATCGCAAGGGTCGCGATTTCCATCATACGAGTCCAGAGAAGGCATTTTGAATTTTGGGGGTAGAGGATGATTGTTGATAGAAGATGTGAAAGGGGAGTCCGTTCGGTGAACCATATCATCCACTGGGTTTGCCCGCCTCATATTCTCCCTCATCTCATCCATGGCTTTCCTCATCTGGTCCATTTCTCTCTCCAAGTGGCATTCTTCTTGAAGTGGTACCCCTTGTCTAATTCTCAGACTCGACATTTTCTCCTCCTCCTTCCTGACTCAATGCCCGTCCCTCCGTATGCCCATCTTGGTGCTGCCTCCTGAGGTTGATCTCCTTATTCAACTTTTGATTCTGACGCGTCAGTTTTGCCATAGCGGTAGCCATGGATTGTATGTGTTGAATAGAAGGTGGTTGCATGACAGGCGCTGACCTGCGATCGCGAAGGGGATTACTAGATGCATCCCTACTCTCTTGGTGGCCGGGAGTGGTAGCCCTTGATCTTGTTCGAACCATTCAACCTTTTTTCTAGGATAGAGTAATCCTTGACAACAAAAACACAGTCGAATAAAAAGAATAATGAATAATGTTTGTTTGCTCTCTTCCCCACAGACGGCGCCAATTGATGAAGCAAGAAAAATCAGTAGGCTGGATGCTTCGAATTTGAAAGGACCACTCGCTTTCTAATGGCCTGAAAAAACAAAGGAAAACGATCAAAGGTGACCGGGATCGCCGGCCAAGAACCCTTCGATGGTAAAGTCAGTGTTTCCTCTATATCTTTGGAGTTCCAATTTCTTGGGAAAATGTTCAACGTACCTTTCATTGGTCTGAACAGGTGTTTATATAGTGCCCTAGGAGCAGTTATTGGGATTATAACCTCTGCTAGATTTGAGGAAGCCGGGGGTTTGCGGATAACTCCTACAACCGTTTAGGAGTTATATTCTCTCATCTAACGATCGCCTGAAGTTAGGCGTGAATTACAGAGTGGTAAAATGTGCTTAATAATTCTAAGTGTAAAATCCTCGTCCATGAGTCTTTACATGGACGAGTCCTCTCGGGACAGGCTGTGCGCTTCCTTTGGACGAGGGATGTAGCTTTGCTATCACCCAAGGACGGCCTTGCGCGTTAGCCTCGTCTTGATGCTAACTCCTGGACAGCTGCAGAGGTGATGACCGTCTAGGGACGGTCTGAGTGTTTTCGTCCCTCATCAGTTTGTTTATTATTTTATTATTTTTACTTTGGTTATAATATAAGGAAAGTATAAAATAATGCATTGTAAGATGTGATTGGTGGAAGAAAGTAGAACACAAAGTAGGATAAAGTCATAAAAAATTTGCATTCCTATTATAGTAGTTGATGATCAAAATGGGTACGGCTGATTTCTCGATAAATTCACTAATTCCAAGTGAAGTTTTATTTGCGTGGATAATTCAATAATTAAGGGAGTAGGAATTTGAACTTAGATGTTTGTATTGGAAATACCAAAAAAATGTTAATAAGTTAAACTACAACGTTAAGTTATTTGACGTAGATCAGAGATAGTTTTGGGTGCTATATAAAGTCATACGTTGTATCAAGTTGGTGTTAATCAGTTAAACACTTAACATTTAAGACTTTATGAGCTAACCTTGTTTTGTTTTTTTTAGGAGATATAAGCTATCCTTGTAGGGGCTTTCAGTTAAACTACTTATGCTATGTTGATTCGAGTCATTAGACGAATTTATGAGTTTTGAGGCCTATAAATACGCCTATCAACACCAATCATAGCATATGAGCAATATTCGGACACAATTTGTGCCAACCAGCTTGGAGGAATCCTCCAAATTGGGTTGTTGGGTGCACCTTATAAAGTTGACATGTGTCCTAGGTTACATCTTTATCCACAACATTTTATACACACTATATTCAAACACTTTGAGAGATTTTGAGCTAAAAATATATATGTTCCTTCCCTTGGAGTTTTGGGTTGAATTACTATTGTTGAGTGTGCTATAGCCATATGATCAAATTGTTAGTTTCTTGTATCTTGAAGGAGATGAGTCAAAGAAAATATCAGTTGCATTGGTTAATGGACTTGCCAATAATAAAAGGCTTGAAGCTTTCTAAACCAATGGCGGCACTAGCCATAGCCCGGGGATTCAAATGAACAGCCTGACTTGGGAAATATATATAATATTTTTCTTTTTATTTTTCTTTTTCTTTGACCCCCAGAATAAAAATTTAAACATTCTAACCTTAATTTTTTTTAATCAAAACTAAAATAAGTTTGAATATAATCTTCTTACCAATATTTTGGCATTTTTAAACAAACCAGAGCATGCTTAACTTCTTGATTTGAAATCACTGCTTATATTCCTGATATTGGCCATAATTTACAAGAACATTCTATAGTCTTAGTAAGAGGGGGAAGGGTTATGGTAAAAAAAAAAAAAAGTCCAACAACAAACCAATTTGATCTAAAACTTTGAAAATAAAAATTATTTACTTATAATTAGTTATTTGTTGAGTGGAGAATGTTACAAATTCATGGGTAGAACTCACCTTTGAAAACCGGCTTGCAAGGGGAGGGTGCCTAAGAGCTTATAAATATATGGTTAAGCTTACACTTAACCAATGTGGGACACTAGGATCATAACATATCACCACGCTCTGCAGCCGACGTTCACGACGACGCACTCTAGCAACACTAATTTGTTCGTAGCCTTTTCTCTTTTTGGTGGCTCCACTCAACTATCAGTAATTTTAATCCAGCCTTTAGGTCGCTCATTTTGGGATCCGACCACAAAGTTGCTACTCATTTGATCTTATACTCAATGAGCTACACCCAATTAATTGGGGTGATAATTTGGCTCTAATACCAAATGTTAGGAACCTAGAGGTTCCTAATGGGGATGTGTATGAATTTTAGGAGGATTGATGAGAATTGTAGGGAAATTGACTTAATTCGAGATAGTCACCCTCCACAGAGAAAGAGAGAGATTAAGAGAGAGAGAAAGATGCACTAATGCACTAAGAAATTGGTTTATTCTTCAATTGATATCTAATGATGGTTTACAATTATGTATTTTTAGGAGACTAGCTCTAATCTCATTGGCCCACATGGCCTCATCCTTGGCACTTGCATCTTGCATTCTTAGATCACCGACACTTGAATTGCCAATTCTTGAATCATAGACTCTTGAATAGAAGCCTCCATTGGTGCATCAAGAATTAGTTCTTGGAAAATCATCTCCTTCTTTGTTGGTTCTTTGGACTGAACTTCAAGGGCTGCATCTTCATGTATATCATCATCCACTTTGACACAAAAATCAACATCTGGCTTGCAACAATAGCAATAGATTCTTGGAACTTGATCTGCCCTCAGAATTCCATTGAATCAAGAGATTGTAACTCCTTTTCTGTCATGTTCTCAAGATTCTCTTGCAATCTTGAGAGCTCTTCTTTCGTGGCTTTTTTAGATTTAGCCAAGGCCTTGACCATCTTTGAAATATCCTTGACATCATTTGAAATTTTGTTCAAAATTTACAGTACTTCTTTCCAAAGTCTTCTTCGGTCACAATCACTTGTCTTAAGATCAACGATTGATATCCAATGATGGATTACAATCATATATTTATAGGAAACTAGCTCTAATCTCATTGGCCCACATGACCTCATCCTATTGGTTCTAGTATTCCCCATGTGCATTAATAATTCCAACATGTGCTAAATGTGATTAACATGCTTGGAATTGTAACTAACTAACTAAATCTCAATACAATAATTATTATCTATATGCTTATAGCATTCCTAACATTTCCCTCCCCTTGAAAACACTTTGCCCACAAGGTGTTGTTGTGAAATAGCATCTTCATCAAAGGAGATCTTCCAATGGACTAATACCGTAGTGACATTTTGATCACCATATTCATACATTTCTCTTTGACAAGTGGTCCTATGCATACGAAGGTTTCTTCTTCGTAGATCTTCAAACTTTGCTCAAATTCTTGAGCCTTCAATCATTCTTCAATCTTCAAGGTCTCATTGGTTCTTTGAATCTTGAAATATTCTCGTATCCTCAAGACCTCATTTGATTTTAGAACCATTAAAATTCTTGGCGTTTGTATCTTGGATTCTTGGATCACTGACACTTGGATTCTTGGATCACCGACACTTGGATTGTCAATTCTTGAATCATAGACTCTTGAATGGAAGCCTCCATTGGTGCATTAAGAATTGTTCTTGGAAGATCATCATCACTTTTTTTGTTAGTTCTTTCGACTGAACTTCAAGGGCAGCATGTACATGTATATCATCATCCACTTTAATACAAAAGTCAACATCTCGGCTTGCAACAACAGTAGTAATTCTTGGAACTTGATTTGTTCTTCGAGTTTCATTGAATCAAGAGATTGCAACTCTTCTTCCGTCATGTTCTTGAGACCCTCTTGTAATCTTGAGAGCTCTTTCTTCATGGCCATGTTAGATTCATCCAAGGCCTTGACCTTTTCTAAAATGTCATTGTGAGATTCGTACAAAGCGTTGAAATTATTTGAAACTTCATTCAACTTTTTCAAGATTTTTTGCCAGTCATATTCACCGCATCAAGATCGATGACTCTGATACCAAATGTTACAAACCCATGGGTAGAACTCACCCTTGAAAACCGGCTTCCAAGGGAAGGGTGCCCAAGAGCTTATAAACACATGGTTAAGCTTACACTTAATCAATGTGGGACACTAGGATCATAACAGAGACTAAGGGTATGGAATAGGCCAATAGTGATTGAGTGAAGATAAAACAAATGTCAACACAACAAAAAATTTCTTAGTGTTCGTTTGGGAACAGCTTATCTAATTTTTTGCTAAAATATAAAATAAGTAAAGACTCACATGAGATCCACAAAATAGTAGGAAAAAAGAGAAAGTAATAAGTTGGCTTATAATTAAAACCCAAACACACACTTAATACAATTACAAAGAATAATAGTTGTCAAAGTTGAGTTGATTAGTTGTTAAATAAAAGAATTGAAAAGAGTAAAGACAAACTAATAGATAAAAGAATTCTAAGTAATAATAATTAAAGTTCACTTAATAACAACTAATATGTTTATTGTATTTATAAACAATAGATGGTTTTCTGGATTTTATCTTAACAACAATAATTAGTATGTTCACTGTATTATGAATCAATAATATGTCAAATGAACTAATAGTTTATCTTTTATTCTCTTGTTAATACTATGAGCATATTTGTAATAAAGAACATAAACCACAATATTTATCTCTTAACCAAGATTCATCTTTTTATTAACCCTCTGTTGAGAACCAAAATTTCACAAGAAAGCCCATTCTATGAAAAGTAAGGAAAGACCATGAGTCTTAACAAAAGAAGGCCCAATTCATGAAGTTAAGAAGAATCATGAAGGCCCAAAGTCCTAAAAAGAAGGAAAAAGAAAGAAATAATAATAATAATAATAATAATAAAGAAAAAAGAAGAGGATCTCGGTCAGGCTAGAGGACATGTAGCAAAGATCTCAATTAGAGGATATGCAGCGAGAAGAGCATCAAGGCCCTAGGACCTTGATGTGTCATTTGAAGCCTTGAGAAGAGGATCTTGGCTGACATATGGGAAAGCCAAGGTGTATGTTCAAATTTCCAGCAAAAAGCCATTAACAATCCAGCAAAAATAAGTATTATCTTTGTAACCCATAGTCCAAGCCCATGGGATCCCAAATGGATAGTAAGGGCAAAATGGTTTGGTCGGTAGAAGAGTGATTTCTGGTGAAAGGAAGATCCCGAAGGTTTCCCTTGGTTCATATATTTGCTTGGAATGCATGAACCAATGGAAAACTTAGTTTCTCCATATGCATGAGACCTACCCGCAATTTCCTCTCAATTGTCATTTTCAATATAGTTGTCATCTAGTACATTGAGCAGCCCACCCACTCCTTTGACTTTCCAAGAAGGAATCTTCCATTTGCAACTAAAACCAAATGCCCCTTTTGAGTTATAATTGCCTAATTCAGTTAAACCTCTGCCCAATACACTTTTTCAGGTTCTAGAGGACGTGGTTTTACCTAGCAGAACAAGGACATCCTCACCCGGGTACCAGACCATGTCCACTATAAAAGGAACACTAAAGCATAGCAGAAAAGGAGGGGGGAAAAAGAGGGATTTAGATGGAGGGAAAAAGGGAGAGTTCAAAGGTTCAAATTAGAGCTTTAATAGCCCAGCAAGGAAGAGAAAGAAAGAAACAAAATAAAAGAGCCAAGGTGGAGGAATTTGTCCCATATCCTTGAGATCATTCAAAATATCACTTAGCCTCCAAAGAAATATATGCCAAAACATGCGCACATCAGATATCACTCTCTCCCACAAAATCCTTCTCACCTAACTATCTTGGAAGGCAATGCCCAAGTAAAGCCACTCAGACTTGAGTTCCAAATCCCACAAGTCTTATGCAAAAACACTAAGTTTGTGAAAATTGGAGCCAGGATCCTCGTAGCTGACTCATTCTTATGAAATTAATTTACATATATGTATATGTATTAAAATGTATATCCTAATCTAATAAACTAACAATTATTTGAAAATATGTGTATTGTATAGTGTGTTTTTATGCAGGACCTATAGAGGTAAAGGGAAAGGACAAAACTCCATTGCATAATAAGCATGGAGAAAGATCGTATAGTTTAGAGAATCAGCATTCTGGTATTACAGGCCTAGTACGTCTGGGGTATCACCATCGTATGTCCGGGGTACCAAGTGAAGGAACTCTTAAATGTTTACACAATAAAAGATAAACCTTAAATATTGTGTTTCGTTCTCTTTCTCATTGTGAATATTATAAATAATTGTTTTACTTGTTTTGTAAGAGTAAAGGGTCATTCTATGACACTTAAACACTTATAATGGTATTTTATTACTTAGGAGGAATTGCATTTTTGCATTGAGGAGCTTTATGTGATTTACGCACAACTTGGTTTGTAATCAACCTCATTTTGTCACAATGAACCAAGCCCAGTCCACCAAACAACAAGTAAAAGGCCCAGGATCCTTGTTTCTACTTGAGCCTAGGTACTGTCCAAAAAAAGGACCCACACACCCTCCTAAAGAAAAAATCCTAGATCCATCACTGCTTTAAACAAAGTAAAATTTCAGCATCTCAATCTAATCTTGTGTCGATCTAATTGAAAATTTCAATTTCATTATAATTACCAACATAAGTTTTAACATTTTATTTCATGTTTATATTTGAATATTCAAGTTCATACCTTTCTCATCTCGCTCAACATACTAACTTCAAATATTTTTCACTTAAATATACATATTTTTTTGTTACTAATTTAACATGAATTTTATTTATAATTCCTTTTTTTTTATAAAAAGAATTGTCACTAAACTTTTAAAAATATTTTTTCTCAATAGTTGAGATTGAGAGAAAGAAACTTTTTATAATAATTAAGAATTTGTAATTGCAATATTTTCAATAGATAAGACTTAGCAAGATTTCAAGTGTCGGTAGACTTGACCAGCTTCTATAATGTAAAGGCATAGCCATGGAAAATGTAGAGATATTTGGTACCATACAATGAGGAATTTTGGTATCATAACTAATTTCACAATTTTGTCACAACTTTTTCATACAACTTGTAAGTGGTACTCACAATTTTATTTTCACCACTTATAACTCGCTACATAGGAAAATTGTGGCAAAAGTAGTGAAAATTGTTGTGATATTAGACTTACTCATTGTACAATACCTATTACATGTGATATCCCAGTTAAACTCTCTGACAACACATTTTTTCATTGTCAATGAAACACTGGAGTCTAATCACTTGATTAGTTTGGCATTTATTTCTAATTCACAATGGAATTCTATTTTTTTTTATGAACATAATCGAATTCTAAGTCTACGTTTGTTTCGGATGTAAAAAGAATATGGAAACTATTTTACACCACCAGGGGTATTTGGCTTGATTGGAAAACAAAGTCAAACAGAAAATCATTTCCGTTGACTGTAAAATATGAAGGCTCGAAGTGTAAAATAGATTACACATCTATTTTACCTTCAAACCATTTTTAGAGGAAAAAAATGAACAGAGAGAGAGAGAGAGAGAGAGGCCGGTTACTTGAACTCGAGATCAACTCCACCGCCGTTTAGGCCGTGTCTCTCACCGCCGATTAAGCAAAGCTCGACTCCACTGCCGATTTGCCCTCTTTCTCTCTTCCACCCTCTTCCTCCCTTTGCCACCCATGTCACCGATCTACCCTTTATCTCTGTACCCATGTTGAGCAAACCACCGCAAGTCGAGCGACCCACTGTGACCTAGTCATCTCCACCGCTTGATCTTGCCTCCGCCACCTCTAGATTGAACCTTCGGCTAGCCCGTGACTGATCTCCATCTATTTCTCAATTTGCCTCTCTTTTCCTCAAACTCTCTCTCTCTCTCTCTCTCTCTCAATTTGATCAAATTTGATGAATGTTTTTCTTTGGATTTTTTTTTTTTTTTTTTGTGTTTATATACTGGGAAACGATATTATATATTTGTTTGGAAGTTGAGAAAATGTGAGCAACTTGTAGAAAATGTGTTTTCTATAGCATTTTCAAGAACACAACCAAACACTTAAAAATATTTTTCAAAGCATTTTTTAAAATACCACAAAACACCTGAAAATATTTTCATTTCCAAAAAAAATATTTTCACCTGAAAATATTTTACACTTGGAAAACGTTTTACATAGAGCAAAACACAGCCTAAAATACACATATGGGTTTTGTTTTAATTGCTAAAATATATTTTTCATCCTTGAAATTAGATTGAAGTTCGATTTTCATCCTCTTTGTTTAAAAACTAACAATTTAGTCATTGAAAATTTTAAAAGATCTCAATTTTATGCTTTTATTTTGCCATTAAAAGTATTCTGGACCATCCATATTCCATGTATCACATGAGTAATTTTTTAATAATATGGATATAGCATTTAAATTTTATAAGGACCTAAGTGTAACTTTCTGTTGAGTGGAAAAAAAATTAATTTGGAGTTTGGACCAAAGACATAAAAGTATATATAATAATCTAACCTTTTTCTTTTTTTCATTACACTCTTAGAACATTAGCATCTAGGGATGCAAAAAAGTGCCTATTATACATTCTCAAAACTTACATTATTTATCTTATCATCCTATTTTACAACTCACCCAATATCCCACTTTTTATTTTTTACATATAACTCATTAAAATAATATAAACTATATCAATAAATTGTAAAATGGTGATTTACAACTGTGTTTTATGTTGGCTTTATCCATGACAAAAAGTGTTGTATTTGTGTTAATTTTGTTCCTTGTATTTTGTGGGATTTTATTGTATTAGGTTTAGTATTAAGTTGGTGAAGACTCAAGCTTAATAGAAGATCAGTGCATTTTGCGACTAGCTCATGACTAGCCATCCCATGAAAAGGCCATGTGAGAAGCCCATGATTGGAAGCTGAAGAGTTGAGCCAGACTGTCAATTTCGCGAGTGTCTCGCGGGTAAGGCCTTCTTGCGAGATACCCGCGAAACTCTCTACTTGGAAGATTTTTAAGTGTGACTTTCTTACCCTTCACCTATACTATATATACCCTCATTACCCACAAATGTGTAAAGAGACCATTCAGAGAGAAAAACCCTAGATAGGTTTTCAACAACACACACACACCCATCTTTTAGAGAGAGAGATACCCATCCTTAGTGAGAAATCATTATAGCCTTTTCTCCTTCCCTCTCCCATTATCATACCTTGAGAGAAGATTTGTTCCCAAACACAACTCACACATTTTCGAAGTGTAGAGAGTTTTTTGGATCTTGGAAAGTTTTGGGGATTTGTCAAAAGAAGTCGGTAAGGCTTGGCGGTAGTAATCAGGCGTATTGCGCAATTCGGAAAGTTAGAGAAGACATGATTCCGAGAAGTTCGTTGGTAGCAGGAGTTTGGAGGGCTCAACTACATTGAGTAAACTAGGCTTGGAGGGTCCTTTGTTATTCGTGTACTCCAATTTTATTTTATAGTAGATCGATTTATCGCTTGGAGGGTGGCAGAGAGGTTTTTCGCCGAGTTCTTTGGTTTCTTTTTCGATAACACATCGCGGTGTTATCTTGTGTTTGCATCTCACTTCCCTTACTCTTGTGCTTTACTTTTATTGTTTGTTGTTCATGTTTTTGCACTAGAGTAGTATCGGTTCATTGCACATATTTATTCTTGTTTCTACACTTTGATTAAGTAAGAGAAAAACTTTGATTAAGTAAGAGTAAAATCAACCAAGCCGTAATTTTTAATTTAGGGTCTAAACAGTTCTTGTGTTTTTAACACAAATCCGAGCTTTCATAAATAGTATACACGAATCAATTCTATCTCTTTTCTCCCATCTCTTTTTCCCCACTTTTCCTCTCTCTATTAATATATATATATATATATATATATATATATATATTTTTTTTTTTTTTTTTACAACCCATGAATAGTAGGGCTGTATATATACAACTTACTATTCATAGATGGTATAAATTTTTAGATACCCACTTCCAGATGTAGCATGTTTTTGAAGATCTAATGCTCTTACTTTCCAAGCTCTCCCCCTCACCATTTTCAACTTTTAATTGAAACAACCTTTTTACATTGGTGCATTCATTGATCAATGATGATTATCATAGAGCTGGTTGCTTGAAATTTTCATCACTAATCAAATCATTACAAACTAATGAATTGAAGCTGGAAGTATTGGCACTCCATAGTAGTACTTACATGCTTTCCTCGTGCTAAGAAGAATTAATGACGTGAGAACCTAAAGAATTGCAGGGTTAGAACTGACATTATATCCAAGTCCAACATACAACTTGTTTGTTCGACTTCGAGTTTTATTCTTTGACTTCCATTTTCATAATCAATGCTCACGCTAGTCACCCAACGGTGCTGTTAAGGATAAGCGCTAAAGATAGGATAAGATGAAGTTGTTTGTAATTTAAACTCTCTGTTGAAGTTAATCCAGATATCCTCGGCAGCGGTGATAATTTCAAATATATGAATTACAAATTGAAGATAGGATCTGATGAAGATAGGATAAGAAGTTGTTTGTAATTTAAACTCTTTTATATCTTTGATTCTTTGTATCTGTACAATATATATAAATGAAAATTTCCTAAGCCAAATTTGTTAGGCTGAAAATATTCCAAAATATTATTGTGATTACATGGTATCAGAGCTTCTGTGACTCACGTCCTCTTCATGGCTTCTTCGTCTTCCTCAGCCTCCACTGTCAACACCTCTGCCCCTACCTCTCCCACCACACACACCACTATTCATCATCTAATCACCATTAAACTGACTGGTGACAACTACCTACTATGGAAAGCGCAGATCGTTCCTTACCTTAAGGGGCAGCACCTCTATGGTTACCTCGATGGAACCACACCTGCTCCACCTAGAATCATCACCGTTGCAGCTGATGATACCACCCAAGTTATCCAAAATCCAGAATTTCAACATTGGCATTTGCAAGATCAAATGATACTTAGTGCTATTATCTCTTCTTTCTCTGAGAAAATTTTGGCTCATGTGGTAAAATTTACTACCTCTCAAGATGTCTAGCGAGCATTAGAACGCATGTTCACCTCCTAATCACAATGCAAATTCACTATCAGCTAGCCACTTTGAAGAAGGGCTACTCATCCATTGCTAATTATTTTCACCAGTTCACAACATTTGTTGACACACTTGCTGCCACTGCTCAACCTTTGAACGATTTTGAAATTGTCTCTTTTCTTCTAGCTGGTCTTGGATCAGAATATGATTCCTTTGTCACATCAGTGACTACAAGGGTTGATCCTCTCTCCATCGAAGAACTGTTTGGGCATCTATTAGCCCATGAACTTCGGCTTAAACATCAACAGCCAATTGTTGACCTCTCACTTGCAGGGGCAAATTTTGCAGGACGAGGAAACTCACGTGGTGGTCGTGGAGGTGGCCACTCTAATCTGTCTTCTGGCCGTGGTGCTCCCTCCCACAATCAGAAACATAATAGAGGCCGGGAGCGTGGCCGCGGTAACACAGTTTCTTCAACTCGTCCTGTTTGTCAAGTGTGCCACAAGACAAGACATTTAGCACGAAATTGCTGTCATCGGTATGATCATTCTTATTCAAGTGACTCCTCCAATATGCATGCACTGCTTACAACTCCACAGACCCCCTTGGATCTCAACTAGTATCCAGATTCAGGTGCAACTCACCATCTTACAGCTAATCTTGCCAATTTAAATGTGAAGGCAGATGAATATCATGGTCCTGATCAGATTTGCATTGGTAACAACCTTGGTTTGACTGTAAAACACATTGGTTATACTAAATTATCCACTCCTACTTCTTCCTTTCTTTTACATGATGTTTTGCATGTCCCTCATATTACCAAAAATTTAATTTGTGTTCATAAGCTTACCAAGGATACAAATGCATCCATTGAATTTCACCCCACTTATTTCATTGTGAAGGATCGCACAACGAAGAAAGTTCTGCTGCATGGGCCGAGTAGAGATGGGCTGTACCGATTTCCTTCTGCCTTCAATAAAATTCCTTCTTCATCATCTGTCTTTGTTGGTGTTTGTTGGTGAACGCACCTCTCCAGATCAATGGCATTCACGCTTAGGACATCCTACTTTTCGTAATGTTCGTCATGTTCTTGCTAGATTTAGTTTGCCTTTTAGTTCAAATAAAATTGGTCACCCTTGTTCTGCTTGTTTCAGTTCTAAGAGTAAACAACTTCCATTTTCTTCATCCGGTACTCAAATTAATTTTCCACTGGAATTAATTTACATTGGTGTATGGGGCCCTTCTCCTATTTGTTCTAAATCTGGTTCTAAATATTATGTCTCATTTTTGGATGCCTATAGTCGTTACACTTGGCTTTATCCCATGGCAAATAAAAGTGATGTTCTGTCTATTTTTATTCAATGGAAAAAATATGTGGAATGATATTTCAATCAAAAAATTAATGGTTCAATCTGATTGGGGTGGTGAATATTGCTTTCTACACAAATTTTTGCAAAATTGTGGCATTACTCATCGTGTTTCTTGTCCTCACACACACCAACAAAACGGTGTTGTGGAATGTAAACATCGTCATGTTGTGGAAATAGGCCTAGCCTTACTATATCATGCAAAAATTCCTCTCCAATTTTGGGATGATGCTTTTCAAACAGCTTGTTATCTAATTAATCGGCTTCCCACCTCCACTATTAAAAATTTATCTCCTTTTGAAAAACTTTTTAACCAAGCTCCTGATTATAATTTTGTGTGTTTTTGGTTGTGCATGTTGGCCTAATTTACGGCCTTACAATTCTCATAAACTATAGCCATGCTTATCTTAGTGCATCTTTCTTGGTTATAGTTTGCTTCATAAAGGTTATAAATGTCTGCATCTTCCCTCAAATCGTGTCTACATCTCCCGTGATGTTCTTTTTGATGAAACACATTTTCCCTTTGTTGATAAATCTGATTCTTCACTCACTCACCTAGCTCCTTCTTCAGATACAACATTCTTTCAAGTACAACCCTGTACTGGGACTCGGTCAGTAGTCCAATTACACGTTGGGCCTCCTCTCTCACAGCCGCATTCACTTACTCCTTCGGCCCAACCAGCTAACTCACTTGGTCCACACAATTTGGCCCATTCGTTACCTAATGTTTGCCCTACTACTCAACATGACCCAGCCTCCATTCACGCATCTTCTCCATCGCCTCCAATTTCAAGTTCTACACAGTAACCTTTGGCCTCTACCTAAATCATTCCAGCCATTGAAGTTCAATTACTAGTAACTGATACCTCTTCTCATCCCATGGTTACCCGATCTAAGAACCATATTACCAAACCCAAGACGTTCACCGATGGTACTATTTTGTCTCCTCTCCCAAGTGCTCTCCTTGCTGATGGTGCTGGTGCCGTTTCACTCACTGAACCAACGTGTTACACCTCAGCTGTGAAGGACCCAAATTGGCGTGCTACTATGAACCTTGAATTTGATGCCTTGCTCAAAAATCAAACTTGGGTGCTTGTTCCTTCTCACCTTGCCCGCAATATCGTTGATTGTAAATGGGTATTTTGGATTAAGCGACATGCTAATGGCTCCATTGAACACTACAAAGCCCGCCTAGTTGCTAAGGGATTTCATCAAGTACTTGGTGTGGATTTCGCTGAGACATTCAGCCCTGTGATTAAACCCACCACGGTACGTACGGTTCTATCTTTTGCTATTTCTAGAGGATGGGCAATTTGTCAATTTGAAGTTCAAAATGCATTCCTACATGGTTACTTATTTGAAGATGTTTATATGTCTCAACCTCCGGGTTTTGCCCACCCTCAGTTTCCCAATCATGTTTGCTAGTTGAAAAAGGCACTCTATGTCTTAAAACAGTCTCCTAGGGCGTGGTCTCTCGCCTTTCATCTCGCCTACTTGCCTTGGGATTTCAAGGTTCAAGGTCTGATTCTTCTCTATTTATTTATCACAATGCCACTGTCACCATTTACTTTTTGATTTATGTAGATGACCTTATTGTCACTGCCTTAAAGCCTTCGGCCATTGATGATCTTCTCCGCCATTTAAAAGTTGATTTGCTATCAAGGATTTAGGCAATCTCAATTTTTTCCTTGGTATTGAAGTTTTGCCTAATTCTAGTGGGCTTATGCTATCCCAGAAGCGTTACATTCTGGATCCCTTAAGAAAAACGAAGATGCTGGAAGCCAAGCCCATTAGTTCCCCTATAGCTCAATCCACTAGTTTATCTGCTTTTGAAGGAGATCCTCTTGATGTTGCTACTTTATATAGAAGCACTATTGGGGCCTTGCAGTATCTCTCTCTTACTCGTCTTGACATCACTTTCACAGTCAACAAACTCTCCCAGTACATGCATCGCCCTACATCTCTTCACTGGCAATCTGTCAAGCGTCTTTTGCGTTATCTTAAACAGACCATTCATTTTGGTTTACAGCTCAACCGCTCTAGATTCCATTCTCTCCAAGCCTACTTTGACGCTGATTGGGCTGGCTGTCGTGATGATCGACGTTCAACTGGGGGTTTTTTGTATTTTTCTAGGTGATAATCTCATATCTTGGGGCCGTAAAAAGCAAAAGACTGTGGCTCGATCAAGTATTGAAGTCGAGTACAAAGCCCTTACTAATGCAATTGCAGAGGTTAAATGGTTGCGTTCTCTTTTACTTGAGCTCGGGGTACCTATGTCCTGTTCTCCAGTTCTTTGGTGTGATAACATTGGCGCCACTTATTTATCCTCTAATCCGGTTTTCCATGCCCGTACTAAGCATGTTAAGATTGATTTTCACTTTGTCAGGGACATGATTGTTGATGGTTCCCTTCTAATTTGTTTTTTGTCCAGCAGAGATCAACTAGCCGATGTCTTTACCAAACTGCTTTCACTACAAAAAAAAAAAAAAAAAAGAAGTTCTATAGCCGCGTTTTCAAAATGTGGCTATAGGTCAGAAAAACGTGACTATAGGACAATTTTGGTCTATGGCCGCGTTTTTTTAGGCCGCATTTTTACCCATGGCCTAAAATGCGTAACTATAGCCTAGAGGGGTCTATGGCCACGTTTTTTTAGCCGTGGCTCTAGGTCGGGACCAATGGCCACGTTTTTTTAGCTATGGCCATAGGTCAAATATTGATTGCCTGGAAAAGAGATTAGCTGCGTTTTGAACGCGGCTTTATCCCACTACTGTGACCACGTTTTAAAAACGCGGCCTAAGACCCATTACTACGGCCCCAAAATAACTCCTTGCAGCTCTAGCCTTGTTTTTTTTGGCTCTCCCTTTGGCCATGAATCTTCAAACCCATTCTTTTCCAGCATGATAGACACATAAGTCACATAATTTATAAAATAAAATTAACTTAAGCAAAGTCACATAGGATTGTGAACTATATCATTGTCTCCATTGACTTAAAATCATCTAACATATATCCTAAGTCTATAATTGAATAAATTTTGTGTAATCCAACCTAGCCAAAGAAAGAGCACAAGAACAGATTAAATACCAATTCAGAATGCATATATAGATAATACATTGATACACAACCACCACACCAATTCTTTACTGTAAAGACTCAAACTAAGATTGGAGGACTTGGAAATAATGTTTCTACAAGGAGTTATTCTACAAAAAACACATTCACTAACCAAAAAGCAGACTCCATTGGAACATTGACCCCAAAAAACTCCCATTTTCAACTAACAACATCCCAAAGACAACACATTTATAAACCACAACCCAAGTACACAATTAACAAAGACCAAATTTTAAATAACAAATGTGTTTTCTTATCAAAACTTTGAATAACCAAAAAAAAAACTTATTGTTGAGTTACACAAACATCAACTTTCGGTATGATCATACCAAAACTATTACTTACAAGGTCATTGTTATTTGATAGATTCACGAAAGATTTTCGATCACATGAATACAAGATCATTGGCAACGATAATAACATATGAAAGGCATAGCCACTCACACAAACGTGTAAATTGACCCAACACTAAGTGGTAGTGTGACGGAATAGACATCGAAAATCTTTCTAAAACGATTCTCTTGAGTTATATGGATAATTATCCAATTCTTTTGAAATGATTGGATTCAAATACTTAATACCACATCATTAATAATATTAGTAGATATTAAAATGGTGATAGTAATTTATTTCAATATATACAGAGAGAGAGAGAGAGATTCCTAAAATAAATAAATAAAACTTATTATCCATCCTTAGACAAACCAGAATTATACGAAGGCGAATGATGAAGGAAATGCTTTCGGCCTATTTGGTCTTAGGCATGAGCTCATGAGCATTGGAGGTGGATGGAAGAGCTGAATTGCTCCCTTCTTTGTTGTACAAATTGCTCCACATGCATTTGCAAATGTCAGAGCCTCTCTAAGTTTTGCTTCATCCTATACAGAAGTAACAAAATTAACTTAGAACTAATGCCGAAAAGAAAAATAATGAAACTAACTAAAGTTAAAGTTAAGGGATAAAGAATGATTACACGAAATATGTTAGTATCTTTGGCGATAGAAACCAGAAGTGCACTAACAAAAGCATCCCCAGCACCAGTTGTGTCAACAGTTTTCACCGAGAACCCACTCACCTTCCCTTTAAAACTCTGTATTTATAGATTATATGTTTAGACAAAAGATAACTGGATCAATTCGAAATACAATAGATTAAAAGGACGTGAATATCTTATTGATATGAGGATAAAGAGGGAGGGAGCTTCTTTAAGATACAAATCAATGGTGTAAGAGTAACCCTCTTTTCATAAATGTAAGATACATGTGTGTGTGTATATATATGTATATATATTTATATCCTTCTAAAAGTGTGAAGGCACTGTTTCTAGAAACAAAAAAGACTTAATAAATAATAATAATAATACCTTGGTGAAGTATTTACATCCCTTCTCTCCATCAGTGACAACAAGCAGCTTAAGGTTATCATGCCATAGGGTCAGAACAATATCTTCCTTGTCAGGATCTTCTTGTGTGAGGAATTGAACCTCATCATCACTCACCTATACCACTAATTACAGACACAGAATTATTTTATCACCTAAAATGAGTTAAATAAAACAACTATATATTGATGGATTTATTTATTAGAAAATAATTTTAGAGTTACTATCTGATACATCCTTGCAAGTCCGGGTATCAAATCCTAATCTTATCCTATTGAACAACTTACCAGTAAACCTAATTGATATAAACCTACTACGTAATATTTGATGAATCGTTATGAAAGTCTACTATTACTTTTTTGTCCTATCTGACAAATTATCAGCGGGATATATCTAATTCAAGAGCAAAACTTTGGTACACATGGCTGCACTGACCACAGATTGTATTATCTTTAAATTTAATGTAATTAAATGTTTGGGAACTTAATATATTGCACCTAAGAATAGTATATAGGTTTGACCTCACTAATTTGATAAGAAAACAATCAAACCTAAGTCAATTTGAGAACGATTAATGCCAATGGGTTGTATTCATTTAACTTAGCTGATTTAACACAAAAACAATATAATTGCATTATTGCAATTAATGTGAAAAGAAAAAGGCACTCTAATGAAATAGAAAAGATAGAATACCTTGATGAAATCAGCTTGATTCCAGATGCTCTTGATTCCATCTCTAGCAGCCTGAGGAGAAGGCCAGAGAGGTAAGCGGACGTTTGGATCATATGAAAGCAATATGCCGGCTTCCTTGGCAGCTTTCATGGCTGCCAGGTGAGCAGACTTGCATGGCTCAGATATCAGGCTTATGGATCCATACTGGAATATCTTGGCCTGCTTGATGACACCCATATTTAACTCTGATTCTTTTAGCAGCATGTCTGTACTGGGGTTTCTATAAAACATGAACTCCCTCTCCCCATTCTTCTTCAATGTTACAAAGGCCAATGCAGTTCGTGCATGTTCATCAAAACACACCCCATCTGTGTTCACCTCGTTCTTCTTCAAGATATCCACTAGCATGTGCCCAAACTCGTCATCTCCAAACTAAAGTAGACAAAATTAAACATCATCCTCACATATAAAATATATATACATTAAGATTAAATTAAAAAAGAAAAAGAAAAATTATCTTCTATTTACATGTTTATTATAATTAACTACTAGTATATTATATTATATGTATAGTTTATAAAAATCAAGAAATAATAATAACAAAACAAGAAGAAGATATGGGGAGAACCTTGCCAATAAAGGCAGAGCTACCACCAAGCTTAGTTATGGCACAAGCAACATTGGCCGGAGCACCCTCGGGTGCTTTGAGGAAACCAGTAGACTCGGCGAAGGAAACTCCAGCTATGTCAGGCACAAAATCAATGAGCATCTCGCCGAATGACACGATGGTGGATGTTGGACTCGTTTCTGAGATCGTCATCTTCTTCTTCTCTTAGCTCTTTCTTCTTCTTTTTTGATAACAAATCCTTACAGTTTATGAGGGCACATAGGGGCTTTTTATAAGGATGCTATTTTCTTTGGGAGCAAGAAATAATCAGCGTTATAAATGATATCATCATTTGTTTCTATCCATATTTGGATAAATTCAATATAACTTATACTGATTTTTCTGCATAGATTACTGGAGAATGGAGATACGTTTACTAATAGATCATGTTTCTCTGACCGGCAAATTTGTGTAATGTCTAACAATAATTATGATTAACATCCCAAATAAGATAGAAATTTTTAAACCATTTATTACCGTTTTGACATATTTATACTCTAGAATTCCTATTATCCTAGACTTTGTAGTACAAGAGTTTTATTTGTTTTTTAGTAATACTACAGCCATAAGCTACCTTTTGCAATATTTTTATAAATTGTTGTTGAGGGCAATTTTTTATTGGTTTTTATTTAGGTCCACTACTAATATTACTTTTTTATTTACCAATAATTACTCGCCACATTAGGTGTTTGTAAAAAATTTTGTGTTTTAAATTAGCATTACTTTTTTTTTTTGTCACAATTTTACGAATCACTAAATAGTAGTTTGCTGCCGATAATCTTTTAGAAATCCTATGAATTCTTTCAGAATCCCAAACATTTAGCTGCACATAACTCAAAGATTCTTTTAGAGGAAAAAAAAAATTATACTAGTAAAGGATTTTTATTTGTAAGTTAGACTGTTTTTGGAACTCGAGTTTGGGCTGAAATTCGAGTTTCCGCCCAAACTCAATTTTGCCAAACTCAAGTTCAAAAAACAATCCAACTTACAAAATAGTTTGAAACACATGCAATATACCAAATTTTTTTCTAAAAAGCTACTATTCAACAAAGTGCACTTCTAATACTAACTGCCAGCTTTGCAGTAGCAGCAGCATTACATGATGTACTGAGTACTAACCCAACAGGATCTACAACTAGGAATTAACTTACTAAGTTCTAAGATATTAATAATCATAGTTTGGACAGTCCAATTAGCTTGAGCTCCATTTGAATCAAGACAATCAAAACAGGCTTTTGCACCACCTTCAATTCATTGCACTCATGTAATGGAATCCTATTGACTTTGATTTTGAAACCAAACACGCAAATGAAATTCTATCAACCCTCTTGCCATCCTTACAAAAACTTCAACAATAACAACAAAAACAACAACGCATAGTAATCCAATCTCCCCCACCTCGTAATCAATATTTACACAATTCAATTCGATTCTTATTAACATCAAATTCGATGTGCTACTAAAATTCCAAACAACATCCATTCCAAAAACAACCCATATCCATTTAAAAATAAAAAATAAAAAACCCCAAGTGAGAAATTAACATAAACAAAACATAAAAGGGCCAATGAACAATGACAAAAATAAATAAGTTTTTTGCAAAAAAATCAGAACCCAAACAAATATCAATATTAAAAAGAAATCATATTTAAATCAATGCAAACACCACAAATCAAAATCAATCTAATAATCCACTTCACAGTGCATAAGAAACTGAACAATCAGTGACCAATCACCAAAATACAGAAGAAATTAAAAAAAAAAAAAATGAAGCATACCCTCGTGGAGAAGAGGAAGCACCAGAAGCAATCTTCTCTGCGCCTTCAGTGGTGCAGGAACAGAATACCCTCGTGGAGAATCCCTCAGGGGAGCGAGACCCAGATTGGAAAAAATTACTGTTAGTCGAAACCCTAAACCCAAAATCAAAACCCTAGACCTAAAAATCGAAACCCTAAACCTAAAATCAAAACCCTACACCGAAAATTGAAACCCTAAAACAAAAATGGAAACCCTAAAACAAAAATCAAAACAATCAATTTAAAAAACTTACTGTTAGTCGGCCCTGTCAGTGTCTTGAGTGAGACTGAGAGTTGGAGAGAGAGAGGGAGAGACCCAAGGCAGCGCCGGTGTGTACGATCGGTGGTGGAGATTCGGTGCCTTGGGGTTTTTATTTTTATTTTTTTGAGGGTAAGGCTTTTTTCCGCCGCCTCGGACTTCGGTGCAGGTGAGGGTGGAGGCGGTGAAGCGGCGCTTGGTCTGGAGGTCAGTCATGATGGTTTTGGTTTGGGTTTCGTGGGAACTGGGTTCAAAGGGCTTAGACAGAAGAGAGGAAGGGTCTATTGTTTGGTAAGGGGATTTTTTTCTTTCTAATTTATAGTATAGTTTTTAGCCCCGTTTTTTAAAACCCAGCTTCAGGGATTCTTGAAGCCGCGTTTTAAAAAACAGCTTTAGGGTGACTATGGCCGCGTTTTTTAATAAACGCAGCTTTAGGATGGGTCTGAAGCTGCGTTTTAAAAATGCAGCTTCAAGACATTTATTAAAAAAAAAAAAAAAAATTCAGATGGGTCTGAAGCCGCGTTTTAAAAACGCGGCTTCAGCCCATTCCAGAAAAATGTGGCTGTAGAAAAAAAAAACGCAGCTACAGACCTAGGCTTGGGCTGCGTTCAACCCACGCAGCCCAACTAGAGTCTTAGGCTGCCTTTTTGCAAACGCGGCTGAAAAAAACGCGGCCTAAGACCTGCGTGTTTTGTAGTGTTTCTTCCTCCCGATTTGCTCTTCTTCAGACCAACCTCAATGTCCTTCCGGCATAGTTGAGCTTGCTGGGGGGCGTTAAGGATAAGAGCTAAAGATAGGATAAGATGAAGTGGTTTGTAATTTAAACTCTTTGCTGAAGTTAATCCAATTTCAAATATGAATTACAAATTGAAGATAAGATCTCATGAAGATAGGATAAGAAGTTGTTTGTAATTTAAACTCTTTTATATCTTTGATTCTTTGTATCTGTACAATATATATAAACGAAAACGTCCTAAGCCAAATTTGTTAGGCTGAAAATATTCCAAAATATTATTGTGATTATAGGTGCCAACGCGTCACAGACTCACAGTATCATGCATCCATTAATGACTGTTTAGTTGGTGGGATAGCTTATAGTTATGGGCTATGGCAAGTGGGTGAAACCTACTATATAAGGAGAGCCTTCATTCATGCAAAAGATGTACAGCAAAGTTAACTATATTACAAAGAGCTAGCAATGGGTGTCTCTTCGAAATGGCTCTCTTTGAGTCTTCTTGTCCTATGGATTGTCCTCCATTTAAGTGCACTGAGTACTCTTGGAGATGACAAGCTTGACAAAACTAGATTCCATGATGATGACGATAGTCGATTTGGAGGCCGACGGAGATGTGGTGGAGGAATTGGTGGGGGAGGTGGTTTTGGTGGAGGTAAAGGTGGTGGCATTGGAGGTGGAGGAGGTCATGGTGGAGGCTTTGGAGCTGGGGGTGGTGTTGGTGGTGGAGCTGGAGGGGGTGTAGGAGGTGGTGGTGGCTTTGGTGGTGGAGGAGGAGGTGGTGTTGGAGGTGGGTCAGGTCAAGGAGGAGGTTTTGGAGCTGGGGGAGGTGTAGGTGGTGGAGCTGGAGGAGGCATTGGAGGTGGTGGTGGGGGAGGAGCAGGAGGAGGTGGAGGCGGTGGACTTGGTGGTGGTTCAGGGCATGGTGGAGGCTTTGGAGCTGGAGGTGGCCTAGGTGGTGGTATTGGTGGAGGTGCAGGAGGAGGAGGTGGTGGTGGTGGAGGTGGAGGTATTGGTGGAGGATGGGGCCATGGTGGTGGGTTTGGTGCAGGTGTTGGTGTTGGAGGTGGAGGAGGAGCTGGAGGGGGTGGTGGTAGAGGCATAGGTGGAGGGTCAGGTCATGGTGGTGGGTTTGGTGTAGGTGGGGGTGTTGGAGGTGGTGCTGGTGGAGGCATAGGTGCAGGTGGTGGTGCAGGTGGCGGTGGTGGTGGTGGACGTTAGAACTTAAAAGAGAACTCTATGTGATGAACTTATTTGTGAAGCTTCAATCCTTGCATTAAAATCGTCTTATTATTAATATATGGTAGCTTAAACTGTGAAACTTTCATCTGTGAAATGAGAGATGTCATAATATTATAAATTCCCTCCTCCCCTTTTTTTTTCTTTACAAATACCAATATTCAGTGTCTAATTGGTCTCGTTAGTCTTCAATTACAAGTCTTACAAATACAACGCAGTAAGGAATATGCAGCATGTAAATATTCATGTAAGATATATCCTACAATAAAAGAAAAAACAATCTTAGTCCCTAAATTCTTCTTGTGTTCTTTCTGCTGTCCAAAAATGAAATTGGATCTTTGTACTTCACATTCAGTCCATCATCATCTTTCTCATAAATTTGAAAGAAGGCCATTGTAACTTTACGTTAATGATTATCATCAGGATTTCCAAGACTGATATTGTTATACGTCAAAATTTATTTCCAGTGCCACCTTTATTTTATAATTGCAAAATCTATTCAAAAGATTATTATTCCTTCAAATAGTGTAAAAACTATGATAATTGGAAAGCATATAATGTCATTTCCAATCTCATTCGAAAAGATTTACAACAGAGACTAACTAACATCTGGGCAACCATTCAAATGATCATATATGTTCAATCGAATAATACTAATACCACAATTTTTGTCATAACTTGCTCATGTGGCAAGTGAAGTTGTGAACCTATATTAACCCACCACTTTTATTTCATCACTCACAACTTGCAAGTTGTAACAAAAGTTATGATCTATGTTGAATATAGCCATTGAGAGTGTCAGATTGACCAGTGTTCTTGTGTTTCTCAAAATTGAATCTTACTTATTTTCCATAATAGGATAGATATTTCAGGCAGGAATTGAAAGCTTCATGTACCATTGAGAAGTACTTGTACATAATTCATTCTTTCAACATGCACGTCTGGTATTTATCAATTGTTAATACCGTCAGAGTAGTCGGTGACATATTGCATCCCCCGTATGAAGGGAGAGCCTGCCAAATAACTAAAATTGACTTGAAGGGCATGTTTTGGATTACATTTTTCATTTGGATAAATTATATAAACTTTCCTATAAAGTACTTATAAATTTTTTTTTGAGAAGAAAAGTACTTATAAACTAACATGAAAACCTTCTTTAAAAAAAAAATAAAAAAACCTAACATGAAAAGGATATGAATAATGTCACATTTATAACACAATATATAAATGTGTTAAAGTTTATTTATTTATTTATTTCTAAAAAAAAGTATTTTATTTATTTATTTTGTATTTTAAAATTTATACATCGGTTTTGAAAGGTGCATGCAGTAATTAAAATTATTTTTAGTATCACTTTTTCTGCTTTACATAACATTCCAGGTTGTCATAAAGATCAGCCATGCTGCGATAATTAATGATGGGTATTATGTTTGAATGCCCAACTATAAAATTAAAACTTGTATAAAAAAAAAACTATAAAATTAAAACTAAAACCCCATTTTATATTGATCGTTATCTATAAGATCGTGACCTAATTGCTAATTGGCGAGGAAAAGTCTCTGTGATAATCAAACATGAGAATTAATCTCTCCAGTCACCACAAGCTAGATTTGTAATCAGGTCAAGCCTGTTTTTCATGTTTTCTTGATTTCTATTCTAGATTGTTGTATGCCCCTCTAATGCAATCTTACACCTACATGAGGAGGTGTACACCAACATTCCCTCATTTATTTTCATAGGAGAGTGTCTATTACATTCCCTCATTTATAAAAAAGAAGGAGAGTGTCTATTACGCACATAAATTAACTTGCACACATAATACACACTCCTTAAAATCCTAGTCGCTTTAGTTGGATTAGGATAAGGATGATTTTGCCCGCCTAAGACTTTCCCCAAAATGCTCTCTAGGTCCTAGCCACCATAAAAAGAAAAAGAAAATCATTACTTTTTTCAATTGTTCTGGCAATAAGAAAGTTCTCTAAGATATTTATGTTGGTTTTCTTAAAGTATTAGAAACCTATTTTCTAGAGTTACGTTATGGTTCTTGAGGTCAAGCGTTCCCTTTGTTCGAGTCGATTATAAGAGCTTGGTTAAAAGTTATGAAGTACTCTGCTCTAAGAGTGGTTGCAATATAGTCATGTTTGGCGGGCCTAGCGTGAAAGCTGTTTTTGGCTATTTTTCATGGCACTAGAACTTTATAGTCTTGGATGCAAACGCATCCTGTGCTGTATGCCTAGTCATCCAAAGAGTTTAGAAATTACCTTGCGAATTTCAATTGGAAGCATAATTTTAGGTCACGTATGTAACATATGTAGCAACTAGATACCATAATTGTTAAGGTGTATAGTGTTATGGGCTTTAGACTCAACTAGATTACTTGTATAGCACACATTCTAGTATTATACTTTTACTTGTACTGGACTCCTATGCCTCCTTTGCCTCCTATATAAAGGCACTCGTGTATATTCTTTTATTAAGGAATAAAATACAATTATTTAGTATTTCTAACATGGTATCAGAGTTATTGTTCTAACTTTCTTGTGTCTTGCAGTCTTGTCTTCGTTGGTATTTTTTGTTGCCTCGACTTCTTCGGTCAATAAACCTATTTTGTGCCCTTTCTTGACTGCTCCACCGCTGTCAGAGGTGCCCAAGGTTGAATCTTCACCGCCAGAAGCTCGATCATCGCCACCAAGATCACTGCCTCCGTCGGATCTTCCATATAGGACCTCCGATTAGGACATAAGACATATCATCGTGTATATTTTCAACTCATCTACACAATGCCGCCGGAATTAGCATCATCTGACCCTCCACGCGTCGCCACACGCGGGTCAAAGATTCGGCAATTTGTTCCATGCGTTTCACGCGCCTTCAGTATTGCTCCAATCATCTCACCATCGCCTTTATCTGAATCGTCTTTCTCCGATCTACATCATTGAAAAAGAATTGGCCTCATCAGACTGTCCATGCACCCTTACGCGCCGCTAAAGAATTCTTCCACGTTGTATACACGCCGTTGAACAATTTTGCCACGTTGTTTACGTGCCTCACGAGCTACCCGTGCCGCCGTCCTTACTGCTGCTGACGTTATCTGTGACGTCACTCTACCACGTCAGCCCTAGTTAACGTCATCTTTCAGGTTGTTGATGACATCATCGTGACATCATCTGCTGACGTCATCTGTTGACTTTGACCGTTGACTTTTTGCAGTCTAGGTGCTCTTTACCCAGTTTTTCACATAGATTTCATTTTTGCAGTCCATTTTTACATATTTTACTTCTAAATAAAGAATAAAGATAGGTGTTCTTCTTGTTGCAATAATCGTCACTGACAATCCAACAAACATTTTGGCTACAACATTGAGACTTGCTATTATCGCAACAAATTAGCTGTTTTAAGTTCTGCTGCTACTGTTGCTAACACTGATAGTGTCCAACCAATGGCTCCCATCTCTGCATAGTCTAAGTCTTCAAGATGCACTTTCACCATGTACACAGATGACCTCAAAAACATTATCGCCAATGTTATTCGTATGGTTGGTAATGCATCTTATTCCTCTTCTCTCTTAGCTTTATCTGGTGTATCTCGTTCCTCTTGGCTTATGGTTTTTGCTTGTTGCAATCACATGACACCTCACTTGTCCTTATTTTCTGAACTCAAACCTGCACCACACCCTCTTAATATTCGCACAGCAAATGGTTCCACAATGTCTAGTCATAATATAGGTTCTGTTTCAACCTCCAACCTCTCGGTTCCTAAGGTCTTTAATATTCCTGACCTTTTTTACAATTTATTTTTTGTGGGACAATTAGCTAAGTTGGGTTATCGCATTATCTTTGATTATTCTAGGTATATTGTGCAGGATCCGAGAATGGGACAGGAGCTTGGGACCGGTCCCAGAGTTGGGCATATGTTTCCTGTGGACAACCTTCATCTTCCACTTGTTGCTCCTATTTTTATTGCTGTAGTTGTTGTTATTTCTTCTATTCCTTCCCTTGCACTTTGGCATGCTCGACTTGGTCACGCATATTCTTCTCGAGTACAACAATGCTTCTAGAGGTTTGTTAGGTTTAGTGTCTATAGAAAATTTTGATCGTGTTTTATGTCAGTTAGGAAAACAACTAAGTTTTCCTTTCAATATTAGTGAATCAATATCCACTGATATCTTTGACCTTATTCATTCTAATGTTTGGGGTCCTTCCTCTGCCTCTAGTATTGGTGGATCTCGATATTTTGTTGTCTTTGTTGATAATTATTCTCGCTATAGCTGGATTTTTAATATGAAACATTGTTCTAAATTATTGCAAGTATATTCTAATTTTGCAAAAATGGTTGAAACTCAATTTTCCAAACGTATCAAAATTTTTCGATTTGATAATGCTTTTGAGTACACTCAATATGCTTTCTAAGCTGTTTTGCATTCCTATGGCATTATTTATCAACTAACTTGTCTAGGTACATCTCAGCAAAATGGTAAAGCCAAACGAAAACTTTGTCATATTCTTGACAATGTTCGTGCTCTCCTTTTCTCTGCCAAAGTTCCTGCTCCTTTTGGGGTGAAGTTGTTCTTCATACTATTCATGCTATTAATCGCATTCCTAGTCCTGTTATCCAAAATCAAACTCCAAATGAGCGCCTTTTTGGGTCACCTCTAGACTATCACCACCTTTGCTCCTTCGGTTCTGCTTGTTTTTATTCTTCTTCAACCACATAAGCATAACAAACTTGAGCCTCGGTCAAGGTTTTGTTGTTTTCTTGGCTATGGAGAAACTCAAAAGGGGTATCGGTGTTATGATCCTATTTCTCATCGTCTTCGTATCTCTCGCAATGCTGTCTTTTGGGAACATCACTTCTTTGTCGAGCTCTCTCACTTCCGTGCTTCCCTATCTTCCTCCTTTGTCTTAGATCTATTTCTAGATGAGGCACATATTCCTTTTGTAGCTGCTCCTGATCTTCCTGTAGACTTCTTTGTCTAACCACCAGATATCCTTGATCCCTTTCCTAGTTCACCCTTTAATGAACAGGTTGAAGATGAACAAGTCGAAGACGAGCTACCCAACCCTGAGCTTAGGTCCCCTGCTCCTGGTTCACCTGAAAATCTTGCATAAGACATTCCACCTCGTCACTCAACTCGGGTAAGATCCATTCTTGCACATTTACTTGATTATTATTGTTACACTGCTCTTGCTACACTGCACGAGCCTCACACCTATCGTGAGGCTTCCATTGACCCCTTATGGCAGATTGCAATGAAAGAGGAACTTGATGCATTATCTAAAAACCATACTTGGGATTTGGTCACTCTTCCCTCTAGGAAATCTATGGTTGGTTGTAAGTGGATCTACAATATTAAGACTCGCTTTGATGGTCCATTGAGCGCTACAAAACTCGTCTTATTGTAAAAGATTTTATACAGGAGTATGGGATTGGTTATGAAGAGACCTTTGCTTTGGTTGCTCGTATCTCATCTGTTCGTGCCCTCTTAGCTGTTGCTACTACCAGTAAATGGGACATTTTCCAAATGGATGTCAAAAATGCATTCCTTAATGGGGATTTAAGTGAAGAAGTTTATATGTAACCTCCTTCTGGTCTCTTTGTTGAATCAAACAAGGTTTGTCACTTTCAACATGCACTTTATGGCCTTAAACAAGTTCTACGAGCTTGGTTTGCCAAATTCAGCTTTACTATCTCTTGCTTGGGTTACATGGCCAGTCGTTATGATTCTGCCTTATTTCTTTGTCGCATTGACAAATGCACTATTTTACTTCTCGTGTATGTGGATGATATGATCATAACTAGTAATGACCTCAGTGGCATTCAAGAACTCTAGAATTTTCTCAATCAGCAGTTTGAGATGAAATATCTTGGACATCTCAGCTACTTCTTGGGTCTTGAAATCACTCATTCTTCAGATGGACTTTACATTACTCAAGCCAAGTATGCCTCTAAACTCTTGTCTCGAGCTAGACTCACTGATAGCAAGACTGTTGATACTCCAGTTGAGCTTAATGCGCATCTGACTCCCTCAGGGGGGAAACCATTGTCTAATCCCTCTCTTTATAGACGCTTGGTGGGCAACCTAGTTTATCTCACTGTTACTCGTCTAGACATTTCCTATGTTGTTCACTAGGTGAGTCAGTATCTGTCTACTCTATGATTGACTTACTATACTATTGTTTGCGCATTCTTCAAAACCTAAAAGGCACTCTCCTCCATGGTCTTTTCTACTCTACTCAATCTCCTCCTATTCTCCATGCATTTTCTGACGCCGATTAGGCAGGAGATTCCACTGATCACAGTTCCACCACTAGCTATTGCTTTCTTCTTGGTTCTTCTTTGATTTTTTGGCGAAGTAAGAAACAAACTCATGTGGCCCACTCTAGTAGTGAAGCAGAATATCATGTCCTTGTTGATACCACATTTGAATTCCTTTGGCTACGATGGCTTCTCAGAGACTTAGGTGTGTCTACATCCTCTGTTACTCCTCTTTATTGTGATAACAAGAGTGTCATTCGTATTGCTCACAATGATGTCTTCCATTGAGATCTATTGTCATTTTATTCATTATCATCTTGTCCATGGTGCTCTTAAGCTGATCTCAGTCTCCTCTACAAATCAACTTGCAGATATCTTCACCAAGTCACATCCTAAGGGACACCTTCGTACTTTGGTTGACAATCTCAAGTTGGTCTCACATCCACCTTGAGTTTGAGGGGGGTTATTAACGTGTATAGTGTTATGAGCTTTAGGCCCAACTAGATTACTTGTATGGAACACATTCTTGTACTACACTCTTACTTGTACTAGACTCTTATGCCTCCTATATAAAGGCACTCATGTATATTCTTTCATTGAAAAATACAATACAATTTTTCAGTATCTCTAACAATAATAATGGCCACCAAAATGGCCAAGTTTCAAAGAACACCCTCACACGTCGCATATCACCCAGGTACCAAAATCTCGGCCAAATTGCTAAGTTTCAAAGAATGCTCTCACACAAGTCACATAGGATTGTGAGAACCACATACCAAAAATGGCCGAACAATCGAGTCTTTAAGGTTGTTACTCAACCAACAATGTCATATTTAGCTCCTAGATTGAATATTTTACAAATAGAGTTGTTACTCAATGTTAAATTAAGCATTATCCAAAAATTTTAAGTTATTGAAATATGATAAATTTAATAATTTAACTACATATTTCTAATACATAATTTAATTAAAAGAGGAAAATTGAGAAAATATCATTAACTTCTTTATTGCATGAAAATGAAATTTGCGTTATTGTTCAAGAAATTAACCAAAATAAAAATAACATGGATTTTCATCCTTGTCACCTTCTAAAAATGAAATATTACTTTGTTTTCCCAATTAAAATATAAAAATAAAAACTACATAACAATGACCCTTAATATAAAGGACCGGTTGCTGGAAATTTTCACCTATGATCTAATAATTAAAAACTCATGAATTGTAACAGGTAAAATTGGTACTCCGATCGTGCACAAGGCTACTTGCTTCCTTTTGCTAACAAGAATTGATGATAGAGAACGTAATAACACTACAAAAAAGGGGGTCTATAGCCGCGTTTCAAAAACGCGCCTATAGACCATGAAAACGCGGCTATAGACCTGAAGCTGCATTTTCTATGGCCGCATTTTTAAAAACGCAGCTACAGACTAGACCTGAAGCCGCGTTTTTGAACCACGGCTATAGGCTTCAGGTCTATAGCCGCGTTTTTTAAAAACGCGGCTACAGACCAGACTTGAGCAGCGTTTAAACCGTGGCTATAGGTCTTTTTAAAAAAAAAAAAAAAAATTACTGGGGTTTTTTTCCCCCAAAAAATTCAAAAATTCAGCTTTTTTTAAAAAACAAAAATAATTTTCTGGGTTTTTTTTCCCCAAAAAATTCATAATTCAAACAAAATTTTTTTTTAAATTAAACATAAACCCAAAAAATTCAAAATCAAACACAAACCCAAAAAGTTTAAAATCAAACACACCCAGAAAATTCAAAATCAAACACAATATACTGACAGTACAAATGCAATGTGCTCCAAATTTAAACAAAACCAAACCAAATTTAACACTAAATCCATTAAAAGAACACAAAAACTCAAGAACACAAACCTATTTAAACATAAGCACAATATCAGCAACACAATAGCAAAAATAACTTCTAGCAAAAGTATAATACCCATAAAAAAAATTAGAGAATTTTTACCTCAAATAGTAGAGATGAGTGAGCCTTGCTTGAAAAATGAAGTATATGGTGGTGTGGAGTGTACCGGTGAGAGGAGTGTGTGCGTTGTGTTAAAAGAAAAAAAGAAGGAACGAGAGAAAAAAAGAAGAAAAGAGAGAAAAAAAGAAAAGAAGAAGCAGCAACAAAGAAACAAAGAAAAAAAAAAGAGCTGTGTTGGAGTGAAGAAGGAAAAAAAAAAAAAGAAAAAAAAAGAAAGAAAGAAAGGAGCTGGCGTGACTTGCAGAGAAGAAAGAAAGAAAGAACCCAAGAAAGCAGACAATGACCAAAGAAAGAAAAGATAAGAGTGGGGGTAGGTGGGAAAGTGGGTTCTGGGTTTTTTTATTGGTGTTACCTATAGCCGCGTTTTTGAAAACGCGGCTATAGCCCCTCCCTTATACTAAAAAAATTTATTCAGATGCACAGGTCATCCTTTTAAAAAATATATATATTATTTGACTGGACCTATAGCTGCGTTGCTGAAAACGCAGCTATAGCCCCTCCCTTATAAAAAAAAAAATAATTTATTCGAATGCACAGATAATCTTTTAAAAATATATATATTATTTGACTGGACCTATAGCCGCATTTTTGTAAACACGGCTATAGCCCCCCCTTATATATATATATAAAAAATATTTGGATACACAAGTCATCTTTTTAAAATATATATTATTTAACTGGACCTATAGCCGCGTTTTTGTGAAACGCGGCTATAACCCTCCTTTATAATAAAAATTTGTTCTATTGTACATAGCACCTTATAAAAAAAAATATTTTTGTCTGGACCTATAGTCGCGTTTTGATAAACGCGGCTATAATCCGGAGGTAAAACGCAACTCAAGGCATTAGAAACGCGGCTATAGGTTTGGTCTATAGCCGCGTTTCTTTTAAACGCGGCTATAGGTCAGGTATAGCCGCATTTTTTTATAAACCCGGCTAAAAAACGCGGCTATAGCGTGTGTTTTTTGTAGTGTAACGAATTGCAGGGTCAGAACTAACTTTAGCCAAGTCCTACATACAACTTGTTGAGTCTTCTTCTTTGACTTCCATTTCATATTCATTGTTCTCGCCAATCTCCCAACGGTTCCAACGCGTCACATTACATGCATCCATTAATGACTGTATAGTGGATTAGCGTAGAATTATTGGGTATGACTAGTCACCAGTGGGTGAATGAAGCCTAGCTATATGAGGAGAGCTTTCATGCAAAATATGTATACAAAGAAAAGTTAACTATATAAGCGCAATATCAAAGATCTAGCAATGGCTGTTTCTTCGAAATGGCTTTCTTTTAGCCTTCTTATCCTATGCATTGTCCTCCGTTTGAGTGCAATGAGTACTCTTGGAGATGACAAGCTTGACAAAACTAGATTCCATGATGATGACGATTGTCCATTTGGAGGCCGCCAAAGATGTGGTGGCAAGTGGGGTGGTCGTGGAGGTGGAGGTGATTTAGGTGAAGGTAAAGGTGGTGGCATTGGAGGTGGGGGTGGTGTTGGTGGTAGTGGTGGTGGTGGAGATGGCTTTGGTGGTGGAGAAGGAGGTGGAGGTGGTGGACTTGGTGGTGGTTTAGGGCATGGTAAAGGCTTTAGAGCTAGAGGTGGTGTTGATGGGGGTGCAGGAGGAGGTGGAGGTGGAGGAAGAGGTGGTGTTGGCGGAGGATCCAACCATGGTGGTGGGTTTGGTGAAGGTGGTGGTGTAGGAGGTGGAGTTAGTGGAAGTATTGGAGGAAGGAGGAGGAGCTGAAGGTGGTGGTGGTCGAGGAATTGGAATTGGAATTGGCATTGGCATAAGAGTTGGTGCTGGTGTTGGTGCTGGCCAAGGATCTGGTAGTGGGTCTGGCAGTAGTGGTGGAGGTGGGCGTTAGAACTTGAAAGAAAACTCATTCTCTCAAAACTTTTCTTTGGCATTGTTTAACTTATCTTGCAAGTTGCAACACATAAAGAGTAAGGAAATTCTATACATCATGTAAATGTAGCCTTTTTTTTTTTGTTGGTAAAATGGAAACTTCATTAAACAGAGAAACTAAGGGGGAGAAGAGAGCACAGAGAGCAGCCTGTTATGGTACAAGCCAATAGCATCCGAGCTTATAAGCTTTTCAAGATCCACAGGGGGATCGCTAAACAAAATAAATTCCCTAATTTGAATAGATCCCATTTTGGCCAAAAAAATCCGCACAAAAGTTTGCTTCACGGTAGTAATGGCCTATCCGGACTTGGGGAATCTGAGAAATTTATTGCCTACAGTCATCAATGATAGGCATGACAAAACTATTAGAATAAAAAGGCTTAGAAAGCAGACCCACAATAGTTTTTGCATCAATTTGAATATCAACAACACTATAGTTAAGATTATGGCAAAGACTAAGTCCATCACGGAGAGCCCACAATTCTGCCATAAAGCTGGTTGATAGCCCAATATTTCTTGAGAAACCCGCTATCCAACGCCCTTGATCATCCTGAAGAATGCCGCCCCTTCCAGCTCTGCCAGGATTCCTAGCTGCTGACCCATCAGTGTTAAGCCAAACCCACCTAACCTGAGGCTTCTCCTATCTAACTCTCACCACGGTCTTGCTACCCAAACGATTTGCATTAAGGATGCAATGCTGAAATTTCGATGCTCTAAAAATAATGTCATGGTGGATCTTTGATTGAACAGACTTGTTTCGAAACACAAAATTGTTTCTGCCCTTCTAGATGCATCAAATGGCAAAGGGAAAAACAATCTTCCAAGGAGGGTGGTGTCGCACCTTGTGAGAGCCATCCTTTTACAGTTCATCTCCAGCCAAAGCAAACGGTTATCCTCATAAAACCCGTTTGAAGGATTAATGCCCAGCTTAAACCATATATCCCTCGAGGCGGAGCAATCTCTAAGCCTATGAATGATTGTTTTAGGCTCTCTATTACACATGGGGCAGACATCGGAATCTTTGAGGCATCTCGGAACTAAACACTCTCCACTATAGTGCATGCATTTCCATAAAAAAGTTTTTATTCTTGGTAAGTCTCAACTTTCCATTTCCACCCAGTAAATTTATCAAATTCATCCTTGAAACCCCTGGCCAAATTGTATGCTGATTTGAGATCAAAATCACCCTTATTCTCACCATTCTAGACTAACCTATCACCCACATTCGGTGTAGTAATGGAGTAAGGGATAGCCCGAATCTCCATGAGGATTACCTTAGGAATTTGCAGAGAAATATCAGACCAATCCCACCCATCTGTCCAAAGCACATCTCTAACCTGTAACTGCTCGTCTTCAGCCGCAAAGGGCCTTGGATAAGAGACCTTAAGGGGCCTTTGCTTGTCCAATTGTCATGCCAAAGGCTGAGCTCACTGTTTCTGTTTGGAATCCACCTGATACCTTTCTTGAACACCTCCATTTCCATTCTCATAGCTTTCCAAAATCTAGAACATGGAAGCTTATCCTTATCCTTGGCACCTAATTTGCGTTGAGAGTAATATTTGCTTTTAAGGACTTTGCTCCAAATAGCATCTTTCTCCATATGGAATCGCCAATTGTGTTTGGCTAACAGGGTTATATTTTTCCCTTTGGCAGCTTGTATGCCCAACCCACCATTTGCTTTAGATTTTGTAACTTTATGCCACCCTACCCAATGAGTTTTCTTTGAAGTTTCCATAGATCCACAAAGAAAATTCCGATTAACTCTGTCTATATTGCTGAGAAATTTTTCTGGGAGCGCCGTGCATTGCATAACATAAGTAGGGATTGTGGATGTGGAGGCTTGAATGAGGACAGCCTTGCCTGCCAGCGACAATAGGTTGGCTTTCCATCCAGCTAATTTCTGCTTGACCCTATCCAAAATAAAGGTTAGGTTGTGATTGTTAGCTCCCCAATGCTTTATAAGAAAGCCGAGGTATCTTCCAAGATTGGGGGTAGACCGGAACGTTACCATATGCCACCACACACTGCCAAATTTGCTATTGTTATTGTTGTCCTATCTACTATCTCACTCTCCACAACAAAAACATAATATGCTATATATGGTTTGATTGGGGTTTGAGCATATGATTTTCCTATGGGTATGAAGGGATTGTT
The DNA here is from genome assembly GCA_014183005.1 of Castanea mollissima. Classification (NCBI taxonomy): domain Eukaryota; kingdom Viridiplantae; phylum Streptophyta; class Magnoliopsida; order Fagales; family Fagaceae; genus Castanea; species Castanea mollissima. Next base: position 30,481,386 of record JACAVU010000005.1, read on the forward strand.
GAGTTTAATGGTGTAGATAGTTTGGTGTATAGCATGGTGTAAAGTTGTGATTTACAACTATGTTTTATGTTAGCTTTATTCCATAACAAAAAGTGTTGTATTTGCTTTAAATTTATTCCTTGTAATTTGTGGGATTTTATTATATTGGGTTTAGTATTAATCTGGTGAAGAACGAAGCATGAAATGAAGAATCAGTGCAATTTCGGGACTATCTCGCGAGAAGAGTATCCCGCGAAAAGGGCATGTGAGAAGCACATACTGGAAGCTGAAAAGTCATGCCAGACTGTCAATTTCGCGAGTGTCTTGTGGGTAAGGCTTTTTCGCGAGTGTCTCGTGGGTAAGGCTTTTCCGCGAGATACTCGCGAAACATTCTATCTGGAGAATTTTTTAGTGTGACTTTCTTATTCTTCACCCATACTATATATACCCTCATTACCCACAGAAATTACAATGAGACCATTTAGAGAAAAAAACCCTAGATAGGTTTTCTACAACACACATACCTATCTTTTAGAGGGAGAGCTACTCATCCTTATAGAGAAATCATTGTAACCACTTCTCCTTCCCTTTTTCATTGTCATACCTTTAGAGGAGATTTGTGTTGGGGTTTATGCCTTAAAATCCAATTTATAGGCATATCATAAACAATTAAATTGTTTAATTATATGAGACTATTTGCAAATAAACTAATGGGATATTATCATAGTCCATGAGATGTATTCTATGTGATTTAGTCACAGAAGATATAAATTACAAGTTCTTTGTAAACTCAAAATGTAGTTCGTAGTCAGTGATAAAATTAGGCATTTCATCTGCGAAGACTATAACACATCAACTAAGATGATTTGTCTTGATCATGGAAATGGAGACTTCTAGTTGATGTGTTGATGTGTCTTAAGAGTTAAGACATATTGAACCGGATTGCTACGAAATTAATTATTCAATCAACAACAGTCACTTGAAGAATTAATCTCATGACTTTTAATTTCATAGATTCTCAATCCTAAGAAGATAGTGGACCTGATCAAGAAATGTAGGTTACTTTGATATATCAGGAGTGAGATCTAATATTCATAATCAAAACCTCAGTATGTTGGGTAACCACACGTAATGTTGAGGAAACACATATTCTCAAGATAGAATCTATAATATCTTTTTATAGAGACACGAAATATCCCATTGAGATAAGTTTAATGAGAATTGGTTATTCAGAGCGCCCACTTTAGCTTATATTTATTGAAATTTGATTTCAATAAATGTAAATAACTAAAAGATTAAACTAGGTACTCAAGTATAAAATAGTTATTTACAAAGTGACAGTTTATTATGAATTTGTTCAATATGGATATTTCATAGAGGGGTCAAATGATATCATTAGAGTATTGAGCTATAATTTATTAATAAGGCGTAGAACGTAATTATATTTATATAGAGGTATTAAATATAAATAATGGTAACTTTGGATTTGTCAAGAGTTAACAAAAAAGCCCAAGGCCCATTGGAGGTAGAGTCTTATTTATTCCATTTGATCTCATCTCAAGCCACAAACTAAAGCCCAATTAGGTAGATCCAAAAGACTAACCCAATTAGATAATCAGTTTTTATTTAATAAAAGTTATTAAATAAACTAACTACCAAGGTAGTTAAAATGTATGTATGATGAAAAGAAAGAAAACAGTTTTTCTTTACAAGGAGAAGAAAAAGGATTTTTCTTTGAGAATCAACGTATATAAAGACTGATTAAGAGACCACTCTTCTTAGGCACCATGTGGAATTGAGATGAAGATTAAAGGTATCTCAAGTCATGGTTTTTAATTTCACTGTATCAAGGTACGCTTTCTATTCTTTGTTCTAAAATTTAAGGTTACATGTTATCTCTCTTGAATAAATTAGGTTCATGATTATTGCTTCCGTTGTGTGTTTTGTATGAGATGCAAAACTAGATTTTCCAACAATTTGCACCCAAACACAATCCACACATATTCAGAGTGTAGAGAGCGTTTTGGAGCTTGGAAGTTTTGGAGATTTGCCAAAAGAAGTCAGTGAGGCTTGGTGGATGCAATCGGGAGTAGTGTGGGATTCAGAAAGGTAGAGAAGACATGACTTAGAGAAGTCTGTTGGTAGCAGGAGCTTTGAAGGCTCAAATATATTAGGTAGACTAGGCTTGAAGAGTCTTTTGTTATTCGTGTACTTCAAATTTATTCTCTAGTGGATCGATTTACCGCTTGGAGGGCAGCAAAAAGGTTTTTCGCCGAGTTTTTCGGTATCCTCTTTGATAACACATCTTGGTATTATCTTGTGTTTACATCTCTCTTTCCTTACTCTTGTGCTTTACTTTAATTGTTTATTGTTTATGTTTATGCACTAGAGTAGTTTTGGTGATTGTGCTTCTTTTACTCTTGTTCCTCACTTAGATTAGTTAGAGTAAAGTCAACCGAGCTGTAATTTTTTAATTTGGGGGTCTAAACAAGCTCTTGTGTTTTCGCACAAATCCGAGCTTTCACATGGCTCAGAGTGGCAATGGGTTGGTGACTTAGTGCTTCGTTGTGTGAGTGTGTGCAAAGATGGAGATTGAGATGGTTGGGGTTTCAGCTAAGTTAGGGTTTGTGTGTTGTTTGGGATTTGATGATATTCAAGAGTTATGGTTTATTTAACATGATCCGTAAGATTTTTCAATTTAGTCATTTTTAATTGCTCTATCTTGGAGGAAATTTAAGTGAATTTATTGTTTTTGTTGTTGTGTTGTTGTTGTTATATATATATATATATATATATATATAAACATACCTGATAAACATATATTAAAATGATGGAAATACAAAATAGGCTAAGTCTATATAGAGAGTTCGCATACAGATTGTAAACATGCACTGGAAACTCATAGTCCTAACAACAAGTTCCAACACATGAGAGACTATAACCTTAGGAACAAGAACAAAATGAACAAGCATTCCTTGTTGCTTTAGCTGCCTAGTATCAGAAACAAAAGTTTGCTCTTGCCATGCTGGCACTCTAGAATTATTGTAGAGTTGCAATGTTCTTCTGCAGGTGCTCACTATGATGATCCTACGCAGACTTGCTTCATGGGCTTTGATCATTGCTTCCACTATTGCTTCCTGGTTTGCTAGAAGTGTAGATCGTCTCCCACTGCTAACTGCTCCTGTGATCATTGTTGTTGTTGTTGGTTTTTTTTTTTTTTTTTGTCTTTTGGGGGTTCATGAAATGGGTTTTGTGAATTTCATTATTGGTACATAAATTTGGTGTTCATACTTAAGTTCCTTTTTCTTCTTTTTTTTTTCTTTTTTCTCCGGTTAAATTCTTGAACTTTTATTTCAATGTTTGAGATTATTATGCATTGGAAATCAATTGGGCATTGTTTACAAATTTAATATTGTTTTAGACCGTGGTTTAGATTTGTTGTGGAGACTAAAAGAGCGGATCGGGTTGTGGTGATGATAGTGACTTCAGCGACGTGTGTGGCAGGGTGCTGGATTGGGTGCTCCCTCTCTATTCTTAGAGGAAAATATGATATTTTATTTTGACCTGAATTACAGAAAGGAGGAAATGATATTTTGACTTGTGAAATAGGGATTGTGTATGGCAGGTTGTATTCATTTTAATTTTTAGTAAATGCTGATGTGGTGTTGTATTATTATTGGAGGTTGTAAACTAATAATTTATGCCACATCCGAACGTAATTAAAACTCAAAATATGTATATATATATATATATAATATATATATATATTATATATATATATCTATTTGAGACCCCATGATGCAATATCAAACAATCTTGATCCCTTTTATTTATTTAGTTTTTATTTTTTTATTCTTGTGTTCTTCAAATTGAATCTTCTTTTAATTTGTAATTATTAGGAGAGATTTTTCAAGCAGAAATTAAATGCTTCATCTACCATGGACAAGTACTCGTTGTACATAATTCATTCTTTCAACCTATATGTCTAATATTTATCGTTCTTTTTTTTTTTTCATTGGATTCATTAATTATTAATAACGTTGGGAGTAGTCGGTGCAATATTACGTCCCCATGAAGCCTACAAGGATTGGAAAGAGTCTGCCAAATCACAAAAATAGACATGAAGGGAAGGGCATGCTTTCGCATACTATTTTTTTTTACATTAAATTTATTATAAAAGACTTACGAGTTGACATAAAATGAATATGATTGGTTTCACATTAATAACATAATATATATATATATATATATATATATATATTTGTTTTAAAAAATTAATACATCAATTTATGAAGTGTATGAAATAAAATTAAAATACTAAAATAGTGTTTTCGTTACTAAACTTTTGTAAATGTTTTAGTTTATGTTTTGCAATCTGTCCATTAGTTTTTACCCAATGTGTACTAACAGAAAGTCAACGCCGTATTGTTTTATTTCAAAACAATAGTGTGTTTAATGTGGATCAATTTTTTTTTTTTTTATAAAATGTATAATACGTGTGGGATAGCCTTAAAAAAATAACCAAACCATCCCTAAACTCATCAACCCAATTCATATTATTCATACAAAAATTTAAACAGCAGAACCAATTTTTTTTTTTTTTTAAAAAAAAACCTCATATTACACTCTTAAAAAAAAAAAAAAAAAAAAAAAAAAAAAAAAAAAAACCCAGGTGTGCATTTCTATATTGGCAGAGATACTTTTATCTTAAATGAAAGTGATAAAATTAAAGTGTTTTTTTGGAGGGAGAAATCTAAAGATAAACTTGAAGAATAGTGAAAGATCCACTAACATAGGAGTATCAATTCGGGTTAGCGTATCGGGTTCGTATCATGTTGAAGTAGGGGAATTTGACTAAATGACTCCTTTAACCCTAACCCGACCTATTAATAGGCGGGTTGACCTAACCCAATCCATTTAACACGCTTAATAAATGAGTCGTGTAGAGTTGACACGAATGTAACACAACCTATTTCAACTTACATAATATTAAATATAACATCCATCTAGAAATTATTATTTTTTACATCCCAAAAGTGGTGCATACACTTCAAATCTCCAACCCACATTTAAAATAATACAGTTTAACAAAAATATAACATTCATCTAGAAATAAGTTCTTTACACTCTAAAAGAAGTGCATACACTTCAACCCAAATTCAAAATAACATAATTTAATAAAAATAAAATAGCATAGCTCAACAAAAATATAATATCCTTGGAACTCACCAAATGCTAAGTATCAATATTAAAAGAATTGGAGCAAACAGTAGTCTACGATTATCATCCATAGATTCTTTGTTGATGTCCAAATTCATAATATCTTCCACAAGCTCATTCAATTTCATTTGTACAAGTTCTATGCCATATATATATATATATATATATATATATTATATATATATATATATATATAAAGTATTAGTAGTTACAAAGTATAATCATGCCTCAACAATTTTAAAAACAATATCCATCATATCTAGTTTATAAACTATCTCAATAAACCCACTTGCAAGATATGCAGACGATATCCAACATTAATACAAACACCAAAAAAGACACACAGCATAAGACAAAAGCTACAATCGTGGCCTTAATTAACAATTAATATATCTCATATATTAATAACAGCATATGGGTTCAAAGTTTGTAGAACAAAAACATTATGCAGAAAAAATTACTACAGAATTTTGAAATACCAAGAAAACGATTTTCTTTAATTCTAAAACTCACTAAACACATGAGAGAGAGAGAGAGAGAGAGAGAGAGAGCAATAACCGGTTGAAACTTTGATTTTGAGAATTAGGCGTGAGTTTATAAGATAGTAGAGTGAGTAGTACAGTTGAAATAAAAAATAAAATTAGATATTTTTAAGAAAGTTTAGAGATTTAGGGTTTGTAGGGTTTAGAAATCTAGGATTTGTAAAGTTTCAATTTTTAATTATATCCCTTATAAGTTTTTGTAATTACTCACTTTTCTTTAAAAAAAATATAAGTTGGATAGGTATTTGACAAATCTAATATAAAATTAATATTTATTTGTAATACGAGTTAAATGAGTTGTGTTAAGTAGGTCATTTTGGGTTGACACAAATAAATTGGCACGTCAAACGTGTTTATTGTGGGTTACGCAGGTTGACCCGCTTATGACACGTTTCTTATCGTGTCGATTTTGAATCGACCAATTTATGACCCAAACCCATTAAGGCCAAACCCTAACCCGCAAAAACCCATGCTGGGTTCGTGTCATGTTCGCGGGTTGGGTCGAACATTGACACCCCTACACTAACATTGTTTCTTTACACTTTTATTTCTTTTGTTTCTTTCCCATTTTCTTTTGGCTGATTATTGTGGTTTTGTGAACCTATCATGAGGCTATGGGCATTCCTGTTATTGAACTAGAGAAAGATGAACAACAATTGGCCCAATGAGGGCGAACTATACTTGGAAGTGGGGGGCACTGGGGCCCCCAAATTTTTTTAGTTTATGTGTATATATATAGATATATAGATATATATATATATATATATATATATATATATATTAATTTCAACAATTGTTTCAATAAATTTGCACTTTGCCACCCTCAACAATATTATTGATATTTTTAAAAGTTATAAAAATTTTTATTGATCTAAAATCTGAAATAAATTTAACAAGCTCAGCAACAAAATTTACCAATAACAGACTTAAACTCAAACAACACCTCAAACACAAACCCCACACAACACACAAAAAAAAATAATAAAAAAAAAATAAAAAATTCCTAAGCTGATTCTAACTAGTCTAAGTAAACACTGACACATATTTGACGGCACGCAAGACACCAAAAAAAAACTTAACTTTCTAAATGAATGCTTATTTGGAGTTCCAAAAAATAATTGTTTATAATTTTGCTCCTCCTAACTCCAAGTCCTAACTTCATCCCTTGGCCGGAGTAAAGGAATGGATCAACTGTACTCACATTGATATTATTGAACTTACTGATATTTTTCTCAAATTTCCTAGACATCTCAATGGTAAGGGCATAAAGTTATTGTACACTTTTGAACAAACAGTTGCAAGAATAAATGTCAATACAATTAGCTGCTTAGATTAAATTTCAATTCGTATTGTTTTCTTAGTTCATAATATTTGACCATTGGTTAACTCGGTCAAAGTTGAATAAACAAAGGATATTTTTTTCATTTTGTCTTTAGACCATCAAAATTAGACAATCCACCATTCAATCGGGACAAATTAGGTTAAATATGGCATTCTCATGATCCCAATGTGAAAATATAAATTTTTGGGATGATAATGACGTTTTATATGACGACGGCACTTCAAGACTGACGAAAGTATGATATCCGTCAGCTACATTCCTGACGCCTCCTTTAACGTTCCAGGCCACGTCCCTACATAACGGCGTTCGGTTAAGGGATCAGGATGACGAAGTCGAGGCTGACGGTCAAGGTGTTGAATGTCCTCGGCTGACGTCATCCGTGAAGATGAACTTAGGTGACGGCGGTATAAGAATTGCACATCGGCTGACGACCCCGGCACGCAAAGGCTGAAGGAGTGATCCAACCTCCATTCTTGATTTGTCTTGGACTCTGCATACGTAAATATAAGGAAAGTTCTCTCGCTACACGTCTGGTCTTAGTCAAAAAGATCCCTATAAGGAAAGGAGTTCTATACGATATGCAAAGATCCGCAAATCACTCTTCTAAAAGGAAAGTACTTTCTCGCCAAGGCGTATATTTCGGCTCTACACCACTATATAAACCCCAGAAACCCTCATAACAAAAGGTACGCACAACTATCTCAACTCTGGCACTCTAGGGTTGTTTGAGACTCTAACTTGACCTTCGGAGGGTTTTTGGCCGACACCACACCGGTGCTCTCCTTTAGGTCACTTTGTTTTCTCTTTGCAGGTATTGTTCCGAGCTGGAGATTACCCGCGACCTACTGGTGTTTTCTTCGGCATCATCATGGGATTTCTCATGAAATCAAGGACAAACAAAATGCAGTACAAAAGCTTTAAAGTTCTATTAGAATCAAGCTTCAAAACTTCAAAGAACATTAAGAATTTCAAGTTTTGAACCTTTGAAGGTCTTTCAAATCAACCTCCATAGCTCTAAAGAGCTTTTAAATCAAAATCTTTGAATACAAGAATATTCATTGAATATTCATTCAAATCATTATTTAAAGTCTCAAAGTTTTACTGGAATCAAGATCTAAGACCTCCAACAACTCCAAATTCTTTAATCCATCAAACCATAATTTGATTTAAGCTCTAAAGCCCCGAATAACTTAAATCATAAATCTTCAAAGACAAAGAACACATGAAGAGCATTAAAAGAACACATGAGACCGTGAAGAACGAGAAGTCTTTAACAAGGTACAATTATTGATTCGTCGTAATTCCATTGCAAATACATTTCAATCCATCTTCTAATCAAAGTTAAGGACATTTTGTGTTTGAATCAATGTTACACAATCACAATTCTTGAATTAAAAATTTTTCCAAAGAGATCAAATTAAATTATTATTATTTTGTAATAGAATAAAATTACAGAGAATTGTATCAACTCATTCGTTCATACAAAAATACATTTGGGAATCATTTTCAATTGTTTGATTTTTCAAACTTGAAATTTGTGTTTACACTTGGGTTTGATTGATTGTTACACATGGGTTGGGTTTTGAATTTCTCAATATACCTTGTTGGGTTAAGTTGACATAATCCGAATTATAAACACCCTTAGTTATTAACTCATTGAAGATTGATTTAGACCAAGCGAAATGGATGCCTAGCCCTTTCCCATTTTCATAACGTATCCTCTGAACTTAGAACATTGATTATAGGCTAGTGCTTATCCATGTAAATAGCATGGGATTAAAAATAAAATTAAACCTGCTTTACTTTCTTAAGGAGGGAGAGAAATCATATTTAATCCAAAAGTGCCATTTATTTTTTCTTGGTAAATACAAGATTAAAACATGTATACTTGCACTTTTAGGGTGTATTTGTTAGGAGGTAAAATAGGGTGGATGGAAAACTTTGGAGAGAAAATGGGAAGAAATTTTTTTTTTGGAGTATACTTGGTTGGGTCAAAGAAAATAAATGATAGGGACCGAATGTTTTCTCTTTGAGCTCACCAAAAAGTTCTCTCTTCTTAATGGAGAGAAAATTGAAGGGAGAAAATGGGGCTACTGAATGGACAAAAATGCATATGTGCTTTTTTTTTTCCTTTTTTTTTTTTTTTGTGCTTTCGTGGGTAGTTGCCTCTTAATTTTTTTTCCCTTCCCTGGATGCTGCCTTTTTTTGATTTCCAGGGTTGTGGGTATGATAGTTGTTTTATTTTATTTTATTTTATTTTTTTTGTAACTAGACATGATTTTTTTTGGACATGATTTTATTTTTTGATAAATTGGGTGATTGCTTTTTTATGGTTGTTTATCACTTTTTTTGTTTTAATTCACCATCATTTTTTAACAAGGGTGTATGAGTAAATTTATATAAACTCACTTTTTCCATTCCTCCACTTTTTCACTCCCAACCAAACAAAAAGGAGAGAAATTAAAATATTTTCTATTCTCCCACTTTTCCAACCTCCTACCATTTTCTATCATACCACCTTAATATAATTTCTAGATAAACATTTTCCAAAAATCCAATTGCCAAATATTTACATTATTTTTCAAATGTCGAGTCTTAGTTGTGTATTCAAAATAAGGTACCATCTTAGGATGAGTGTCGTTAGTGCCTAACTCATTCTCTACATGTAACTTAGTTTTCGAGTTATTGTATTTTAGTTTTAGAAATTATTTTTTCTATTTTAAATTATGAACCCTTATTTTATAAAAAAAAATTATTATGAACTGTTAAGGTTTTCTTAGTTAATTTAGGAAATAAAATAAATTAGACTTAGGTGACCAAAATTTACAACTTAGACTTTTTGTGGTTTGGTAGAAACTCTTCAAAATGAATAAAAATAAATAAAAAGATTAACTTATGCACTCAATCCCCATGTGAGTTTCTTTCTACTTAACTCTACTTTTATTTTTTTTAATGTTCATAAATTTGGGTTTTTTAAAAAAAATTAATAAATAAAAAATCATTGCTATACCCCTCTTTTAGTCCATTAAACCCACCAATTGGTGCCATATGGATAATAAACATTATAAAAAGCTTTTAGACGATTTTTGTTTTTATTAGTAAAAAACTAAAACAGAAGTATCAACAAAAATTAAGATAAAATAAATAAAGACAAAATTAAGGGTTTTTTTTTTTTTTTTCATTTAGTTTCTCATATTTTTTGGTATCTTATTTATTGATGTGAGAAAAAAAATTACATTTTAATAAAAAGAAAAGGTTAATTTTATTGTTTTCATAGGAAAATTTGAGGTAACAATGTTTTTTTTTTTTGGGAAGAAGTTAGACAAAAAAAAAAAAAAACAGATACCTTTGAAAAAAGATAAAAGTTACTTTTTTTTTTAACACTATATTTATTGTTTTTAAAGGAAAATGTAAGAGAAAAAATGTTTTTTTGGGAAGAAATTTGACAAAGAGCAAAATGGACATCTTGGAATAAGTATTAAATACGTTACCTATGAGGCACTTAGAAACCCCATAAATCAATAGTATGGTAGATGGAACTTAAAAACCTTCAAATTTATGATATGTCTTTCAATACCATTAAATCCATTATCGGGTGCCAAAGGGAAATACATTATGTGGGGATAAAAGGCCTAAGATGCATTTTTGGGCCATAGGCTGTGTCCGAGGATGCTTACCTGTTCGAGGACAGGTTGATCGTAATAAGGATGTCAAAATTAAAGGCCCACGAGCAAACTGTTGCGAAAAAGGTTAGTGGAGATAGTCCTAGGAGGGGTATCTCCTCGGCTAAGTCAAATGGTATGCCATGTTAACTAGAATGATATTTTAAAAGGTCTTGTGGATGAAGATATGTTTCACAAGAGCATAGAGAGGAAGAGCGGATGGGAAATATCTTAGAGAAAGCTGCTACCACCGCATTGAAAATGCTCTGTACCTAAATTTCTAGCTACATTAATGAGGAAGTGATATCTAAACAATGATTTTCAATCTTACAACTATTACCTAAAGATTTCAAAGAGGTGCTGATGGGACAAGTATCCATGTTAGCCGCCTAGATCTACATGTGGAGAGCAAGAATGAAGGGGAGGAGGTATAAGAAGGAGGGAGGTCCCGGAGAAAAGGGGATCGAGGGAGAAGAAGAGAAAACACTGTAGACTGGATATTTGTAATCAATCTTTAATAGAGGAGAAAGATAAGAATCTGGTCCTTAGCTTGAGTCCGAGGATAAGTTTCAACATATAAACTCATCCATCTTTATCATTTTGTAATCTTGGGTCATTATTGTTACTGTTTAAGCTCATTAGAAGCAAGATTTCTGACCCACACTCTATAAATTTATTGTATTGGGCTCTTTGAGCCTATACCTTTCTTTTTGTTTAGGCTTAGGTTCAAATTACGACATTACAATTGGCGTCGTCTGTGGGAATCTTTGGTTTTTAGTGAGTCTGAGGTTTGGTTATGGCGAATTCAGGCCCACACCAGGTGGAGTCTAGAGGGTCCCAGGGTCAAGATGATTTTCTCAATCTTGAATTAGGTAGAGACCGGGAGGGAAATGTACATACCTCCCATACTAGTAGGGTTCAATCACAGGGTGGAAGCAGAGTATCCCATGAGGAGAATGCCCAAGCCATGCAGTTGGAAATTGACCGTTTAAATAGATAGTTACGTCACTAGCGACGGAGTCGAGTTTCGCCCATTTTTGACTCTTCTTCTGGTGAGAATGAGGAGGGAAGCTATAGGCCTAGGTTAAGAACTCCCCTAGTGAGTCTTACATGTATGAAGAGCGTAACCCCCATAATCGTAGGAATGGGAGCTCATCCAATAAAGGCCTGGGAACTGATGTTATGAACAGGGCACTGAATCAAATTTCTAAATCACCCTTCACACATAAAATTGAAAAGGGAAAACTTCCTCGATGTTTCACTCAGCCAGCATTCACCATGTATAATGGTCGAACCGACCCTGTGAAGCATGTAAGCCATTTCAACCAGAGGATGGTTGTACACTCGAAGAATGAGACTTTGATGTGCAAGGTCTTCCCATCCAGCTTGGGGGCCCATTGCGATGAGGTGGTTTGATGGCCTGGAATCAGGATCTATTAATTCCTTTAAGGAACTTACCCGGGCGCTTAAGTCTCGTTTCATTACATGCAGTAGAGTCCTTCAGCGTTTGGACTCTTTGTTGCCTATGACCATGTAGGAGAGTGAAACCTTAAAAATGCACATAGATAGATATTGGGAGATGTTTAATGAGATTGATGGAGATTTTGATGATGTGGCCATTAGAACTTTCAAGGTCGGCTTACTAGCTGAGCATGGTTTGAGGAAGTCCTTGACTAGGAAACCAGCTAGTAGTGTGCGCCAGCTTATGGACCAGATTGATAAGTATAAGCAAGTTAAGGAGGACCAGCAATTAGGTATAGGAAAGGAGAATGTGGCCTCTCAAGATAGGAGGAACTTCAGGTTGGACAAATATAATGATAATCGTCCTTAACGAGATTTCACCAGGTAGACTGGGGCTGGTATTGTGCCACAAGCCGTCAACACAGTGTTCCGAGAGCCAGTTCATTAGGTTCTGGGGAAGATTAAGAACAAACCATACTTCAAATGGCTTAACAAAATGAGTGGAGATCCTGCCAAACGTAACCACAATCTTCATTGTCAATATCACTAGGAGCGAGGACACACCACCAAGAATTGCAGAAACTTCTAGTATCATTTGGAGCAACTGGTTAGAGATGGAAGGTTGAAACAGTTCTTATATAGGCCCAATGGGCAAACTGGTCATACGAGCCCTAGCACTTAAGAGAACATCTCTCCATTGGGTACCATTAATGTCATTTTCGTGGCTCCTAGGAGGATGGGTTCATGTCCCTCCTAGGTAATAACTGTGGTTCGGCCACTACCCGAGGACTCTAATCATGAGTCGAAGAGGGCTAAGGTTGCACTACAACTAGCATTGAGTTTTTCGGAGAAGGATAAGTTTGAAACTATACAACCACACGATGATGCTCTGATGGTCACGCTCAAGATAGGGGGCTATGACGTGAGGCGTGTAATGGTGGATGAAGGTAGTGGGACAAAATTTACGTACCCCAACTTGTATAAAGGCTTAGGGTTAAAACCAGAGGATTTGACTAGTTATGATTCACCTCTAGTAAGTTTCAATGGGAAGATGGTTATACCAATAGAAGTCAACTTCATAGTGGTGGATGCATATTCTCCATACACAGCCATGGTAGCGAGACCTTGGCTTCATGCCATGGGGGCTATCTCTTCCACTTTGCATTTGAAGGTGAAATATCTATATGGGGATCGGGTTGAAGAGTTAATCGGAAGCCAGTCTACGACGAGGCAGTGTATGGTGGCTACAGTTAGACATCAAGCTAAGGGTGGGTCCTCGGCATTAAATGAGCATGGTTTGTAGCAATTAAAGGAGCCGGTGTTGTCAGGGGGCCTATCGGTAGAAGCAGAATGTGAAGCCTTAGAGCGAGTTTCTATAGGTGATGATAAAGAGAAGTATTTTCAGGTAAGCGCTCAGTTGCCTCCTCAAGAGAAAGAGGAATTAGTTAAGTTCCTTAAGGGAAACCTGGATGTTTTTGCTTGGAATGCTTACGAGGCTCCTAGGGTGGATCCAAACTTCATTTGTCATCATTTGAATGTCAACCCTATTGTTGTACTGAGAAAGCAACCACATTGGCGATTATCTAAGGAACATTTTGAAACTGTCAAAGAAGAAGTAATTAAGCTCAATGAGACGGGAACTATCAAAGAGGTATTTTGTCCTGATTGGTTGGCCAATACGGTGGTGGTTAAGAAGAAGAATGGCAAGTGGCGGGTATGCGTAGACTTTACTAATTTGAATAAAGCGTGTCCCAAAGATCCTTTCCCCATGCCTCGCATTGATCAATTGGTGGATGTCACGGCTGGGCATCCTTGGATGAGTTTTCCAAGATGCTTTTCAAGGTTATCACCAAATACCTTTGGCTTTGGATGATCAAGAGAAAATAGCCTTCATCACTCTTATAGGAAACTACCATTATAAGGTAATGTCTTTCGGTTTGAAGAATGCAGGGGCTACTTACCAGAGGATGATAACCAGGATGTTCGAGTCGTAGTTGGGGAAGAGTATTGAAGTTTATGTGGATGACATGGTGGTAAAGAGTTAGGTGGTTTCTAAGCATGTTGGGAATCTTGAAAACGTCTTCGAGATACTAAAGAAGTATAAATTGCGCCTAAATGCATCCAAATGCTCTTTTGGCATGAGATCCGGTAAATTTGTAGGCTTCATGGTTACACATCGTGGAATCGAAGTTAATCCTGATCAAGTTAAGGCAATTAAAAGCTTGTAGCCACCTCATAATCCTAAGGAAGTTCAAAGATTGACAAGAATGATGGCTGCTTTAAATCGTTTTATTTCTCGATCCGTGGACAAATGTAGGCCTTTCTTCTAGTTGCTGAATAAATGGAAGACATTTGAACGGACTGAGGAGTGTGTTTTAGCTTTTTAACTGCTTAAAGAATATCTTTCTTGGCCACCTATTATGTCTAGGCCTGAGGTAGATGAGGTATTGTTTGCTTATATCGTTTTAGTTTCCCATGCTGTCAGCTTGGTACTAATAAGGGTTGACAACAGTGTTCAGAGGCCGGTCTATTATGTAAGTAAGTCATTGCACGAAGCTGAGATCCGCTACTTAGCATTGGAAAAAACCATTTTGGCAATGGTGCATGCCAAGTGAAAGCTTCCCCATTACTTCCAGTCTCACACAGTTGTGATCCTAATCTTACTCCTGCTCAAGTCTCTACTTCGGAGCGCTGATTACATGGGAAGGATTGCCAAGTGGGGAACAATTCTAAAGTTTTTGATATAAAGTACATGCCATGCACCTCTGTGAAAGGCCAAGTCCTTGCTGACTTAGTGACTGAGTTCGCTAAGCCCTCATTAGAAGAACATACGAAGAGATCGAACATGGATGAAAAATCAATTGACATGATCTCCCTGAAGGAATCTCTATCGTGGAAGGTGTACGTGGATGGTGCAGCAAATCAAAGAGGATCTAGAGTGGGGCTAGTTATAATATTTCCAGATAAGATCATCATTGAAAAGTCATTATGAATGGGTTTTTTGGCCACGAATAATGAAGCCGAGTATGAAGCTCTACTAATAAGGATGACCATGGTTTGGAAAATAGGAAGGAAGAACATGGAGATGTTCTCGGACTTAAGGTTGATTGTAAGCTAGGTGGAAGGAGAACTAGAAGCCAGAGATCCGAGAATGCAGGAATATTTAAGTCAAGTTAGACGTTTGCAATCAAATTTTGAATCTTTCACTTTAGTGCAAATATCTAGAAATAGGAACACTCATGTTGACTCTCTAGCCACCCTGGCAACGTCCTCAGCACAGAGTTTATCTCGGGTTATTTTAGTGGAAGATTTGTGTGTGCCTACTAAGATGAATGTAGATGTAGTCTGTGTTCATTAGATCAAAGTGGGACCTAATTGGATGGACCCTGTTGTGCTGTATCTTAAAGAGAATATCTTACCTAAGGAAAAATCTAAAGCTGACAAAGTACGTAGGAAGACTCCTCGGTTTTGGCTGTCTGAGGATCAAAAGTTGTACAAACGCTCTTTTCCTAAACCATACCTGCTGTGTATACACTCTGAAATAACATAGCTGCTTTTAGAAGAATTGCATGAGGAGATTTGTGGAAGTCATACAAGAGGAAGATCCTTGCCTAATAGAGCCCTTACTCAAGATTATTGGTGGCCTAATATGTAGGAGGAAGCATTAGAGTACGTAAAAAAGTATGACCAATGTCAGAGGTTTGCTTCCAACATTCATCGACCAAGAGAAGTTCTCAATCCTCTATCCAGTCCTTAGCTTTTCGCTCAATAGGGTTTGGACATTGTAGGGCCCTTCCCCAAGGCAACAGGGAATAAGAGATTTCTGCTGGTCAGCATGGATTATTTTACTAAATGGGTTGAAGCCAAACCACTATCAAATATCAGGGATCGGGGCACAAGAAGATTTGTTTGAAAAAATATTGTCACTCGGTTCAGAATTCCTTATACCCTTATCTCAGATAATGGCGTTCAGTTTGATAGTAAGGCCTTTAGAAGATATTGCTGTGATTTGGGTATTACAAACAGATATTCCACTCTAGCTTATCCGCAAGGAAATGGACAGATCGAGGCTGTTGATAAGGTAATAATTAATGGGCTTAAGAAGAGGTTGGACGATGCTAAGAGGAGATGGGTATGGGTGGAAAAGCTGTCACATGTCCTTTGGACCTACAGGACTACACCCTGTAGATCCACAGGAGAGATCCATTTTTCAATGACTTATAGGGTCGAGATAGTAATTTCTCTTGAGATAGGTTTCTCAACGCTGAGGACGAGCTCTTTTATTCCGAGCAACAATGACAGATTGTTAGAGAAAAGTCTGGACTTGGTTGAAGAACGAAGGGAAAATGCTATGGTTCAGCTAGCATACTATTAGCATAAGCTTAAGTAGGGTTATGACTCGAATGTGAAACTAAGACCACTGGTGCCAGGGGATTTGGTGTTGAGGAAAGTTCTGGGTACTGCAAAAAATCCAGCTTGGGGAAAATTAGGGCCAAACTGGGAAGGGTCATATCGCATCACCTCAGTAGCTTGAATAGGAGCTTATTATCTTGAAGGTCTGGATGAAATTGTTGTACCACGTCCCTAGAATCTAAATAACCTACAAAGGTATTATTATTAATGAAGGTTTTTCCAGTTATATATAGTCTATTACTTTACGCATTACGTTTATTGTCTCTAAGAATCAAATAGAACCTTGGCTATGCCTAGCTTCTCGAAACACATGTCTTGGAAAAATTGATATCTTTCATTATTTCTCTGAGAATCAAATAGAACATTGATCATGTCTGGCTCCTCAGACCACATACCTTGGAAAAATTGATATCTTCCATTATTTATCTAAGAATCAAACAAAACCTTGGCTATGCTTGACTCCTCGGACCACATATCTTGGGAAAATTTATATCTTCCAATATTTTTCTAAGAATCAAGCAGAACATTGGCTATACTTGGCTTTTCAAACCACATATCTTGGGAAAATTGATATATTTTATTATTTCTCTAAGAATCAAACAGAACATTGGCTATGCCTGGCTCCTCAAACCACATACCTTGAGAAAATTGATATCTTCCATTATTTCTCTAAGAATCAAATAGAACATTGGCTATGTCTGGCTCCTCGAACCACATACGTTGGGAAAATTGATATTTTCAATTATTTGTCTAAGAATCAAACAGAACCTTGACTATGCCTGGCTCCTCGAACCACATACCTTGGGAAAATTAATATCTTCCATTATTTCTCTAAAAATCAAATAGAACATTGACTATGATTGGCTCCTTGGACCACATACCTTGGGAAAATTGATATCTTCCATTATTTCTCTAAGTATCAAACAGAACATTGGCTATGCCTGTCTCCTCAGATCACATATCTTAGAAAAATTGATATCTTCTATTATATCTCTAAGAATCAAATAGAACTTTGGCTTTGCTTGGATTCTCAAACCACACGCCTTGGGAAAAATTGATATATTCTATTATTTTTCTAAGTGTGGAAATTGATTTTGGTTACATTTTGCTCCTGAACCACAATGATCTGGGTAAACTGGAGTTCATGAGCATCACTTAAAGCATTTGTAAGCACATTATATGTGTGTGTGTGTGTGTATGTGTTGTTTAGTCAATATTTGATTACATCCTAAAAGTCTTTAGGCTTAGAGTAAATGATGTGGATGATAGCCCCGATATGATGTATGGATCATTGAGTTGAAAGTGTTTTTTTTACTAAAATTATGGATTTAGAGATGTTTGTTTTAGTATTATTGTTTATGTAGATAATAAATGGGGTGTGTCTCACTATCCTCCTAAATGAATGCTAAGGAAAACAGAAATTACACAAGGGAAGAGTACAAGCATAAACAAACACCACGAAAAAAAAACTTGCAATTCTCATTAATTTAAGCCTCATGAAGGGGCAATTTGCTTTAAAAAAATGCCATTACATACAGGGGCAAAATGCCATCCTCAAGGCAAAGGAATAAAGATAAAATTATAAAAGAAAGGGTAAAATGGCCGTGAAAGAAATAAAACCCTAGGAGCTAGGCTTTGGTCGGAGGAGGAAGGTTTTTTTTTGCTTGGTTGAAAGGTAACAGCATACTTGCCTTGGAACCTAACCTCTTTAGATTTGGCCTCTACCTCCTTCACCTTGGGCGTTGCATTTTTGGCGTGGCAGCCTCCTTGCCCTTACTTTTATCCTTGTCCTCTCCCTTCTTTTGGCCCTGATTACCAGCTTGGCTGGATTCTTTTAAAGCCTCAAGGGGAGGAGGAAGGCCCTGCACAGCCAGAGGCTATTCAGAGGATTCTTGAGTAATGGCAGAGGAAAGTGTAGAGGTAGCTGGGATTTCACGGATGTTGGGAGGATAGTATACACTCCCAGGCTGCCTCCATTCCAAGGAAGTAGGGACCCCTACAAGGTCAAGGGCTTTCTCCCAAGTTTCCTTGCAGTAATCTCTGTATACCTAGGCCAACTCCTCAGCTAACCGAACCTCAGTTTCTTCTACTCCATAATTGTAGGATGCTTGCCGAGTGGCCTCCGCAGCTTCCTCGGCTGCCTGAATGGTGGTTTTGGCCTTTTTCAGATTGGCTTTAAGGTCCAGAACTAGCTGCTTTCGGGTGGCCAGATCTATCTTTTTAAGATGCAGCTGTTTACGTTGATCTTTAGCTTGTCTCTGAGCACTCTCTATACCAAATTCAACGCTCTTCCACGCCCTCTCCTCGGCAACCAGCTTATCAGCCAATTCTTGTTTTTCTTCCTTCACAGCCCTCAGGGCTTTGATGGTCTTAATGTGGGCTTGGATCTCAGCATTGGTCTCTTTCTTAGTGTCCTTGATCCACTCCTTAGCAATAATAACTTCCTGAACAACCTGTACAAGAATAGTAGAGCTTCCATATATATATATAAATGTGTCTTAGCTTTATATACTTAATGTGATGGAAAAAACTCACCATAGCAAGGTCCCTTTTCAGCGATATGAAGAAGTCCTGCTGCCTCATATGCTTCAGGGCGTCCATGTCTTTGGGTAAGATGAGGGGTTTGCTCTAGAGCTTCGGCGAGGTACGCCAAATGCCCTCTCTAGAATTCCCTTATTAAGGCATTCAATGGGATAACAGCCCCATCCAATTCCAACCGGGGGGCCCAAATGCGTTGTTGGCATCCCTTGGGAGCAGTTGTTTCTTCCCTATTGTCTGTAGGAACAACTTGCTTGTCCTTGGCTATCTTTTGTTGCTTGGCCCCTTTTTGAGGGACAAGCTCACCTTCCTCTACATCTTGCTCCTTCTTTTTCTTCTTTAAATCTGCTATGGGAAGCAGGCTAGTGGTGGTTGTAGGAGGAAGAGGTTGAGGAGAAAAAATGAGGGGCAATTGGGATTTAGGGGCCTCTTTTGATGACGACCCTTTCTGCCTAACAACCATTAGATCCTTCAAACCCTTCCTTGGATTCAAAACCATTGATTCTTCCTCGGTCTCTCTATCTACCTCGGCGATTATCAAAGGAGGAAAATGGGCTATTAATCTATCGGGTTCACTCTTAGAGTTTGAAAGGTCGATTGGATTGATTTGCTTCTCTTCTTCTTTCTCGAGTTGGAATTGGTCTATATCTTCCTCGAGAGACAAGCGTGAAGATGTAGATTCCTCCCTGGTAGTTGCTACTTTGGGATGTACAGGAGGGGGGATTGCTGCTATTGGGCGTGCGAGAAGGAGGAGAGGAGGTTCGTCGAGTAGGTCTCGTGAGGCAAGAAATCCTGCTTTAGAGACATCTATTCTTCAGCGCCTATGGTCGGCTGCTGTGATTGCGTTACCTACGTTTTGGAAGGTGGTCGATATTGGTTCAAAGCCCAAGATGAGATGGACCGCCCTCAACTATCCGTCTTCACTCACAAACACCTCGGACCTTAAAACTCTGTTGAGGTCTTTGATATTGGTTAGGCTTAAGCGGGGCACTACGTATTGCTTGTCTGCAAAAACATCCGAGAAGCCAATCATGGTCAGACCAATAAAATCCGCCACCAAAAAGAAACTAATATATAACAAAAATATGAATGATAGAGTTACAAGAACTAAACCCCGTGCCAAGGGGCCTAACCTTATGGAGTCACACCTGGTGTTCCCTCCTTGACTAGGCAGTGAAGACCGTCGTGCCACTCCCCGGAGGCAATTAGGTAGTCGTCCTTCATGACCTTGTTAGATTTAGGAAGACACGATACAAGTCTAACAATACTAAACCTAGACTTGAGGTAATACCTCGAGTCAATAAATGAGTGGCATTCATACATATGGAGAATGTGCCATGTGAGTCTCAAACCCATCTGCCCATTAAGAGCATCGACACTACCTAAGATTTTAAATATATTAGGTGTACATTGGTGCGGGCATAACTTATGGTTATACAAGTAGTCTCGAGTCATGGGAAGCATCATTCCTCCTTCTATGAATGCGATTATAGGAATGAGGACTTCCCCTTCTTTCCTATGGGTAAGTATTTGGTCTGGGGCGCAATACCTCAAACCAACTCTCGAGGGGATGTGGTATTTGGCTTAAAAGCCCTCCATACCAGCAAGAGCATCTACTAGGTTTTTGAATCTACCCATTTAAACAAAATAAAAATGAAGATTTTGAAAAAGGGGAAAAGATTAAAAGGCCGAGGAGAAAAAGAACTTAGGAGTGTGAAAACTTACAAGAGAAAGAACAGATGACTCTTTAGGAACTTCTTGAGAATTAGGAAAGTAAGGGATTCTTAAGGACTAACCGATTTGTGAAGTAATGGGAAAATTGTGATCTCCCAAAAATTTTATATGAGAGGCAAGATTGAGTGGGAGTTAACCCGCTCAAAATTCAAGGAGAAATGCTGATCGTGGGATTCGCATCGCACCTTTGAATGTGGAAGACAGGGCGCCGCATGGAGTATTTAATGGGGCATCACGAGCTTTGAAGCGTCAGAAACAGTTACAGGAATGGGAAACAACATTCTCTCATGTAGAGATTGGAGAAGCGTGTAGAAGCGGTTACGTTGGATCAAAACCCCAATTTTCTCCTCGGATGGGAGAGAAAAATGGAGTTTTTAGGAGCTATTGTGGGGATAAAAGGCCTAAGATGCATTTTTGGCCCATCGGCTATGTCCGAGGATGTTTACCTGTCTGAGGACGAATTGATGGTAATAAGGATGTCAAACTTAAAGGCCCACGAGCAAATTGTTACGAAAGAGGTTAGTGGAAATAGTTCGAGGAGGGGTACCTCTTCGGCTAAGTGAAGTGAAGGTTAGATGGTACGCCATGTTAACTAAAATGATATTTTAGAAGGTCTTGTGGATGAAGATATGTTTCACAAGGGCATAGAGAGGAAGAACGGATGAGAAACATCTTAAAGAAAGCTGCTGCCACTGCATTAAAATGCTCTGTACCTAAGTCTCTGGCTGCATTAATGAGGAAGAGATATCTGAACAGTGATTTAAACCTTACAGCTATTACCTAAAGACTTCAAGAAGGTGCTGATAGGACAAATATCCATGTTAGCCGCCTAGATCTACATGTGGAGAGCAAGAATAAAAGGGAGGAGGTATAAGGAGGGAGGTCCCGGAGAAAAAGGGATTAAGGGAGAAGAAGAGAAAACACTGTAGACTAGATATTTGTAATCAATCTTTAAGAGGGGAGAAAGATAATAATCTGGTCCTCGGCTTGAGTTCGAGGATAAGTTTCAACATATAAACTCATCAATCTTTATCATTTTGTAATCTTGGGCCATTGTTATTACCATTTAAGCTCATTAGAAACAAAATTTTTGACTTACACTCTATAAATTTATTGTATTGAGCTTTTTGGACCTATACCCTTCCTTTTGTTTGGGCTTAGGTTCAAATTGCGACCTTACACATTACTAACTTTTTAATGGTAGTTTTTTTTAATAAAAATAAAATAAAAGAATAGGCAACAAAGTTTTGAATAGAATAAACAAAGACAATTAAGTTTTTTATTTTTATTGTTTGGTATATCTTAGTTTTTGGTAGCTTATTTACTAAATATGAGACAAAAAAAAAAAATGAGACAAAAATGCTCTTTTGGGTAGAAATTAGACAAGAAGCAACTAGGTCGCCTTGAAAACACTATCACATCCATTACGGTATTACCTATGAGGCATTTTGGAAATCTCACAAATTGATATTGTGACAGCTGAAATAGAAAAATGAGCAAAAAATATTGGGATAAAATAAACAAAGACAAACTTAAGGTTTTTTTTTTTTTTTTGGAATCTCGTAGTTTGCAGTAGCTTATTTACTGAATAAGAGATAAGAATTATCTTATTTTTGAGAGAGGCTAAGTTTATTGTTTTATGGGAAAGCATGGAAAAATCACTTTTTGAAAGAAGTCAAACAAAAAGGAAAGTGTTTGTCTTGGAAAAATCATTGCATCTGTTACGGTGTTATATGTGAGGCATTTTGGAAACCTTATAAATTGATATTGTGATTGCTAAAATTGAGACGTTCAAATTTATAATACCTTTTTCATATTAAAACTAAAACAGAAAAATGAGCAACAAAAATTGGGATAAAATAAACAAAGACAAAATTAAGGTTTTTTTTTTGGGGGGGGGGGGGGGTGGTATCTCATAGTATACAGTAGCTTATTTACTGAATATAAGAAAAAAAGGATTGAAGTTGTCTTATTTTCAAAAATAAGAAGCTAATTTATTGTTTTATGGGAAATTATGAGACAAAAAAGCATTTTTGGAAAGAAGTCACACAAAAAGTAAAACGGTCACCTTAAAAAGATTATTGCATTTGTTAGGGCGTTAACTTTGAGGCATCTTGGAAACTTCACAAATTGATACTATGATGGAGGGAATTTGCAGACTAGCAAAGTGAGAAGAAAAAATATCATAAGTTAACATGCTATTAGAAAAAAATTGCAAACTAGCATCTCGAGTTTTATAGACTCGATTTCAGTCTAAAACTCGAGGATTAAAGACTCGATGCCTACTTGGTGAGTTGGAAATATGACGCCAGATAGATCTCAAGTCTTATAGACTCGAGTTCTGAAAAACCAAACTAAGTCTCTAAGACTCGATTTTGGTACTTGAAGAACAATAGACCTGAAGAAGAACAGAGGAACGATCTAACGAAGAACAGAGGAAAAACCAAGAACGCTGGAGCTCCAATTGGATGATTGAATGCTGGGTAGGCGATTGGACGATCTGGTCTTCAGATTTACACGAAGAAGAACGCTGGGTCAGAACTCAAAAGAACGCGAAGAAGAAGAAGTTAAAATGGTGAAACTCGAGTCTTAAAAATTCAAGTTCCATGTGGATTTTCTTCCATGTCAGCTTTCACCCCTTACAAATCGAGACTTAAAAACTTGAGTTTTATCATGGAACTTGAGTTTTAGACACTTGAGATGTTAGTTTACAACATTGTTTTGAAGCGTGACAACTAACTAAATTTTTTAATATTTAATATTATTTGGAAAAAAAAATTCTACTATGATGACTGAAGCTTGAGATCTCCAAATTTTTTACATTTTTTTTTAAGTCTATTAAACCCACCACTGTGCCAAAAAGATAAACATCATCAAAAACATTTTAAAACAACAGTTCTTTAAAAAAAAAAAAAAAAAAAAAAACTAGAGCAACGACTGGGTGTTCATTAAAAAAAGAAAAAAAATCAAACGACGAATGGTTGCACGCGGGAATCCCAACACACCCAAGGCCGCTGTACGCACAAGCCACAAATCACACCAATAATAAATTTAAGAATTCATGCAGGACCCACAAAAGGACGGCCCGGATTCGTTCAAAAGCAATACAACCCCCTGAAACAAACACCACCGAGATAAAAAGCAACCACTTATAAAAGGGGCTTTCCCGCCGATCTCTTCACATACTCCAAACTCCAAAGTCCAAACGCTACTCTCTCTCTCTCTCTCTCGCTAGAAAGAAAAGTAGAGAACCCCAAAAATTCTATCAGATTCATTCTATATCAAAATAAAATATTCTCAGAATAACTAATGGAGCTTCGTTCTCGTAGGCAAATCTCTAACCCTCCTATCGATGGTAAACACACTCTCTCTCTCTCTCTCTCTCTCTCAATTTTTTTATTTTATTTTTATTTTTATAATTTAAATTATCGAACATTTTTACCCTAAAAATTGGTCAAGTATTTGATTGATATAAACAATCTCTATCTCTCTTTCTTACTTTTTTTTTTTTTCATCAGTATTTTTGTTTGGTTTTTCTTCGAATGAATCCCGTTTGGTTTTAAAAAAAAAAATTCGAAATTTAGTTTCTTTAAATTAAACGGTATAAAAAAAAGTTTAACTTTTTTTTTTTTTTAAAAGTTATGTATTAGTTAATTCTACGGTATAATATTTATAGGTAATTCTAAACTGAGTAATGTGAGTTTTGATGTGTATATTAGAAGCAAGCAATGTGCAAGTTCAAAACATTAGTGATGATAGCTCTGACGAAGCGGGTTCTGACTCGACAGTTTATGTGCCCTCCAGTTCTGATCATAGTGATGAAGGTACTCTTTTTGTATTATTTATGGGGTTGATTTGTGATTAGAAGTTAATATTTTGTGGGGTTTTATTTATTAAAAAATCAATTATTACTTTTGAAGATTTTATGTATATGGGTTGGTGGAGTTTTAAGTGAAAATTTGTAGTGAAGTGTTAATTTAAGCAGATGAATTTTACTTACAAGAAATTGGGTCTGCGAAATGGAATGTTATTGTTTATTTTTTTTGTTGTTTTAGCATTGGCTTATATGCGATGATATATAGATGTAGATGAAGAGGATAGCGGTAGAGTGGAGTTTGATTTGAATGCCACACCAAAAGCTGCAGTTGAGGTTCATGATTGGGAAGGTAATGGTTATGATTATGGTAAGCCTTCGACGAAAAGGAAGAAGGCTGGACAAGAGAAGAAAACAGTGGAGCATGGAGAGTCTAGTCGGGCAGCGGATGTGGATGCTCAGCAAGCAGCAGTTGAGATTGATTTTCTTGGGCTGGCGAAGAATGATAATAACAACATTATTATTTATAATTTTAATAATAATAGTAATAGTAATAGTAATAAAAAGAGGAAAAGAAAAGGAGGTCCAAAGCCAAGATTGTTGTGGAATGAATGGGAAGAAGAGCATGAGAAATGGATTGATGAGAATATAACAAAAGATTTTGATTTGGAACGTCAGGATCAAGAGATAACTGAAACTGCTGAGGAGCCATCGGAATTAATAATGCCTTTGTTAAGGTACCAAAAGGAGTGGTTGGCCTGGGCTTCAAAACAGGAGGAAAAGTCTGGAATTAGAGGGGGAATACTTGCTGATGAAATGGGAATGGGAAAAACCATTCAAGCAATTTCACTCGTCCTTGCCAGACGGGAAATCCGAAGAACGGCTGATGATGATTCCTCAGTAATACCAGGTTCATCCAAAGGCTTGCCTGGAATTAAGGCCACCCTTGTAATTTGTCCTGTGGTTGCTGTAAAGCAGTGGGAGAGTGAGATTAAACGGTTTACTTCAGAGGGATGTGCCAAGGTGGTTATTTATCATGGGGCCAATAGAGCGAAGCATTCTAAAGAGATTAGAAAATGTGATTTTGTTCTAACAACATACTCTGTTGTCGAGGCTGAGTTCAGAAAATACATGATGCCTCCCAAGACGAAGTGTCCTTACTGTGGCAAAGCATATTATGAAAGTAAGCTTACTATTCACTTGAAATATTTTTGTGGGCCTGATGCTGTTAGAACAGAGAAGCAGTCTAAGCAAGCAAGGAAGAAATGGAGCCCTGCAATGTCAAAGCAGAAAACAGAGTCTGCTGAAGACGTGATGGATGAAAGTGATGGCAAGAAAAGTAAGGGAGCTCGTCGGAAGGCATCAAAGCAGCACAATGAAGAAGAGGACATGGGAATGGGAAGTAGATTTGGAAATGAAGGAGTTGACAGCTCTTCAAGAGGGAAATCACTTTTGCATGCTGTGAAGTGGGAGCGTGTAATTTTGGATGAGGTAAGGTGTCATATATTAGTTGTGGTAGGGGAATATCACTCCTGACTTTCTCATGAACTTGCTTGAGACCATTTTATGCCCTCTCTCTCCCCATCTGAAGAAGCATCTGCTTGCACACTCACATTCACTGTTGTCTAATGTGGATCAATTTTTTGGATTTTTGTTCTTTATCTCAAACATTTTTAAAGTTTGAATGCCTAGAATGTGACTGTTATACTTGTACACTATATGGACATTTTCTTGTCAATTGCTAAAAGGCATTCATGTATCTGATGTATGTCTGACTCATTTTCATGATCCAGGTGATACTTGTAATCAGGGAATTGACACTACACAGTTAAAAGTGTGATCACTGTTTTGATTCTGAAAATTTCAAATCAGATAATAACATACTAAACCTAGATAAAATATTTCCATGCTTGATGACCCCTTGGCGTTCTAACTCACAATCTTCCCTGTATGGAGTTTATAACAATGGACCATATTATTATTGGATGGAATACAGTCCAAGTTTGTTTGATTTCATGATTGAAGCTATCAACCTTGGTTTTCCAGGTTTCACATTACATGTAAGCATAACTGTTAAGTACCTTGACCTGAACATGAATATGTGCATGGGAACACAACCACATATGATTGGAAAATTTCTACACGACCAGCTAGGATAGGGAAAATGGTTTCAAATATCTAAATCTTTAAAGTTCTTGTTGGCTGAAATAAATTCTTGAATTTCATCTCTGTTAATGTCTCGCACTTCTTATGAAGATTAATGTTTTTAATTGATATTTTACTTCTTATTGCCTCCAAATTGTTTACTATTTCTTATATCTCCATTCTACTGGAGAATGTGGGCTTACTGCCCATAGGCTGGTGTCTCTCATTTATTTTCTTGTTTTTGTGTTCTAACTTTATTGCTATCCATTTGTGTGTGTCCCTCTGGTTACTAAAAAATGGATTGAAGCTTTAATTTCTTACCAGGGTGTATGCATTTCAGAATTAGTTTCACTAGTGTTCGTTCTAAAAATGTTTATGGTTCTCTTATCTGAAAATAGGCACATTATATAAAAGCTAGACATTGTAATACTGCAAAAGCCGTTCTTGCTTTAGATTCTTCATACAAATGGGCTTTAAGTGGCACTCCCCTTCAGAATCGTGTTGGAGAACTTTACTCTTTGGTAAGTTTAATGCACGTTATAAATATTTTCGATAATGATGCAACTGTTTCTATCAAACTTACTAGTTGCAATGCCGTTTGCACAGGTTCGCTTCCTGCAAATAACTCCATACTCTTATTATCTGTGCAAGGACTGTGATTGCAAAACACTTGATCACAGGTATGGTTTGAGATCCAAGATTGTTCTTTACAGCAATCTACAACTATGAAAAATTATGTACATTTAGCAGTGGTGTCTAGTTGATTGACTTGATCTACTAATATGACATAAAATTATTAGTGGGTCAATTGAGAATTTTTACTTTTCATGCTTCTTTCTAGTTTACAAATTGAAGAAGTGGGTAATTATTATTATATTTTCCATGTTTCAACCATGAGCACACCTATCGTTTTCACTGGGTTATAGAAAATATTGTGTACCACAAACTTCTTACCATTGGGAGGTTTTTGGGAAATTTCTGGATTTTCTTCTCCTTTGTGCTCAAGAGGGTCTGTAGTTGCATAAATTTTGCTAAAATAAAAAGAGTTCAATTTAGATTTGAAGATGCAAAGGTGGAAAGAGAGAGATCAATAGTAAATAAACTCTTAGGCTTTGGGCTTTCAATGGGAAACAAAGAAGAGTCTAAGGGATCCAAAATCAAATTAATATATATATATATATATTAGTGAGGATGTGGAAAATTGTGACTACTCAATGGTAACTGTGGCAGCATTAGAATTGTAAATAATAATAAAAAAAATCAAAGGCTTCCAGTATATATATATACAAGTTTATGTTATGGAACATCTCTACTTTGTTATGTGATAACAAGGTAATGTTGTCCAGAATCAGTAGCTGTTCAAACTGAACTTTTAGTTTTCTTTTCCTGAGTTTTATCTTATTCTTCATTCTGCACAATTATGCAATCATATTTTGGATTACTTTTTCTTTGGTTTAATTGTTATTTATCTTTATCAACCCTCTTGGTTACCTGCAGCTCCTTAAAGGAATGTCAGAACTGTCATCATAGTTCAGTGAGGCATTTTTGTTGGTGGAATAAAGTGAGTCCTGAAATATGTTTCTCTCATTTTCCTGTTGTTGTTTATTGTTCTAGGTATCTATTTTTCATAGAAATACTTTTTTCTTGCATATCATTTAATCCTTGTACCTTTTTAGTATGTTGCTACACCAATACAATCATATGGAAAGAGTGATGAGGGGCGACGAGCAATGATTTTGCTCAAACACAAAATTTTAAAGAACATAGTTCTGAGACGCACAAAGAAAGGCAGGGCTGCTGATCTGGCACTTCCTCCTAGAGTTGTAAGTTTTTGTTTGTTTGTTTATTTATTTATTATTTGATATTATACTTTATGGCGCTAAGATTTTTCTCCATTATTCCTTTTTTAATTCCTCCCTAATTTTTTGTAGGTTTTATTGAGGCGGGATACCTTGGATATCAAAGAACAAGATTATTATGAATCATTGTACAATGATAGTCAGTCACAGTTTAATACGTATGTCACCTTCATTTTCTTTTACTTTGTGTTTCAGCTTTGAAATTCCACTTATTTATGTATAAGTTATCATTAACATGATTTGTTATTTGAATTGATTTTTGTTCTCTCTGAAACTTCCTTGCTTTATATTCCACATTATTTCCATTGTATATTTATACTCATAATAATCATGCATGCACATGGACACAACACAAAAAATTACTTCATCTGTTATATGAAATTATTTCAGCATGTTTGTATAAATTTCTTTTATTCTTTACAGATATGTTCAATCGGGAACTGTGATGAATAATTACGCTCACATTTTTGACCTCCTCACAAGGTTGCGGCAGGTGAATGATAATTTTTTAGAAAAAACCATTGTAGTAGTTTGTTACCATTTTAAAAGTGTATTAATTTCACTTATAAAAAAAAAAGTATTAATTTTAGAGCTTTACTGTGTCGTTTTGTTAGTATACTTCCAGTGTACTTGCAGTTAATTTTTATTATCTATAAAAAAAAAGTATATATTCAATGGACAAATATATTAAGAGAGGACCATGCATTTTACGTGTACCCTTGTTTGAGAAACCTGACTCCTCCTCCCTATTTTGGGCTTCAGATTTTTTAATCAGAAAAAAGGAAAATAGCTCCTCATTATGATAGTATCAAGAATCTGTTGATGAGTTAGGCTTGACTGACCAATTTTAGAGTTCCACCCATCTATATTGTTCTCTTAGAGTGTAGTCTGCATATTGTTTTTTGATAAGTAGTCTGCATATTATAGTCAGCAGCAGAAAATTAACACTACAAAAGTAAAAACTATTAATGATGTGCTAGTGCTTTAATGCCTCTAATTTCATTGTGTAAAACTGCAGGCGGTTGATCATCCTTACCTTGTGGTATGTTCTAGAGCTGCTGCATTAAGAAGAGAAAACATGATTAGTAATGATAATGGTGAACAAGTGTGTGGCATCTGTCATGACCCAGCTGAAGATCCTGCTGTAAGTTCATCTTTTTGGGTTTTACTTTTTTATTTTTCTGGATATAGTTTCATCTTTATTTATCCCCACACCAAAGTTTGGAAATTTGGCATAAAAGTTGGTTATAACCAACATTATATTTCTTTAATACTTTAAGTTGGTTCCTTTAAATCTGCCTAATAGCTAATGTTATGTTTTTGTTAGTGAAAAATAAGAAGAAAATGTGAAAAGGATGAGCTGTTTTCTGTCTCCGCCCTCAGCCAATCCATTATATTGGAGAAGAAATTACAAATATGACAGAATATTCTGATGGTGATAGTTGATAAGGACATTGATGTAGGACAATTAGGGATTGATGTTGTACTTGTCTAAAGGGGGTCGATTGATGTTACTCGATTACGCTATCTAGCCTTCCTACTTATTTTCTATTGTTATTCGTCATTCCCACTCATGTGGCCAATAAAATTGAAAAGTTGCAAAGGGGTTTTCTATGGGGTGTTAGCAAGTCCCATCAGGTAGGTTGGGATAAAGTTTGTGCGCCTATAGCCAATGGCAGCTTGGGGCTAAGGAAACTTACTACTTTCAATAAGGCCTTACTGGGAAAATGGTTGTGGTGGTTTAGAAAGGAGGAGGATCGGTAATGGAGGAGGGTGGTAGCTTCAAAATTTGGGGAACATTGAGGGGGTTGGACGTCAAAGCTGGTTAGGGGAGTTCATGGGTGTGGTTTGTGGAGAGGTATTCACATGGGTTGGGAGGATTTCAGCAAAAATTGTCAGTTTGTTGTTGGGTTGGAGAATAGAGAGGTTTTAGTAGGATGGGTGGTATGAGGATCAACCCTTTCAATTGGCCTTCCCAAGGTTGTACGGTATTGCCATTGATAAGGAAATTTCTGTAGAAGCTTCTTTGTCTAGGCAGGGGGCGGAGGAAAGAAGAATTTGGAATGTTCATTTTATTAGAGAATTTGAGGATTGGGAGATGGATGAAGGGCTACATTTCCTTCGTTTATTGGGAGCTAATACTCCTCTGAGGGATGTTGGAGACCGGATGAGATGGAAGTTAAAGCCTAATGGGGAATTTGACATCCGGTCATTCTATAAAAAATTAAGAGATTGTCCCTGAACTGTCTTTCCTTGGAAAGCTATATGGAGAGTAAAGGCCCCTAGGCGAGTTTCTTTCTTTGTTTAGTGTGCAGCTTGGAATAAGATCCTAACGGTTGATAACTTGAGATTGAGGAGATTGGATTTTGTGGATTGGTGCATTATGTGTCATCACTATGAAGAGACGGTAGACCACTTACTTCTTTACTGTGAGATGGCTTATTGGTTATGGAGTTTCGTCTTTAAAACTTTTGGCTTGTCTTGGGTTACACCTAGATCGATACCAGATTTGCTTTTTGGCTGGTGGAATTGGTTGGGGAAGCACTCGTCTCAGATTTGGAATTTAGTTTCATTGGGCATCCTATGGTGTGTTTGAAAGGAGCAGAATTGGCGGATTTTTGAGAATTTGGATAGCACCGGTGATCAGTTGCTTGCTTCTTTTAGTGGGACTCTTTTTGATTGGTCTAGGGTTTGGGGACTTACGACTAGTGACTCTCTCCCTTCTTTTTTTAGCTCCCTTTCTCTTTTGTAGTTTTTCTGTTGTTTGTTTTTTTTTTTTTTTTTGGTTCTGTTTTCTTCCTCTTGTTTGTTCTAGGTTTGCTCTGTGTTCTTCATGCATAGAGTAGCCTTTTGTATGTATATATCACTCTTACTTATCAAAAAAAAAAAAAAAGGATTTTTCTAACATTTAGTTGCGGTGGGTTTAGGGTTGGGAAAGAAGAAGAATTAGAGAGAAGTTAGGACTGTTTAGGGGCTGTGTGAACAGTACTACATGAACAGTAACTTTAGAAAGAAAGAAAAGAAAATAAGGAAAAGAGAGAAGGAGAAAGAAACAAAAAATGCCAACGTGCCTATTGCTCAAAACACTCAATTTTATTAATCTACTCATTCTACTCCTTGAATACATTGAGCACAATATTTATATATCAAGACTTGTAGTAGTAGTATTAGAATTCCCACTAGTACTAGGATTACTATTTAAATCTAATAAATTAAACTAAAGCCCATACATGAAGTCCCATAATTAAATAAGACTAATTAATAAAACGGCCTCTAACTATGGCCCATACCCAACAATTGTAAAATTACTAAAATACCCTTGACTTAAGAATAACCAAATAAAATATAAAAACTTAATTAACTACCTTTGACACGTATTCTTGGGCTTTGCCTTAGCCGTAGGCTTCCAAAGAGAATATCCTTTCTTTAACCATGTTATGATTCCACCATCAAACATTGCCCCAATGTTATCTTCTAAAGAATATTCTGAAGGTGATAGTTGATAGGGACATCTCACCAATGGTGTCTTCTAAAAGAGTCTAGATTAAGATCACTCACTAGGGGCACCTCTCCAATGGTATCTTCTAGAAGGTATCGCGTAAAGTTCTCTCTAATACTTCCCCTTTAAGGTAGAGCATATATGTCAATATAAACCCAGCTTGGAACATATATTCTAATTGACTCCTACATATTTTGTAAAGATATTATCAAGTTGGTCTTCAATTCACAAATGGTGTAGCTATTTCTCCATTTAGTATACTATCTCATATGAAACGGCATTCCATTTCAAAGTGCTTGGTCCTTTCATGGAACACAAGAATGTAAGCAATGCGTATAGCGGCTTGGTTATCATAGGGTAGTGGAATAGGAGTGTGTTGAGAAGCTGAACTTCTAAAGAAATCTCACTGGAAGTATGTGTCATTGCTCTGTATTTTGCTTTTGCTCTTGACCAGGCAACTAAATTGTGCATCTTAATGTTACAAGCTTTCCTCCCAAGGTGCAATACCCTATGTTGGACCTTCGATCTGAAGGTGATCCTATCCAATCTTCATTAGTGAAGCCTTCCATCCTAAGATGACCATTCTTTCAAAACAATATACCTCATCCGGGATCTCTCTTTAGGTATCAAAGTATCCAGATAGTAGCATCCCAATGTGATGGTCTTAGGGCTTTTAAGAACTTACCCAGTGTACTATGTATGGGATATTTGGCATTGTATTAGAGAGATAATTGAGCTTCCCAAGTCCCAACCAATCAATCAACAATATTAGCTAGGATATGAAAATAAGTCAGCTTCATCTCTCAACCATGGTTTTTTTTTTCAAAAATGTTGGAGTGTTGTGGAAAAGGATGTCATGGATTTTTTTGATTACTTTCATTGGCACTCTATGATTGAACGGTCTATGAATGCTTCTTTTCTCACTTTAATTCCTAAGAAGTGTAATGCTGTTAACATTAAAGATTTTCGCCCTATCAATGGTGGGTAGTGTGTACAAGCTATTGTCCAAGGTGTTGGCTAATAGATTGAGGGCGGTTTTGGATAATCTCATCTCTGAGTCTCAAAATTCCTTTGTTGGTAGAAGGCAAATTTTGGATTCAATGCTCATTGCAAATGAATGCCTAGATAGTAGGTTGAAGAGCTGGTTACCGGGTGTGGTTTGCAAGCTTGATATCGAAAAAGCATACGATCATGTGAGCTGGAAAGCCTTGTTTTATTTGTTGGGCCGGATGGGTTTTGGGGTGAAATGGAGGGGGTGGATTAAGGCTTGTATCACTTTTGTCCCTTTTTCAACCCTGGTAAATGGATCCCTGAAGTTTTTTTGGAAGCTCTCGTGGTTTGAGACAAGGTGATCCATTATCCCCACTCTTGTTTCTTTTGATAATGGAGGTTTTAAGAAAAATTTTGAGGAAGACAGAGGAGAGTAATCTTATCTGGGGTTTTCATGTGGGAGGAGTGAATTCTGCCGGTGTGCGTATTTCCCATTTATTGTTTGCTGATGATATCATCTTATTTTGTGATGCTTCTAGGGAACAACCGTTGTCCATAAGGTTGGATTTGTCTTGTTTCCAAGCTTTTACAAGGTTAAAGGTTAATGTTGAGAAAAGTGAGATTGTCCCTGTTGGGGAGGTGAATAATCTAGAAGTTCTGGCCAATATTCTTCATTGTAGAATGGGCAGTTTGCCTATGAAATATTTGGGGACGCTGTTGGGAACTTCGTTTAAGACAGTTTCGATTTGGAATCCTATTTTGGAGAAAATGGAGAAGAAATTATTAGGGTGGAAGCGTCTCTATTTATCTAAGGATGGTAGGCTCACATTATTGAAAAGTACTCTCTCAAGTCTCCCAACATATTTTTGTTCTCTTTTTACTATTCCTAAAGTTGTGGCTGCAAGATTGGAAAGTATTTAGAGGAATTTTCTTTGGGGGTCTTCTGAGGAGAGTTTCAAGTATCCTTTGGTGACTTGGGAAAAGGTGTGTTTACCCATTGAGTTGGGTGGTTTGGGGATAAGAAGTGTGGTGTCTTTTAATCAAGCTTTATTAGGAAAATGATTGTGGAGGTATGCTCATGAAGCTACCCATCTTTGGCGGAGGGTTATCTCCACAAAATATGGCTAGGGTGAAGGGGGGTGGAGTACTAAAGCATGCAGGAGAGCTCATGGATGTGGTTTTTGGCAAAACATTCATGAAGGGTGGGTGAGCTTTTCTAAGCATTTGTCGTTTGAAGTAGGTGAGGGTACTCGTATCCGGTTCTGGCATGATAGGTGGATTGGTGATAATACCCTAAAATCTCTCTATCCTAACTTCTACTTGTGTTCAGCTAACAAGGATGCTTGTATTTTTGAGGTGTTGTGGCTTTCGGATGGGGGTACCATTAGAGTTTGGGATTTAAGGTTTTATAGAGAATTTGAAAACTGGGAGCTAGCTGCATCTTATTCTCTCCTTGAGTTTATCCAATCTCATATTCCTCAGGGTGAAAGGAGTGATACTCTTCATTGACGGCTCAAAGGAGATGGTAAGTTTGACACCCGGTCTTTCTATCATGCGATTCAGGGAACTCAGGATTCTTTGGTTTCCTGGAAGGGTGTGTGAAAGCCAAAGGTTCCTAAGCGAGTCGCTTTCTTTTTGCGGACAATTGTTCATGGTCAGATTCTTAATTTTGATAATCTCATGATTAGGGGCCGCTCTTTGGCAAATTAGTGTTGTATGTGTTGTTGTGATGAGGTGTCAGTGGACCGCCTTCTTCTTCATTGTCCTATTACATATACCTTTTGGACTTTTATGCTTCAGGCTTTCGGTATTCATTAGGTTATGCCAAGACCAGTGGCAGGATTGTTATTTTGTTGTCATCAATGGCTTGGGAATAATACTTCAAATATCTGGAATTGGATTCCAGGTTGCTTGATGTGGATTGCTTGGTTGGAACGAAATTGTCGTTCCTTTGAGGACGCTGAGAAGACTTTGGAAGAGTTAAAAAGGTTTTATGCCAACGTAGTCTGTTTAAGTGGTCTTGTTGTTTGGGTTTTACTGATTATTCCTCTCTCTCTGAGTTTATGTTTTCTCTTAGATTAGATTCCTGATGTCCCTCTTCTCTGTTGTTTGATTTATCCTTTTCTTGTTGTACATCATCATGAACAATTTGTATTTTTACTTTCTATTTTCTTTTTTTAATTATCTTTGATTGCCTATCAAGAGAGTTTCTAATTTGGATCCATTGGAGTATTAACCAGATAAGAAACCAGCAATCCAATCTCTTCGATTATATCAAGTACGTACTTCCTTTGAGATAACTCGATGCCTTGCTTAGATCTTGCAACTTTAATTCCCATGAACTACCAAAGTTTGCCAAGATTTTCGATGTGAAGGTGTTTTTGTAATGCCATCAAAATCATCCCAGTAAATACTATGTCATCCACATAAACAAGTATATATCCAGCATCAGTCTGCATGTGGAAAACTTAATGATCCATTTGACAATGGTGGAGACCAAAATACATGAAAATTTTATAAAACTTTCCATGATCTTGATGACTGCTTAAGACATTAGAATGCTTTCTTCAGCTTGCAAACATTGTTCCAATACTACCCGTAAGAATTAAACTTAGGTGGCTGCTCCATAGATAGTTCCTCAAATAGGTCACCATAGTGAAATTCATTCTTGACATAGATAGAGGCCAGTCAAAATTCACCGCAAGTGATCAGGATTTGAACATAAGAGATCTTGCCATAGGAGATGATGTTTCATGATAGTCAATACCATAAGTTTAAGTATTGCCTTATACAACCAATTAAGCCTTAAAAGGATGGAACAATAGGGGCATAAGTAGCCAAATTATCTATTCTTATTCAGGATAGGGAACAACTAAACACCACCAAGAACTAAACGTGGGTCTTCCATGTCAACTTCAACAACCAACGCCGCTGGTGACTTAGAAACTTCTGATGACCACTGTACTAGCATAGACTTAGGCCACTGACGACCAATAAAACATGAAACTCGCAACCATTCACATGGGAACCACCATGATATAGCTGGAAATGTCAGAATTGACTGAAAACTGCCGTGAACATCCACAATCCACCAGAAATCCCCACAAACAATGCCGACCAACCATGAATAACATTCTGAAAATCAGAGAGTGACAAACACAGCAGCTAATGACATAGTTTTCTGTTTGACTATCGGACTTTCACGACGACAATCACAATGGTGATGAAGGCAGCAGTGCTCTCTGACATCTTCATACACCTCTCAACATCATTCAAACCAACAAATGAAAAGCATGAGTTATTTTTTATCTCAACCGTTAGCCAGTCATTCCATATATATTGGAGAAGGATTTAAAAATATGACAATATTTTGATGGTGACAGCTAGTATTTACACCTCACTAGGGACACCACACCAATATCTTCTAGAGAAGCCTATAACTGTGACAGAGACCAATGGTATCTTATAGAAAGGTGTAACACTCTCTTTAACAGTTTTTAAAGCCTTTTAATATAGTTCTTGATTGATAATACATTGGATAAAATATATCCAATTAAGTTAATGCAAATGTATCTGGTTAAGTTATTAATGCAAATTGGCCATTGTTGAATATGTGATTCACTAACATTTCTATTAAGGAGTGAAGGATCACATTCATGGTTAGCTGATGGATATGATATATAAATGCAAAGTTGCAATTGTCACGAAGGCTACGTAACTCAAATGAACATGAATTTATGCTTTGACTTGGTCTTTTGGGGATTGGAAAGTGATATTTGCCTAAATGCAGTACCCTAGATGGAGGACATAACTTTTATTTTTTTTCATTGATTTTGCGTCATATTACCTTTTAACAACTTCCTGCTGGGAAGTAAATGACCAAGTTTACAAACATTTTGTATTTTTCTATTTAGTCTGGAAATAATGCACTCACTTTGTGGATACCTGTGCTAAGCTTTTTATAAGTAAATTCATTTTACACCAAGTCCTGGATTTTTTTTTCCATCTAAAAGCTTTTGCTCATTTTTACAGGTCACCTCTTGTGAGCATGTTTTTTGTAAGGCTTGTTTGCTTAATTACTGTGCTTCATTCGGACAAGCCTCCTGCCCTACATGTTCCAAATTACTTACTGTCGATTTGACTAAAAATGTGGACAATGGAGATCAGACTTCTAAAACTACCATTAAAGGTTTCAGATCCTCAAGTATTCTGAACAGAATTCAACTTGACGATTTTCAGACAAGCACAAAAATAGAGGCTTTGGTATGTGTCAGTGAAACTGTTACATATGTTTTTTGGAACTTTTCCCTTCATATTGCAACTCTGATAATTCTTTAAAAAATCATTAGCATACCATGTGTACCATTTCTTGCGATTTTACTTGACATGATTTCTCCAGCATGTAATGTCCCTATTTTTACATAAACATGAGAGAGAACTAATAAAGATCTTTCTTCTGAATTAAGAAACCCTTTACACATATATTAATTGTCTTAAAAGAAACCTCCTCTTCAACTTCCATAGCAGTAAAATTAATCTTAAAATCCATTTCAAATGGTGAAGTACATGCCGCCGGGGGGGAAGGGGGGGGGGGGGGGAGGAATGGATCAGTCATAAGATCAGGTTGATCTAGGAAGTTGGCAAATCAGACTTCAGAGTTAACTAAAACGTAATCAATGGAGCAGTGATAAAAATGATGATTTGACAGATCTGTTTCCCGCATTGCTATGGTCATTGAAAATTGTCCTCTTCTCTAGCACACGTCCCTTCCAAGAATTTAATAAAAAAAGGGTGGTAAGGTAAAACTTGATGTCATATTCTGGGCAAGGTAAATTTATAGTGTTCTAATGGGTTGCTTCTATATTTTCTACTGTGTCCATATCTACTGCAATGGTTTATATATTTCCACATGGCCTAAACCATTTTTTGATGGTTCTGTGTTCATTTGATAATTCTGTTTTGTGGATCATATGGTTATATAAGAAAACTATCTTCCCTTCTCTAGCAAAAATCTCCTTAATAATTTTAAGATAAAAAAATTGATCTCACTTTTTGCGTAAGGTAAATCTATAAATTTTGTTACTTTGCCTGCATTTTCCTGTGGATCCATAAATATTGCAATTGTTGTATTTTTCCACTTGATTCTAACTGGTTTGAATGGTTCTAGAGGGAAGAAATTAGGTTCATGGTTGAAAGGGATGGTTCTGCAAAAGGAATTGTTTTCAGCCAGTTCACATCATTCTTGGATCTCATAAATTATTCCCTCCACAAGGTAATATAAAATCTGCATCTCAGTCTTTTTTTCTCCCCACATTGTGAAAGGGTAGGAAAGTAATTTTCTGAACCTGTTGCAGTCTGGTATAAAGTGTGTTCAACTAGTTGGAAGCATGACCATGTCTGCAAGAGATGCCTCTATCAAGAGATTTACTGAGGACCCAGATTGTAGGATTTTCCTTATGAGCTTGAAAGCTGGTGGTGTCGCTCTGAATCTTGCGGTTGCATCACATGTAAGCAATTCATTTTCTTAGTTTTGTTTAATTGAATCTCTACTATTCTTTAGGCTTACATTTGCAGTAATAAAGCATGCATTTGTACCTGTTTTTCTTAAATTAAGTTTTTTTTTTTAGTTGGCTTTTCAATAAAGAGAGATGTGCAGTATAAATTTCCTGAGGCTCCTTGTTGGTCAAGGGAACGCTTATTTAATAAGGAACTCATGTTGAAGACTATCAGTTGATTTTTGTATTGGGAAAGTGGATCTCGTGGCATTTAAGAAGCTTATCTTAGACAATACTTATCATGCTTTATCTATTTAGTTTGTTCAGATTTTTCTACTGATGACTTTTCACCTGTATTTGCAAAAGGAGGCAGGCCAGATACTTTTAATTATTATATATATAGGGTTTTAGTTTTTAATTTGATTTTCTTGTACCTCTTTGGCACACATTCCTCTTCTTACTTGGCTTATACCACAAAAATGATAGACGCATGCTCTAGCTTGTTCATTTATTGTGGACGTGTAAATGTTAATTCCTTGCTAGTTTTATTGTTAGTGTTGGTATGCTTCATGTGTCGTTCCTGTGTCTAGGTCTTTTTGATGGATCCTTGGTGGAACCCGGCTGTGGAGCGGCAAGCACAGGATAGAATCCATCGAATAGGGCAGTATAAACCAATCAGGTGCTGTTTTTTACTTGCTAGCTTGCCCAATTCTTATATATGCTAGTTGCCCCTTTCTTTGAAGATTTTAACTTTGCCTTTACATTTACAGAATTGTGAGATTTGTTATTGAGAATACAATTGAAGAGAGGATTTTGAAGCTACAAGAAAAGAAGGAACTAGTGTTTGAAGGGTGTGTGATCTTTCTGCCATTTAGATTGTATTGTCCAAATGGTTTCCACATATTGGTACTGACCTCACCAATTTTGTCTCTTGCAGGACTATAGGTGGCTCTACAGAGGCCCTTGGAAAATTGACTGAGGAAGACTTGAGATTTCTTTTTGTCACCTGAGCAGGATAAAACATGTAAATGGGTGCTCTTAGACCTCACATTGCTAAACATCAGCTAATTCCTTTTAAAGGCTACGTTTTAATTCATCTTACAATTTTACGTATATTTTGCTGCCTTCGGCTTTAGCCTTTAGGAGATGAGCAGTGAACTGCTTTTGTATAAATTTTGGGTAATATCTGGTGACATTTCAATTAATACTTCTAATTTACAATTAAACAAGTTTTGTCTGCCCACCACCTCTAGTTTTAATGAAGAAGATTCTTAAATCTTTTCCAAATTTCAGATAGATATTGTGATAATATTGGGGTAGAGTTTTCCTAAAGTATGTGACATCAAATTCAAGATTAGCAGAGTTGAAATTTATGACTCAGCATTATGCTAACTCTTGTTATGGCATTGTCTCTCTTCAACCACACAATCTTCTGGCTACGGTATATGTGAAATCTTCGCTGGTGCGACAAAAAGTTGAAATAGTATGAACATTCTGTAGTAAAGGATCGGCATACTGAGAGAAACCAAAGGATCGGGAGTTGGTCAATGGAAAGAGGAGGTTCCGATTTACGTCAACTTAAAAAGACTACAAAATAATATGAACAGAATAATAATAAAAGACAACAATCAACAAACGTGTATTATAATCCAGAGAGAGAGAGAGAGCGAGCGACAAGGAAAATCACAAATTGAGGCAACTTCTATGAGTATCAATTATTCTAAGAAAAGCCTTCAAATATAATGCTTCATATCAATTATTTAGTAGAAAAGTTTTGTTCCTAAGGTTACAACTTTTATTGAAAAAATTAGCATAACTATATATTTTGAAAATCTAACAAAGTTTGGTTACAAATTTAGTTATAGTTTGAAATTACAACTCTCACTGAAAAAATTAGCTTGACTTTATATTTTGAGAATCTAATTGTTAAATTACATGTTTTTTATGTTTCATGTTCTTAACACACGTGACAAATCTCATACCAATTTAATGTTATTTATTATTTGATTCATAAACTTATTTTTAATACACACTTGGATTATAAAAACTTGAAATTTAAATATTTGATTGATGATATAACTATTGATATTTAATTTTCTAAAATTTTGCAAGCATGAAAGATATAAAAAGAAAATATAATTCAATTATGAATTTTTCAAAATTCACATCCAATAAAAAGATGTTGAGTGGACTTATAAGCTTAGGCTATAACCAAGTTTGTTGTCAAATTTTGGCCTTATTTAGTTACATGATTTTTTTAATTGGTAATGTGACTTGTTTAAATACTACACATAAAAAATCATATTAGTAGGTTAGAAGAGATAGCTCCAAACCGGTTCGAAGCTAAACTTTTTCCATCTAAATAAACACTATAACTTAAATTTTTCAATCAAATCTATACTAATAATTAATAACTACATTACAATCGAATTTATATTGAGTTATTTAGATAGAATGATTGCCTCTATCAACTTATAATATTAGATATCAACCATATATTCTAAAAACTATGCAATTTAAACCTAAATCTATATTTAGTTTTTAGTTTTTTACTATAAATAGACTATTTATAATTTCAATAAATTCAAATAATAATTTGATATATTATGAACTCAACTACAAACATATACAATCAAATCTCTAGTTTATATTCTTCTTTAAAAAGAAATCTTTTTTTTTTTTTTGCCTCAAAGAAAGTTTAGATGAAAGGAGGCTACCCCATATCAGGGCCGAGGTAAGCTGCAAGACTCACTTATAGAACACCCACCAAGGGGGACTGCTAGTAGTAGAACTCGAACCTTGGACTTTTGGGCGAAGCGTTCGAGCCCTACCAACTAAACCAACTCCTATTGGCCAAAAGGAAATCTCTATTTTATTTAAATATATGCTTTGTGCATATATACATATAAACATATAATATTATATATACTTAAGAGCTAGTTCATAATTGCATCATCATCTTTAAACTTAGTAACTTAGTTCTTTTAATAACTGAACCTAAACTAACCTAAACTTGATTAGTTTGTTAAATAAACAAACTTAAATAAGCTCTTTCTCCAGTCATGCCATAACACTAAAACCCTAGGCACCTTAAAGTAGTGGAGTGAGTGGTAGTGGGGTGAGTGGTAGTGGGTTAAAGTCTTGGTTCAAATAAAGCTATGCACTAAAACAAGATTCAGAGAAGTTTTAACAATTCCTAAGTTTTGTGATTCTTTTTGGCGGAAATCACTTTTTCGTCCCTACATTTTCAGTCAATTCTCACTTTAGTCCCTACATTTTATTTTTACCGAATTCAGTCCTTATCCTGAAAAACGCTTCCCGGTTTGATCCTTGTCGTTACTCATTTAACAGAATTATCCTACGTGCCAAACGGTCCAACAGTAAATGCTGACGTGTCCATTAAAATAATATTTAAAAAATTATTTACATTTTTAAAAATGCCACATCAGCAATTTTTTTTTTTTTTAAAAGCCACATTAGATAAAAATAATATAAAAATTTCTAACCTAATTATTTTTTAAAAAAGAAAAGAAATTAGTTAAATTACTTTTTTTCTGTTTTTGAAAAAACATGAAGAACTCAGCTTGCCCTGAAAAATGTCTGCTTCCCCAACTAAGCTTGCCCTCACCCTCCATCTCTCTGATCTCAAGCCCTCACCATCTATCTGTCACTCTCAAGCCCTCACTCTCCATCTCCGATCTCAACCCTCGCCCTCCGATCTCTCACCCTCACCCTCCGCCTTTCGATCTCTCAAGATCGAACCAGACTAACTCTCTCTCATCTCAAATGAAACTCACTCCATGGGTCTCGTCAAGGTGGATCATGCCGTGGGTCTTGAAAATGGTAGGTCACGTTGTGGGTTAGGCTATGTGGGTCACGCTTGGGCTTTCCTTGATGGGTTTTGGTCATAGTGGTTGTGGGTGTGGTGGGTCGGTTTGTGGCAGTTGGGATGGGTTCTGATTGGGTTGTGGGTTGTTGCGGTGGTGGTGGGCTCTTGATCAGGCCATGGGTTGCTGTGGATTTGGTGGGTCAACTTGTGGTGGTAGAGATGGGTCAGTGTGGCAGTTTTGGTGGTGGAGTTCTTGGTTTGGTGGTGCGTTCGTGGTGGTGGGGTTCATGTTTCGTGGGTCGGTTGGGTTTTTTCTACTGGTTAAAAAGTTCCCTTTGGGCAAGCTTAGTTGGGGAAGAACACATTTTTTGGGCTGAGTTCTTCATGTCTTTCCAAAAAAAAGAAAAAAAAAATAATTTAACTAATTTCTTTTCTTTTTTTAAAAAAATAATTAGGTTAGAAAATTTTATATTATTTTTATCTTATGTGGTTTTAAAAAAAAAAAATTAAATTGCTGATGTGGTATTTTTAAAAATGTAAATAATTTTTTTAATATTATTTTAATGAACACGTCAATATTTATTGTTGGACCGTTTGCCACGTAGGATAATTCTGTTAAATGAATAACGGCAGGGACCAAACTGTGAAACGTTTTTCAGGATAAGGACTAGATCCGGTAAAAATAAAATGTAGGTACTAAAGTGAGAATTGACTAAAAATGTAATGACAAAAAAGTGATTTCCCCCCCTTTTTTTTTTTTTTTTTTTTTTTTTTTGTCTGTAAACTCATTATTGGAATAACATTGTCACTTCTTTTGGGTAGCAATGGTACACAATCACAGCTCACACATGATCCTGAAAAGAATTGAAGAAATTTCAACCATATAACATTTTTTAAAAAGAAAAAACCACAACAATATAATATTAGAACATGTGAAAATACTTAGGTCTGCAAATGCACAATCCAAGCCTGAGAACTTATTGTGTCGAGGATCAATAAAGAGTCAAAGACGTCATTTTTAAATCCCAGATGTTATTCTGGGCTATACTGACTGGCATCAGCGTTAAGGTGAGAGCAATCACCCCCCACTTAAGTTCAAAACAAACAGAAACGTCCACATAAAACTCAAGTATTTTTAGTATATTTTCTTCAACTGCACACCCATTGAACGTTTTAAGAAAGAGTTTGTAGGATCAATGTGATAAAATAATTGTAAGGTGTTTTACAGTCTAGGATCTGCACAATTCCAATAGGCAGCACAATTGGCACCTTCTTGTGCTTAATAAAATTACCTTATAATAGAAATTGTGGGGGAAAAGGAAATCTTCACCTTTATTTCTAATCTTCTTCACAAGAACCAAATTGGACGTTGATAGAAAATTTTAAACTCTGCCCAATTGCATGTGTGGTGCACATCAGGTATTCAGCAGAGACTTCATATATCAAGGAGAAGCCTCCGAGGGTCCTCCACAACGTCTTTGATATGGCGCAAGAAAAACACAGCCTCCCTCCCATCAATCAGCCGATGATCATATGTCAATGCAATATACATCATAGGCCTTGGAACAATGTTTCCCCCAACAACCATTGGACGGGTCACAATTGAGTGCATGCCTAATATAGCCGACTGCCAAGTAACTAATAGAGTCAATAGGTGGGGAGAATACCAATGCATAACAAAAACATTATTTTGTTAAAAAAAAAAAAAGAATATTATTAAACAAAAAATGAGTAATTCTTAAGTACTCTCGAAGCACGGAGAATGGTGCTCCCTCCTCTCACATTCATGGTGAGGTCCG
This sequence comes from Castanea mollissima, assembly GCA_014183005.1. Taxonomy (NCBI): domain Eukaryota; kingdom Viridiplantae; phylum Streptophyta; class Magnoliopsida; order Fagales; family Fagaceae; genus Castanea; species Castanea mollissima. Next base: position 30,525,707 of record JACAVU010000005.1, read on the forward strand.
CTCATTAAATTCATGGTGGGGTCCACCATGAATGTGAGAGGAGAGAACACCATTTCACTATACTCCGGGACTACCTAAGAATTTTCCACCAAAAAGACACTAAAAATAATTAACTATAAAATGATTTAAAAAATTGTGAAGCTGTTTTCAATCATTTATGATATAAAACTACTGACATGCATAGAGAATAATAACATTAAAAAAAACCGCCAAGAGAAAATCAACCAAGAGAAAATTGTATAGAGAAGTACCTGTGATGGGTTGACGATTGGTGTACTTAAAAGACTTCCATAGACTCCACCATTTGATATTGTGAATGTACCTCCAGCCATCTCATCAATTGATATGGAACCATCATTTGCCTTCTTAGCTAGAGTATTGATCTCCTTCTCTATCTCAGCGAAGTTCATATTCTCAGCATTGCGTATAACTGGGACAATGAGGCCCTTGAATAAGGAATTTGATAATGGTCAGTTGAACGTGGATAATTTATTTAATGTGAAACTGAATTTCATCCAACTAAAAGCTCATGTCATGTAGTTGAATTATACATCTCAAATAAGTTGAACAAAGCATAATAGCAATAGCTGCCTACTTCACTAAGGGCTCTCAATGCATGCCTAACAAGAGAAAAGGGCATTTGAACAAAGCATAAAAGCAATAGCTGCCTACTTCACTAAGGGCTATTAATGCATGTCTAACAAGAGAAAAGGGAACACACATTAATACCTTTAATAATCCACACTGTTCATTACTTGAATTCCAGCTTTCTCCAGAATACACAATAAAATACATTCTAGAATCCACACCGTACCATTAATTGTATTCCAGTATCTCCAGGCATGCTTACACGTGCCAAACCATCTAATCAAATCTTAGGGCATGGCAAAATTGCCAAAATGTTCAGTTACCATACTTCAATATCAGGGGAGAATTTAATAATCCACGCAACGTTAGTTATAACTTCACTTAGATACAGTTATTTAAAGACTATACTTTAAGTTTTCCAATTAAATTCAATCATGCAGACAATTAAATTCAACTTTGTGGACCCATTGGAAGAATTAAATAGAGCATTTTCAGCCACATTGGAAGAATTATATTAATTAGGGAACTAAAGTATAGCACATAAAGAATTGTACTGAAGTTTGGCCCTCAAACTAGCATCTTGAATTTTTCAAACTAAGAATGAGGCCTTTTCAATTAAACATATGGAAGCATATATGATCATAGCTATTATCCAATCATTTCTATCACCTCTCATAATTTTATTTTGGGCGAATTATACCAACTTCCCTTGAGATTCCACGAAATTACAGCCCCCCCCCCCCCCCCCACTCCAAACCTTTCACTAAATTACACTCCTACCCTTGATGTTTTAAAAATGCAACAAATAAGCACATCCCCTCTGACATTGACACTTCCATCTAATGGAATATTCTGTTAGGAAAGTAATAACGTGGAGGAGATGGACTATTTGTTTTATAAAACCTCAACGGTGAATGTTATTTCATGAAACGTTTGTGGGGAGTGTCATTTTATGAAATCTCAAGGGAGGTTGGTGTAATTTACCCTTTCATCTTTTTAATTAGTAAATTACACAAGCACCCTGGAAAGTCTCCATTCCATTATTATGAAATGACTATGGTGCAGACATTAGACTAGATATAGGCTCCTGATCACATGTTTGTGAACACCAACATAGGAGGACAGCCTAACCAATGACTTTATGACTAGACAATGGAAGCTTGCTACCTGTTAGACCCGATTATTACTGAATGATGAGACTTTTTAGGATTTTATTGTCAACTGATTTATCCATATTTGATTGAGCTTATTTTCTATCCATATTTTATAAAAATTGAGAACCCTAAATCTCCAGCATTCACCATTGGGTAAACTTGATTATAATTGTAATCGGAATTGTTTTCCACTCTACTTGGTGCTGAGTCCAGCCAACACTAGGTGCTAAAGCCTACGCCTTTTTTTATTGGTCATTTTTCCTCCCATAAACATGTTCCCCATGAAAAATATTTGTGTTGCATATGATTGAGTGCCATTTGAGCTAAAGCTCATTGACAATCCAGGACTAATTTTTAAAATACATTACAAACAAAAAGATATAATTGGCAGTCTAGACAACCAGAGCAGTTGTCGCTTGATAATACCAGGTGCCTTAATTAACTTGGAAGGAAAAACATTAAAAGCCTTGCTTATTTAAAAAAAAGGGTCATTTGACAAACAAAAGGAAACAATCACTTGTATCCTTTTTATTATTATTATTTTAATAATGAGTACCAATTTACTTATATCCATCTCTTCCTTAAGTATCTCGTACATTGAGAGCTTCTATTTATTCAGAATTAAAATTATTTTTTTAAAAAAACCACCTATTATCCTCAGGATTTGAAAAATGAAATAAAGCTAATTTTCTGAAAGAAATGAGTTCACATCAGTTAAAAGCTTGACAATACATGGATAAACCATGAAATTGGGCATACCTTAGGAGTGCCTACAGCAATGCTGATATCAATGTAATCTCGATATATGATATCTTCACCATCAATTACAGCATTGACAACTGGCTGACTCTGAAGTGCACTAACAGCAGCCTGAAACAAATTAAAATGATATTATGAACACGAACAAACAGCACACATTGTCCAAAATCATCTAACAAGCAAAGGTAATTTGCACAAGTGACATACTACTTATACATACTTTCACGAAGCCTGACATAAGTCCTAATTTGACCCCATGCTTTTCCACAAAGGCATCTTTATAATCTGAACGGAGCTTCATCAAGTTAGTCCTGCATTATACAGAAAATCAACCAGGGGAGAGAGAGAGGGAGAGCTGTTTAACGGACATTTGACAAACAAAAAGGAAACAATGACATCGTGAAAAGGCAATTTGAAAGAGCTACTCATGATATTTATTAGTTTATCCCCTTTTCCTTTTCCTGGAGGCATGCATTACATTCAGTAATCATAGGGCAGTTGTTGAATTCAGAGTGCTCATAATTAACATATTATACAACATAAAGCCTGATAATGAGATTACACAAGTTTTAAAAGCAAGAACAGTCATCGTTACTCCTTGTTCGAGGTGGAAAGTAAGATGATTCAAACTTACATATCAACCTCATTAAATGTGCTCAGCAAAGCAAATGTATTCTGAGAATCTTTCAATCGTGTTGCAACCCGTTTCCTGAGTCTTGTCATGGGAACCTAGACAGGATAGATAAGATAATATTTTCAGTACTTGCTAACCATAATAAACTTAGAAAGATATATTTTCTTACATGAAGAAGAAATCCTAAAACGTACTCGTCTTTCCCTATCCTTAGGAGGAAGCTGGGGTTCCGAAGCTGTGGCTTTAGGAGGAGGAGAAGTTCCTTTTGCCTTGGGTTGTGATGGAGGTGGTTCTTTAATCTTCTCCTTGACAGGGGCAGTTTCTGCTTTGGGGATTTGCTTCTCAACACTTTCCTTCTGTTCAGGAGGCGGTGGCTGAGCAGCAGCATTTTCTGATGGTGCTTGTGTTACACCTTCACCTGATTTTGAGATGAAAGCAATCTTGGTACCTGGTTCCACAGTGTCACCTTCCTTGGCCACAAACTACTATCAATTACATTTACAACACAGGAAAGAGAAGAGGATCAGCACAACAACATTACTCAAATACATTTCAAAGAGGTATTGTAATGAACATTCAACTAATTCATATTGCCACATTACAGAAGTATTACCTCTTGAATGATGCCAGCTTCCGGACTAACTACATCAATTGTCACCTATTTATGGGAAAAAAAAAAAAAAAAAAACAGCAATGACTCTTCTTTATACTTCAGAATCACGAGATCTATAAATTGGGGGGGGGGGGGGGGGGGGGAGACGTTACCTTATCAGTTTCAATTTGAGCAATAGACTCATCGACTGCAACTCTGTCACCAGGCTCTGTTCATAGGGTAATGTACACATGAGTTTCAGAAGGCATTAAATTCATATATATGTATGCTCACGAATAATTAGACAACACAAATATTAAGCATTGAAAGCATACAATTCACAATGCAGCTGTGAGTATAACATACTCTTTAGGAATGTTGCCAAAGTGCCATCAGTTATAGATTCGCCCATGAAAGGAACGACAGCTACAACTATGTCTCCTGCAAGGAAATTCCAATATGTATAAACATGTGTGTGCACACACACAAATCAGCATGTCCATGTATTGAGCTACATCTGCAAGGCACATAAACAATAAATTACCGCTATCTGAAGAGAATGATCTATTCTTCAATTGAACAGAGTGCTCTGTTTGAAATAGCGCAGTAACTTCTCTGCATGCAGAAGGAAAAGGGGAAGAAAATAAGGAAGAAACCAAAGGAAGAGAAGAGTTTATAAGTACTAACATCCACCCCCCCCCCCCCCCTCCCCCATACACCCTCCCTCCTCTCTTTTCCCCTTTCAATCATTAATTTCTTGGAAGACTCAGATTCTCTTCTCAGATTGAGGATGTCAGAGGTAGTAACAGAACAATTTCAATTCTCAAGAAAAAAGTTTGCAAACATCAATAAGTATCCTAAGTATTAGATGTCTTGGACCTGCTGTTTTCTCAAGTTGTATGACATGATTAATTTAGTGAGATATTCCAAAAGGATTTTTTCAAATAAAACTATCCAAATCAGTTCAGAAACATTAAAGTCAGATTTGTCTGAAATGTAACATATGTCATATTATTTAAGAGACCCCCAAAGTAGGCAGCTAAATGAAGTTCTTTGCAACCAGCCAATACCCACCCCCCAAGAAAAGATTTGAAAAAGTTAAATAGAAACTACAGTTGGAAACAGATTTTCTTGGTAGCTTTAGGGTGAGGGAGGGCTGCATAAAACATAAAAGCTTGAGCTTACTAACCTCCGCATTGAATGGGCATGACCTCCTAAAACAAAGGAATTTAAAGAGATCAAACACTGAAGGAAAACAGAACCACACATGTAAAATAAGTTCCTAACAAGAAGCATGTTCAATAAAAAAAAATTCCACAAGATTACCTAACAAAATGTGGTAGCCAGATCTCTGGACATACTCAAATCCTTGTCCAATAAGCAAAGCCTGCATGGATAAAAGGCCATAATATTGGAAGCTTTCTACAATGGTGTGCCAAGGAGCTGATATACAAGGAGAGAAACTTTTCTTAATTTCCAACACCAGAAAATACGAGGAGAGGATTTTATATATATATATATTAAAAACTCTGATGAGCACAACATCAACATGCCTTGTAAAACTTTTAAGCCTACAAATTGCTCACTCTCTCTCTCTCTCTCTCTCTTCCTACTTTTCAATGATGCTCTTTTTTCTGGTGATAAGTAAAGAGAACTTTATTACACTGAGACATGAGATACAAAAGGAATGAAAGGGCCTTTAGCATCTTCAGCTTCAGAAAACAAAACATAGGGAGGGAGATTGGAGATGGGAAAAGGCCCCTCTTAAGAACACTCAAAACCCAGGAAGTTAAGTTACCGCCCGGGGGGGGGGGTTTAAAATTAGCATCTTGTTTTACAATTGAAAAAGAAAAGGAAAGTTATTAACCCAAAAAAGAATGACTTCTATTATGGGAGGCCAAAAATGAATGTCTTCAATTATGGAAGCAATCAGCCAGCAAGGGGTAGAAGCAAGTTCCTTGAGGGGCATTAAGACATTGGCTGCATCACCTTTGATGATGATTCAGGAATAACCAGCTTCTGAAGCACAAGAGATTGCAAACAGGGCAAACATGACTTCTCCCCACAAAGCGTCTCCTTTAGGGAATAACTTGGTCCAAGCTTTGAGGATTTGAGCTTGGTTGTTACAGCTTACTACTACTGCCATTGTACCTTGATTTTTGAAAGCATCAAAATTCAATTTATTCCTATCAGAGGGAGGGTCCGGCTCCATTTGCATGTAAGTGGCAGGGTATTTTAATGTATTCCAAGCTGCCAAGTGAGATAAGAAACCAGCATTAATCTCCCTGAACAAAGTTGTAGAGTCAATTTGAGCATTTTGAAAAACCAAATTGTTCCTTTCTGCCAATAAGTGATCACAGAGAATTGGAGAGAATAGTATAACTGCTTTTAATTGTTCTCTGGTGAGCTACAGGTTTTTTTTTTTTTTTTTTTTTTCTGAATATATGATGAATCTGATCCGATGAGCCATTGTTGGAAAATCCATTTGAGCAAAGTGGCAGGGACCATAATGAACTCGACCACACTCCACACCAGTGGCGGCGCCACATATAGGTCAGGGTGGTCCCAGGACCACCCTGACCTGAATTCTTTTTTTTTTTTAATATATATATATAATAAAAAAAAATTATTTATTTACCTATAAAAAAAAAATTAGGAACACCCTCAAAAAAATTAGGAACACTCTCAAAAAAAATTTATGCCAATAAAATTAAATTTTGGTAGATTATTTGTTACATTTTGGCTGCTACCAATTTTTAGAAGAAAAAAAGAAAAACTCTTAAACTGACAAACTCGTCAGCACAGCATGTCATTACTTGTGTCGAACGTCTAAAAAACAAATTCAACTATCGCAAAGGTCGCCCCTTCTTCTTCTTCTTCTTCATTGCTTCGTCTCAGACATTCTGCTAGTCTACCTCTTCTTTCTTTTTTTACTCTAGTTTTTGCTTTGTCAAGTTTTTTCTTTAGTTTGTTTTTTAGACTTTTAGCTTGCTGACCCCACCCACATGACAAAACTTTGGAAATGACAAAACTCAAAAAGCTAACAAAAGATTTTGATTTCAAATTTATTTATTGAGTCTTGCCTCTTTCCAATATGATATACATATATACACTCTTATTGTACTATTTTTTGTTGTTGTTTTTCATTATTCAATTACATATTTATGTTTTAATATTCTAAAACAATAATTGTTATGTAATAACTAAATGATTTGAGTGTCAAAAAAGAAAAACTAATGATTTGTTTATTTAAGTTTTACTTATTTGGATCAATAATTTTATGTTGTATAAGAAAATATAAATATATTTTTTTTATTTTTTTTAGAAATCCCGAAACACCCTGAAATGGTACGTCGAAATAGATCGGTACCAAAATATTTCGTTCCACTAAACAAACCAAAACAAGGTCCAAAACGGTATTCCTAACATTGCTTTCAAGTAAAAAGAAAAAGGTAAAAAAAAAATTGAAATAAAATCTAAAAAATAAAAAATTGTAATAGAGAATTTGAAGGAAAAAAAATTGTAACAGAGCAAGCCCACCAAGAAACAGCCTGAGAAACAATCCTGGAGCCGCCACTGCCCCACACCTGTGAAGAATGGGGCATTTGAGGAAGAGGTGTATGGTTGATTCACTTGGGTATTGGCATGCGGAATATTGTTCTTCTATAGCTGGGATTCTAAATTTTAAGACAGCTCTGGTTGAAAGGGTATCCCAGGCTAGCTTCCGCAGGAGTTTAAGTCACTCATGAATTTTTAGTTTTCAAAGCAAGGTCCGATCTTGCTTGGTAAGGACCTCATGACTAAGAAATCGATGGAACTGGTCAAGGTGATAGGCAGCCTGCACAGAGATTGAGCCTACCTTGATCCCACTGTCTTGATTCTTGAATAATTAAATTAGCTACTATATGCAACTCAGCTATTGTGGAGAAGTTTCAATTGGCCTGAAGTTTGGGAGTTTGGGAATCCATGGGTCATCCCATTGTGATATGCTACAGCCACTACCAACCTTGTAACAGATTCCCTTTGAGAGGAGATCTCTACATTGGAAAATTCCTTGGCATGACCAAGATTCTTGTTTAGGCTTGTTTGCTATTAGGAACGAGGCACCACGAAGATATTTGGATTTGAAAATCTAGACCCACAGGCTTTGAGGATTGGCGAAGACCTCCAAAGCAAGTTGGTTATTAATGTACAGTTAGTCATGTATTCTGCGGAGGCCAATGCCTCTTACTGATTTGGGTAAATAAATACCATCCCAAGCTCTGAGATAGCACAGTTAGGTGGAGGAAGAGGAGGATCCCCACCAAACGTCCCAAACATGGCATCCAATTTTGAAGAAGTTTTCTTAGGTAGAACAAAGGAGGACATAATATATGATGGAATAGCTGAGGCCACATACCTAATAAATGTTGTTTTCCCCGCATTGGATAGGGTCTTACTTTTCCATCGTTGCAATTTTGATTCAGCTTTGATGATCACATCCTCAAAAGCTATGGATTCTGAGATGCAACTTTTGAGAGGGAGTCCAAGTTAGTTTGCTTTTTGCCGTGGTTGCTTCAGGTTTAAGGTGTTGGCCAAAGTGATTCTCTGTTGGTTGGAGAATTTTTTACTGAAGAAAACAATAGACTTTGCTTGGTTCATTTTTTGTATGGACCAGGAGCAATATTTGGAGATGCATTCTTGGATGCTTTGTAGATTTTGTGCTTTGGTTTGTGAGAAAATGAATAGATTATCTGCAAATTATGGTTGTATTAAGGATGGGAAGCCACGGTTGATTTCGACCCTTTGATCAGTCCAATTTGATCACTTTGTTGAAGAAGTCTTGAAGTTGAGTCACCAGCAAGAATGAATAGGAAAGAGGGTAAAGGATCCCCTTGTCTAATCCCTCGAGTGGGTTCGAAGAAACCAAAAGGGCCACCATTGATTAGTATTATATATAAGTGAGTGGAGATAAATTGCTGCACCCATTGGATCCACTTATATATATACATATAAATGGATCCAATGTATATATTTATCTCTAAGATACTATTGTCTTGGCTTTTCATCCCAGGCACAAAGGTTGCTAGCCATTGAGATATGAGTTTAGGTTGTAGGAACTGGAATCGGTTTGCAAGTACTCTAGATATAGCTTTACAAATGACATTGCAAAGGCTAATTGGTCTTAATTAAAAGACATTGGCTGCAATTGGGGATGAAGGTGATGAAGTGTGATTGAATTACCAACATCTACTCCTTTAAAAAGAAATCTTGGATGGCAACAATTACATTACCCCCAATGATGTGCCAATAATGCTTATAGAAAAGTGGGAGAGAAACCATGGTCCAAGGGCTTTGTTGGAGGCCATGCTAAAGAAGGACTTTCCTACTTTATCTGGGGTGCGGATGGCTGTTAGGGACTTGTTTTCCTCAACAAACATGCAAGGTGGGAGAAGGGTTTCAAGGTTAGCTAGAGTCGTAGGGGTTGATGAAATAATTGAGAAAGCAATACCCAATATTTTTTCACCTGAGAGCCATACAACATTTCTCATTTTTGAGGAAGTCTATGGAGTTTTTCTTGCTATGAATAACAGTAGACACGAGAAAGAACTTAGTATTAAGGTTAGAACTCATAAGCCACTGCATTTGAGAATTTTGGCTTCATCGGATTTCCTCTCTTTTTAGCAGTTCATCTTGAGTTTCTTGTGTGTAGGCCTCCTTTGTAGATTATAGGTCTAGGGTTAGAAGATTAGATTACCTTTAGGTCTACTTTAGTTTGCTGAATGTGGGTCTGGACTTGGCCGAAGGATTCTTTGTTCCATCTCTTTAGTGCAAATTTGGTCTCTTGGATCTTCTTATTGAGTCTGAAAACCGGGAACCCTGGTGAGTTGAGTCTCCAAGCTTGCTCGACAAAATTTTGAAAGGACAAGGGAAATTTTGAAGCTCTTGTCTAGTGACAATTGGCCTTGACTAGAAGATGAAAGGAAGGTGCTTTATGAGGGCAAGAGGAAAGATTAGTTGCCATCTCTAATTTGCATACACACTGTAAGTCCCTCCTTGATTTTTGATAGACCTACCCTATTGTTTGTCCAAGTATAGTGGTTGCCTACAAAGCCAAGATCTTTATGGCTGTTTGAGTTAATCAGTAATCACCCTTCCCAAACCCCCATTAGATGAGGTAGCAACTGGCCTTCCTTCTTTATTACCTACTTGATGGATGATTTAGATGGAATCCCCCCAAACATAACCACCCGCCATTGAAGGAGCTGCCCACCAAGTCTAAAGATGCCTAAAAACACTCCTTTTTTGCTCTTATGTAGGACCAATATGTGAGCAAGACCATCTAAAGTTCATAAGTGGGGCCAGAGAAAATTAAGCAATCGATTTGATAGAGTGATCTCCACATCAAGACCGATTTTCAAACATAAGTATAGCCCCTTTGGTGTCAATTGGTTCCACAGCAACACGATTGTAAAACCTAAAGATGGAAGGTGCTTGTACTGGGAAGAATGAATTTTGAATTCCATAAAAAATTTAAAAGTACACCATCAGGGCACAAGTATGGTACCCTCAGAGCTTTGCATATCAGTCACATATAACACTAAAACAAAAAACAAAAGTTTACTAATTCAGCTATTACAACCATTGATTTACCTGCCAAAGCAATGGCTTCCATAGACCAAATTTGGACACTGTTTGTCATATTCAATCCATACTCCACTAATCAAGAAATTTTTCTGGTTAAAATATTTTTTTTTTATCATCCCAAATCGCTTCTTCTCTCTTGCTAGGCAAATATCCTCATTTCTTAAACTAGACAATGTAATGATGCTATGAAGGAAATAAAGAGAACCCGTTTCATCACTATCAAAATTTATAAGAGAAATCCAACCAAAAATACACAATAGCAACCAACAACAATCATCATAAGTACCTCTTTCCGCATAGTCCTGTAACATTGTGGCCCCGACACCGACACTGCAGGCCTAATTCTCTGTATTGACTCTCCCAAAACCTTCGGCTATCGATTAAAAACAAACACACACACAAAACCACTAATAAAAGCCAATTAAATTAAAAAATTAATTCAGAAACTAGAACTACAATTGCATGCATGATGTAGCCACTAGCCACTAGCCACTAACTAATTTATTATCAATACCAATATCAAAAAACAGTAACTAGAGCAAGATTTTTGATCCATACCGAAATGACTTTGCGGCGAATAATCCCCCAAATCATTTCTTCAACACTTAGCAAGCTGACCTGATCACTGAAAATTCGGTTTCAAATTAACAAAGAAAATAACTCCAAAAAAAAAAAAAATGTCTAACACTACCTCGCCTCATAGCTCTCTGTTTGGTTCCAACGAAAATGTTACGTATTGATTACTAGTTTATTAACTTAAAGTTTAGTTTCGCTAATATGCGAGAGTGAATTGAAATTCGAAATTCAAGTTTTGGTTATACAGTTATACACATATATTCGAGTGAGTGAATAAATGAAACGTAGATCTTATTGAAAAATAAAGAATTTGGAAGAGTTAAGTAGTACCTGATATAAGAATTAAAGAAGAAGAGGATCAGAGAGTGAGAGCAAAGTATGGATCAAAACGACGACGACGGAGTAGGAAGAAAAGTATATATTCGAAAGGGAGGGAGAGAGAGAGAGAGAGAGAGAGAGAGGGAGAGATGCGTTTTAGTAGGACGTAGGAACCATGAAGGGTGTTTGGTGGTTGTTTTCAAATCTTTAGTTTTTGGACAATATTTTACGTATTTTTATATATTATTTTATACATATTTTTATAAGTATTTTTGAATAATTTTTAATTTTTAAATGTTTATACTAAACGGATTTGTGTGTTTCAAATTTTTGTTTTTCCTCCTTCTTTCTCTCTTCTTCCTTTTTTTTATTTTTATTTTTTATGTTTGTTTTGAGAGGTGGCGAATAGAAGAGAAGCACGTCATGTGAGTAGAAGGTTCAGCAGGGCTCCCGAGATCCAGCATGTCAATTTTCCTAAAAGACTGATGTACACAAATGGGTCCCACGTTATCTATTTTTAAAAATATTTTATAAAAAATTAAAAAATTTGTAATATTTTGTCAATTATTTTCAATAATTTTTTTTTTAAAAAATAATATATTATTATGTGTCTTAGAAGGACACGTTAGTAAAATCTATAAAACAATATCTATATACAGTATCAGCTCAAAAATTTCTTTGTGGGGGGGGTATGCGGCTTGAAGAAGGCATGTTGGACTTTTTCTTGGTTTTGGATTCAATAATGCAAATAAATAATATTCTCTCTATCCTAATTTATTTGTTCTCAATAATGCAAAAAAGATTCTACTTCGAGATGTTCCAAATATTGTCTAGTTTCTAAAATTAAAAATCATTCATTTTCTAATATTCCTATTATACCTCTACTTTATTTCCAAAACCTTTTTGATAAATTTATTTAAGAATATTTTTGAAAACTTATACATTTTTATGCAATAGACAAAATAATAAGGGGGCATTTAGTTGACCGTGATCTTATATTATGCCGTAATATTTTCAATAATTTTTTTTAAAAAAATAGTATACTATTGTGTGCCCTAAGGGCACACGTTAGTAAAATCCATAAAACAATATCTATACATCGTATCAGCTCGAAAAATTCTTTGTGGGGTATGCAGCTTGAAGAAAGCATGTTGGACTTTTTCTTGGTTTTGGATCAATAATGCAAATAGATAATATTCTCTCTATCCCAATTTGTTTGTTCTCAATTCTATTTCGAAATGTTTCAAATATTGTCATGTTTCTAAAATTAAAAACCATTCATTTTCTAATGGTCCTATTATACCTCTATTTTATTTCCAAAACCATTTTTGATAAACTTATTTAAGAATAGTTTTGAAAAATTATACATTTTTATACAATAGACAAAATAATAAAGGAGTGTCTAGTTCACCGCGATCATACATTACGCCATAGTATTATGTTATTATAATCTTATATTAATGTAATCTCAATACAATAATACAACATTAAATTATGGTAATGAGATTAAGATGATGTGATATATTTTATAATTTTTTTATGGGATATATTTTATAATTTTAAATTATAGTAATGTTAAAAAAAATAAAATAAATCAATAACGTTAATGTCACATCATCGTAGTGTATATCACATCAAAATCACTTCACAGCGAACTAAACGTCGCCTAAACGATGTTCCCCTAAAATGTTGGATTTTTAAAACAGAACAAACAAATTTGAGACGGAAGAAGTACCATTTTTTTTAATTTATGTATACAAATAAGGGTAATGTCCTATATATATATATATATAAAAAGGTAATGCTTGTTACACACAAACTTAGATATAGTATCTTATCTATTGTTCGTCAAATACCTCATTTATAGCCACCTATCTATTCAATTAACAAAACAAACGTCATTAACATGTAACATCCTCTTTCCCTTTTATTATTGAAATTGAGTTAAGTGTAAACTTTCCGAGGATATCTCACCTACGTTACTTGAGGTTTACCTCCATATGAACTTCGTCAGCCATTTGGATCCTTGTCCCCCCACAAATACTAAAACTAATTTTATTATTGAAATTGTGGTTGGTTAGTTTGTGTCATGTAAATAGTATAATAAATATATAATTTTTTTTATTATGTTTAAAGAGTTGACACATTAGTTATATGACCTATATAAAAATCTTATAGATATGCGTCCCGTTAGAAATCATTTCACAATTTTTTTTTATTAATTTTCATGTATCCAAATGTGTAAATGGTGTAATATTTTTAAAATTTTATTACACCATATATGGGATGATAACTCATTTTAAATTACATAATACTTCTTTTTTAAAATTTTAGATTTATTAACTACCATAAGAATTATCAGTATTTTAGAACAAATTGAGATGACTATTTTGATTTATAACACTAATTATTGATGCCATTTTGAGATTTTGTACATATTATGCGATGGGAATGAATTACTGAAAGGAAAAACTTTTTGATTGAAGCATCGATATGCTCTTTACTCTGCTTCTCTCCGACATATTATTGCAAGTTTTGAAAGGAGATCAAGGGAGCATATGAAATAAGGGCAAATTTTCTGAAAAAAAAAAAATGTAGTGTAGATGACTCAGAATGATACTCATCCAACACTCTGCATCCTAGAGTTGACAAGAATATTAATGGATGTAAAAGGTTTGAGCTGAAAAGAAGCTTGAGATATTACTTAATTTTCAAAATTTGATATAGTATGGAATATAAATAAAATATGAGATAGAAAGAACGGAAGAGATTAACATGGTTCAGTCAGAAAGACCTATATCCATACTAATGACGAACGGAAATCCACCAGTTGTCACGTGGTCCTCACCTTACTCGAAACAACACCTGCACAATAACAGACAAGACCAACAAAAGGGCACCGGTGTGGTGCCGGCCAAAAACCCTCCGAAGGTCAAGTTAGAGTCTTTTTTTAACAACCCTAAAGTGCCAGAGTTGAGATAATTATGTGTACCTTGGCTTATGAGGGTTTTGGAGTATATATAGTGGCATGGATCCGAAATAAGCGCCTTAGTGAGGAAGTACTTTCCTTCTAGGAGAGTAATTTGTGGGTTTTGCATATCATCTAGAGCCCTTTTCTTTATAGGAATCTTCTTGACTAAGGCCGAGCGTGTAGCGTAAGAACTTTCCTTATATGCATGTATGTAGAGGACAAAACAGGTTAAGGATGAAGGTTGGGTTACTCCTTCAGCTTTTACCTACTAAGGTCGTCACCCTACGCACGTCTCCTATGCGATCATCAGCCTACGTATGTCTCCTATACGGTCGTCAGCCTACGTATGTCTCTGAAAAGGTCGTCAGCTTAGGACCTTCAGCCTTGACTCCGTCAGCCGATACTTCAACCTAACGCCGTCACGTATGGTGTGTGACTTCGAGCGTCAAAAGGAGATGTCCTAGTGACTATGACTGACGGGTTTGATACTCCCGTCAGCCTTCTTAAAGTATAAGTAACTTGTAAAACCACCACTATCACATACCATTAAAGGCCAAATGACTATATCTTGAATTGGCTTAATTGATAACACATTACAAAAGATCCCATATTTATAATAAGATTTATAGAATTGAAAAAATATGTCAACTATCAATTTATTACATGGATATTTTGATTTTAATTTTATATGGTTGCTCCATACCTTGCGTTACTTTTAAGCAATCAATTCCTTGATTTTTGTCATCCATTTGTAGAAAGTAAATCATACTTATCAACACAAATTGCCTTTTCACAGTATTTAAACATGTATGTTCTATGTTGTGATTAATCATATTTTAACTTACTTCAATCTGCCACTTCCATCACTCATCCTTTTCAGTCTCTACATTCTTTCACATAAAATATTAGAGATTATTTTAAAGCATAAACAAAAAATTATGGAAATTAAAAAAATGTCAACATTGTAGGAAGTACAATTTGGTTAAAATTTTCACCACAACTTGCCGACATCTTGCTGTGGTGTAAAAAAAAAGTGACGAATTTCCACTTATAAGTTGCCAGCAAATTGATGCAGAAATTGTGTAATTTTGTATGGTGAAAGGCTTCTTCTAAAATTTTAAGAGGGAGTGGGACGAAAGTTATGGGGAGTCATGAGTTTTCAGTTAAGTGGTTATGGGCAGCCATGTGTAGTGATATTTTTGGCAATTAAAACTGCGCGTACCGACAGTTTCACCGAGTTGGCTGCTGCCTAGCCCAGCCCAGAAGACGAGAAGGACATATCTCTGCACACGTGGCGTGTCCATTGCGCGTCCAGCCGGACCAACTTCCCCCCGTCCCCTTAAAATTCCATCACTATATAATACTAGTACTAGTTTATATCAAATTCAAACTTTTATTAGAAACTCGAAACACTTTTACCAGTCTCTTCTTTTTGCAGTCTCGTCTAAAAACCTCAACAAGGACATAGAGAAGAGGGAGAGAGAATGATACAGCTACTCTATGGCGTGATCTTGGCCGAAATGGTTCTGATCCTAACCCTCCTCTTCAAGACTCCATTGCGAAAGCTCGTCATCATAACCTTGGATCGCCTCAAGCGCGGCCGGGGTCCTGTCACGGTCAAGACCATCGGCGCCACCGTCTTCGTCGTCCTCATGTCCAACGTCTATAGCATGATCAAAATTCAGAAACGGACGATCGAGGCTGGCGCCGCCAATCCCACGGACCAGGTCCTCATGTCCAAGCTCATGCTCGAAGCTTCTCTTATGGGTAATTACTAATTACTCATCTCATTACTAATTCCTCGCTCACCCTAATTTTACTTTACTTTTTTTTTTTTTTAATTTTATATTTTTTTTGGTTACTCAGAAATTAGGGCAAAAGAAAAAAAAAAAGATGTTTAGTTAAATTTGAATGAGTGTAGCCAGTGAGCCAAATACTAAGGTGTAAGAACAAAATTTAACTTATTGAATTAAACTAAAGATTTTATTGACAGAGAAAATATATTGTAAATGTAAGTGATAATTTGTGTTTTTGTGCTTGGTTTCAATTTATTCTTTTGAGCCTGTGGTGGTAGAATTATTACATTCATTGTTATGTTTAAGCTACTTCATTCAATTTAAGCTACCTATAAATATATATTTCAAACATGTAAAAGGAATTAAATGAAAACAATCAATTTTTTTTTTTTTTTTGAAATATAATATCTTCAAACAAATCATTTTATAACTAATAAGTAAAATGAAATGATGACAATTTGATCACTTACTAAAAAAATTTAAAATTCTACGTATGCCTTGGTTTCCTAAAGAGATTGTATTGTACGAAATTATCTGACCACTAAGTGCCAGGTAAATGGCTCCATAAGATATAAGATATGTAACTCATATAATGCCAGGTGTCACTAAATTATTGAAAGGAAATGGATGGCAAAATTGAATCAGGGGCAAAATGAAAATTTTGTAATGTAAAGGGCCAACATGAAAATAGCCCCCAAACTTTGAGAGCCAATTGTATAGTTTAGACCTTTTTAAAATAACTTAGACGTTTTAATATTTATTCTTTCTATTTTAGATTTCATATCTAGTTATTAAAAGGTGGTGGAATGGCAGATTGAGGGGTGGTTCAGTTCACATCAATTGGATGAGCGTGTTAGGCTTGGTTTAGTGAATGTTTTGAACTTTTTGTGTTCTTGGGATTCCTAATAATTGAAAATTTGCACATAATTTTTTTTAAATTTATATTTCTTGTTTTAATTTTTTCTCTATATATTTTGGGCCATTACAAACAAGAATTCCTTAGGTGCTTGCTATGAGCTCTGTCTTCAATTGGTACAGTTTTGTTACATGTTGATACTGTTTTGCTCTATGCCCCATAGTTTTCTCACTAACCAATGCACTGGAGCAAATGCCAAGGCCCTCAGTGCATCTGGCTTAAAAATTAAAGCGCCAAGCTTGGCCAACTTTGTCTAGGGAAGCATAATTCTAAGGCCTTTTGTGCTCTGTTTTAGTAGTGTCGCCCAACCATGGCCTGATATAAATGGATTGTAGATGCATACGAGAAATGGATGGGAATCAACTAATTGAAGGGAGAGTTCATAGCAAGCATATGAGGATGCCTCACTTGGTCATCTCAAGCACTTTTATGGGCCTGCACAGACACACATAAGAGTGTTTATTTATAATAGCTATTTACTAATCTTTTCTAGTGGCTTTGTAGCATATGTTGCCCTGTGGTTTATGCATAATGACCTTTTACAGTCTTGGGCAAGACAATCTAAATTCTAGCCACCTAAAACATAACGAAGGAAAAGGATGCATGAGGAGGATGTGAAATTTCTGTTCATCTAAGACCCGTTTATTACCAGAGATTTAGACAGTATTAGTTACGATGGCATAGATTAAGAATTGTTGATATTTCAGGGTAGCAAATGATATAGAATATTTTCAGTACCCAAGAATTAACATTTGAGGGTGATTTTCTATGATAAGCTCCAGCAGAACATATTTTTATTGTTTCAAGTGTTTTATTTTCAAGGCTAGGCTCAGTTATATATATATAATGGTTTTCTATGGTAAGTAAAATTTTAGAATGTTTAACAATTTTCCCAGGGCAACAGGTAAGTGCTTAGGTAGAGGATTTCTGGATATTTGCTATAAAAATTTTCAGTTTTCTCTGTTTGAAAGTCAGTGTTTGTCTGGTTTTATTCTAGGTCCCCTACAGTATGCTTAGACGCTGTTTTCTCATTGTGGATATTCATTGCTTCATGTCCCTACACGACTCATCTTGTTTGTTGATTTATTAATTATTAATATATATATATTTTTTTTATCTTTGCTATCTATTAGGAGTAATTGGTCAAAATGTTTTATTGATCCAGCCATTTAGTTTAGTTTTAAACAGTGAGGTTTTCTCTAGTTATTTTGCTTGTTGGTTGGCTCTATTGTTAGTGGTCGCTTGTCAGTTGCCATATCTAAATAATGCATTTTGGAATTTGTTTCTAACCCTTGGTTTAAGGGCTCTAATTTTCACAGGGCCAGCCTGCAGTTTCTTTGCCCTCTGATAACTTAAGAGATTGGCATTCCACTTTATTTTCTTAGTCAATTGGATTTAGTCACTGTACAAGGAGTCATAAAATGCTTGAAGCGTTCCAAGGAGAGAACTGCTGGTGTCAAAAATTGCTTGATAGGCATGTCCACATTTATTGAAATTTCTTTGGTATCATGTATCCATTTTTATTCTGCTTTAAGAAATTTGGATTCATAAACACTTAGGGGTACAATTTAAGTCAGGTCCCTATATTTTGAACTTACAGATTAATGGAGAATTAAATCATTCCCCCAGAAAAGCAAATAATAATGAAGAAGAAACCCTAAATGTATAATAGATTTAAGTTTGCGAGGGTGGAAAATTCTCTATACATTTTTATTTTTCTTTTTCCTTTTTTTAGTGGAATTTTTTATTGTTTTCCTTGGCAAGTGGGGTTCTGTAATGTTTCATTTATCTTATGGGTTAAAGGACCTGCCTTGTCCTTTTTCACTTCTGAATCTGTGTGTTGGTTATTAAAATTTTTATTACTGTTATTTGCTAAATAAATGCTTTTGGGATTACTATTGTGCTGAGCATCTTTCAGATGACATAAAAGACTTGCCTTCCCAATTTGCTGGCTTCCTCATTTGCTCGAATGCTATTGTTTTTATTTTTTGGCTGAATGAGTGCTATTGTTATATGTTGAGTTTAATAAATTGCATGATGTGTTACATGCAGGATTCATGCTCTTCCTCTCACTGATGATAGATAGATTACATTATTACATTAGAGAACTTCGTCTACTTAGGAAAACCATGGAGGCTGCAAAGAAACAAAATCGTAATTTTGAGGATGGGAAGAATGGCAGTGCAGAGGAGCTTAAAGCCATGGGAGAAGAGATTGCTACATTGAGGGCAAAGATCAAGAAGCTGGAATCTGAATGTGAGACAAAAGCAAAGGAGTCAAAGACAGCAGAAGCTGAAGCTGAAGCTTTAAGAAAGCAATCTGAGGGATTCCTTCTGGAGTATGACCGATTGCTGGAAGACAATCAAAACCTTCGCAACCAGTTAGAGTCAATTGACCAAAGTTTGACACAGCCCGATAACAAAAAGAGTATGTGAGGGAGCACATACCTAGTAAGGAACAATTTTCTGGGCCTATATCTATGTGTATGAGTACTTTAGAATTGCATTTAGGAGAGGAAAGAAAATGCAGGGGTGCAGTTGTTACAATTGGTCTAATTATGTTTATATGCAAGGCATGGTGAAAGGGGAGAATGCAATATCCAGATCCAAAAAATGAAAAAAAGAACTAGGGGTTTTAATATTAAAGTGCAGTTTGGTAATTTACTTTGGCATTAGAATATATATATATATACACACACTGGGTCAAAAGCCTAAAACCTTAGCCACAAGAGACTCATTAGACCTATAGAGAAGGTGGCCTAAGGTCAACTTGGCAAACGGGTCAAGTTGGGCCAATTGGGTTCGGGTTAAAATGGGTTTGAGTTGTAATCGGGCTGGAAATAGGCTGTGTCAATCAGGTTTAAAAAAAAAAAAATGGTTTTAGTTGTAATCGGGCTAGAAATAGGTTGTGTCAATCAGGTTTTTAAAAAAAAATTGAAAAAAATGTATTTGTGGTAAATCATGCACAAATTACTTGGTGTGACAATAAAAAGATTTAATAGTAATTGAGTGCATAATAGGTAAATATACAATTTTCAAAAATGTCATTTAAATACCAAGATTGGCCCATGACAGGTAGATACACAAACCCTTGACACAAAAGTATAATTCGTAATTTCAATATTATGGACTAAGTACAAATTTTAGTTTGCACAACAGTTTGTATAAAACTAAGCCCAAATATTAGTTTGCACAACAATTTGTATAAAAACATTAAGCCCATTAATTGTTGTATAAAACATTAGCCTATTAATTGTTGCACAACATCGTACACTCTTGGTGCGATGGTCACTTCACAAGTATAAGTGTTTGTAGGGTGCGATAGTCACTTCATAAGTATAAGTGTTTGTAGGGTGTGGGGGGCAAGGACCGGGGTTCAAGTTTCCAGGAGAGAACTTAACACACATTTACACTTAGATTATTCTAAAGTAGAATTCTTTCTTGTATTAAAAAAAAAAAAATCATTTGGAGGCCGTTTGATTAACTATGATGAATGTGAGGATGTTATTAAAGATGCATGTCAAAACGATCATAAAGGTGGGCTGAAGGTCTAAAGAATAAGATTTTAGACTGTGGTTCCTACTCGCAAACTTGGAGAGAAACTATTAGTTACTGATGGGGGCATCTTTTGACATAAAAGACATTTATAAACGAAAGGCTAAGAGAGCAGACAGATTCTATAAGATCGTTGGCTTTAAAATGACGAAAGATCCATAATAAGCTGACGACACTTGCAAAACAAACAATGATAAGGCTGACGGCTATGCCTTGTACTAACGGGAAGAAATGAGGTGATGACGGACCATAAGATTGACGAGTTGGAGAGGCTGACGGTTCTAATATAATTGCACGTGGTCCCCACGCGTGCTCGTATATAGGAATATCTTTCGCATCACGTACCAAGGCCTTATCACGCACCTTTCGACGCCCTATAATTACGGAAACCCTAACACCAAATACAATCTGCAAGGAAAGATCCTACTTTCAGAGAATTTCAATTCACTACTCACCACTATATAAGCATTAGACCTCCTCTTTTCTTTGGTACGCAAGAAATCTCTAACTCTCTCATTATAGAGTTCTTAGAGATTTCTCATTCATTAACTTGGGTTTCGGAGAGTTTTTGACTGGTACCACACCGATATCTTCTGTTTGGTCCATTTGTTCTTATTTCAGCACATCATCAGTTACATTCTAAGGAGAGTAATAAAATTACATTAGTTTCAACAACTTACATAAGCTCATCAAGCAGGGTCTATGAATCCGGAGCTTTAGGTGGTCAAGAACGAGCTGAGTGATTTGTTGTTGGAAAAGGAAGAAGTTTTTTGGAGACAGCGTAATCTTGTATAGTGGCTCCAAGAAGGGGATAGAAATACTATCCATTTTGGACATATCTATGAGCAACTGGCTTAAAAAATAGGTCAGATTTTTATTTAAAAAACAGTTTTAAAAAATGGGTTGGGTCATAGGTCAAATTAATTAATCCATTCGATCTTAAAAAAGAGTTGAGTCACATTTCAATACATTTTTACTTTGATTTTTTTAAAAAAAAATCAAGTTTTGGTCAGAATATTTGATTGGAGTCTAATTTTGTCCAATCTACTTAAGAATTTCAAGAAGGAGAGGTTAAAGATTTTTTATTCTTGAAGTAAGGACCTTAGAAAACCCAAAATTTTGTTGATACCCAAAATTTAAAAGAAAAAAAAGAAAGAGAAAAAGGGAAACCTACCCCCAAATCAAGTAAACTCGGATCCTCAAGTAAGTGCAGGGGACCAATAGATCAAGCAAAGTAAACCCATGAAAGCTTATGCCAAGGCCTACATATGGGTGCCATGGCCCAAGAATGGGTGCAGAGAGAAGGCCTCGAATTTGGCTGTAAAGAGCCTAAGAATAGATGTAAATAAAGGACCTTGAACCCAAAGGCAATCACCGCAGAAGTTCAATGGAAAAATTGAATTGACCCACCGAAGGCCAGCGTCCTTGTAAAGGGATTTATGGAGGAAAAAAGACAAGATAATAACAGTTCAACAAAAAGCAAGCTGTGGCATTGCAGAAAATACAAAATCTCTTAAAAGCATATTGCAGACCTCCAGGAGGAAAATGTCATCCAGGATGTGGCGCCTCTTGGGTGCAAGTTGACCAATAAAGCATTGGAAAGGTGAAAATAACATATAATATAACATGTAATATAACATCAAGGGAACCAAATGTCTCTTAAAAGTAGAAGATTAGTCCCCTTCAAAGATCAAAGAGTAAAGGAGTCTCCTTCAAATATCAAGAAAGGACAATACAGCAGAAAAGAAGCCCCAAAAGTAGCAAAATCACCCAATAGCTTTAAAGTAGTGCTCGACTGATGGGCCATCTAGGTGAAAATAACATAGACTTGCTAAGTCACATTTACAACCCAGAAACTTCACATGGTCATCCCTATGGTTCTGCAGAAGGACCCATACCCACAACATCCACCATGTGTTTTGATCTACTTAAGGGAGGAATTTTCTGTAATAGGAAAGGACCAAGACACTTCTGGGACCTGGTTCACTAGGAGAGTGAAATATGACCAAATAAGGAAAAAACCATTTAGGGACCGCCACTCCTCAAGGAAGAACAGTTGAACCAAGAAAATTGCAGAACAGAGTTACCTCAAAGCCATGGGTATATAAAGGAAGCACTCCATAAGGTTCAGGGCATCATCACACTACTTAGCAACTCAATATAACAAACAGCCCAGAATTCCCATTTTCCAATATATAGGAAGAAAATAATGCCTGATATCACAATTCTGTATCACCAGTTTTGTGGGGTTTTAAGCCCAACATACAAGACTGTGGGAGTTGGGGCCCAAGGTCTTGTAACCCAATCTCTAGTGAGAAACTAGTAATAGTTTCTGTGGTTGGACCCTTGCTAATATTATTGGGCATTATTATTGCATAACCCGAAATACTATTTCATGCTCGTATATTTCTGCTGGTTTCTTGGATTGGTTTCAGTAAAAACAAATCCAGTTTTCTGTTTTGGAACTAAGCATGACCCCCCAAATCCTCAACGTCCTTATCGGCCCAGATAAGCCCGAACTCTAGCAGACCCATAGTTGCATTGGGCTTCGCCTGTCACAAAAAAAGGGCCCACAACCTGCCTAGTTCTATGACTTCTCAACGTGTCTACTAATTGTTTCACGCCTATAATAAGGTACATGTAGCAGGTTTCCAAAGTAACAACCTGGTGGAATGAAGCTTTAGACCAATTTTGTTCTTCCTGCAACTACGATGCCGAAAAGTTTCTATCTTTTCCTATATAAAAGAAATAGTTATAAACTGATGTAGATGCTGAGTTGTCAGAGGCATGCATCACTCTTATCAATCCTCTGGTGAATTTGGAGTGGTTTGTAGTTGTAGAGACATGCATACATATCACCCTTCTGCATCTTCAAAGAATCTGGAAACTAATTTCACCATGAAGTTCTTAAAAATTAAAACTTAAAAACTCTATTAATCTGAAAAAAAAAAAAATTAAATGGATTATATTGTACTATGACATCACTATTTGAACAAATATTGACTAGCATTTTTTAATCCTTTTAAATTATTCATAATATAATAAAATCTAATTCATTCATCATGAAATGAATAGGTTGAGTTTTAAAAGCATTATTATCAAATGACCTAACTACTTTTGAGGGTTTTAATTTGATACAAGACCAGAGGTGGCTCCCCATCAAAGCTACGGTAGACACCGGACCCCTGGGAAAAAAAAATTATTATATATAAATTTTAAAATTTTATGATTTTTTTTTCTTTTAAAAAAAACTGTGACTACCCTAAATTCTTTTAGGCCCAACATAATAAAATTTTGGACAAAGTTTGGTAACAAATTTAGTTATAGACTAAAACTACAACTTCACTTTTTTTTTTTTTTTTATTGGATGTGAATTTAACAAATCTATCATTGGATTATATTTTCTTCTTACATCTTCCCTACTTACAAAATTTCAATAAGATAAAATATTAATAGCAATGTTATCAATCAAATGTTTAGATTTCGAAATTTTTGTAGTCTAAAATTATACATAAAAAATAAATTTATTAATCGAATAATAAGTAATATCCGATTGGTGTAAAATTTGACATGTGTTTTAAAAATATAAAAAACATGCAATTCAACGGTTAGATTTTTAAAATATGTAGTTATGCTAAATATGTTTAGTGAGAGTTGTAACTTTAGACTCCAACTAAATTTGTAGCCAAATTTTGTCCTTAAACTTTAGTCACCTTAACAATATATTAGATCTTTACAAACAAAAAGAAAAGCCCAAGAAAGAGTTTGTTGAATTATAATTTTGAAAGATATGTAGTTTGTAACATTGATAATAAGTAAAAAAACTAATAGAAAAGAATGGTAAGATTTTATGCATTTGTATGTTTTTTTATTTTAAATATCATAATAAGCATCCTAAAAAAAAATTCTTAGAGCAACAACAAAAGTTTGGCATAAATTATGTCATTTTACGTGGTTTTAGCGATATTTTAGGTGTATAGGTTAGTATTCATATACAATAATCATATTGGTACGAACTCGGTGCCATTCACTCCCATGAAAAACACGAGAGAGAGAGAGAGAGGAGAGAGAGAGAGAGAGAGAGAGAGAGAGAGAATAATACCATAGCCTTTATGATAACAAAGGGAATCCAATTATTGTACCGTCTCTTGACTATGACCCAATAATTGTACTTATTCTGGACTAAAGTAATTTGTCCCGTTTCTTGTCATAATATTAGTCGCATTCCCATCACTTGACCTTATTAGCCATCTCTTCCATCCAAATCAAGATTGAATCTGAATATTTGAGATTACCCCACTAATCACCATCTCTACAAACTAGTTTACTAAAAAAATCTTCAATTTCATCTTATAGTTTTTTAATAGATGTGAATTTTAAAAATTTAATCTTGAATTGCATGTTTTTATTATAATATTCATACTTGTAAAATTTTAAAAAAATTAAAGATTAATAGATATATCATCAATTAAATGCTTAAATTTCAAGTTTTTATGTTATAAAATTATATATAAAAATAAGTATATTGATCAAATAGTAAATAACATTTGATTTGAATTAAATTTGACATGTGTTTTATTAACATAAAGAACATGTAACCCAATAGTTAAATTTTCAAAATTCATATCTAATAAAAAAAATATAAGATGAATATGAAGGGTTTCTCTGTAAATTAGTTTAGATATAAACTTTGTCAATTAATTATTGATATAACCCAAAAGGAATAAACAAACCTTACTTTAAATATAGACCTCATATTTGAGATCAACATATATAATTCATCTTTTATGTAAAAAAGTGCAATGTACTCGAAATAATTCCATTTATTATGGGCCATATTAGACTGAGTTTGGATAGCGTTTACGTCCACGTTTTGATGCGCGTCCCAGCTACTGTTCATGGCCCCTAGAATAGTAAAAAATGCAAATGTAAGTATAATAAGCAAAATGATGCGTTTTGAGTTCTAAATGGCTATTGTTCATGGCCCCAAACAACACAAAAACGCAAACCAAAAAAAAAAAAAAAAAAAACCAGCTAACTTATAAATTATTTTGTTAGTGTTTTAAGTTTTCAGCAAAATAAGCTGTATCCAAATTGACACTTAGTATCCGTTTGGATGCGGATTAAATTTGCTGCGTCTAGCATTTTCAGGTTTTCTTCCCTTTTTTTTTTTCTTCTCTGCTGCTACACGCGTCAGGGACAGATGCTACTGTAGCATGAACAGTAGCCGCATATGTTGACTTTTCAACTCTTTTCAGCTCTTTTTCACTTTTTTTTTTAATCGACAAATGACACTGTATATTACTATTTAATACTGTTCATGTACTATTTATGGGACCCACAAATACTTTATTAAAAAAAATTAAAAATGGGACCCACAATACTATTCACACATTAAAAAATTATTTTGCTGCAGTGTTTTCAGTTTTCAGTTTTTAGCAATAAGTTCTATCCAAACGAACCCTTACTTTAACAATTTTTTGCCTAGAGATTAATTTTTTATTAAATTTAATCTCTTATTAATGTTATGCAACTAACTCCAAGCATAACTTTAGGTGAAGGTCCAATTCAAAGTGAGATTTGACTTCATGGATAGTGTGGGGGTCAAAAATGCCAAAAAATGGAATTGGATGGAAGTTCTTGATCAACCCAACTAATTTATGAGATATGGGAAACGGCAATCTACAATGGGAAGATTAGTAAGTTGGTTGAAGGTAAAAAGCAACGAAATCAAGTCTTCATATAAAAAAAAATGTGTTCCCGAGATACAAAGAGGGGTATTAAAGGTTGAATACAAGAGAAGACTTCATAACTTTCTCTCTCTTTGTCATGATCCAAATCCATGGAACATGAATTTAGATGCATGACTTACTTGCTGATCTTACATAACATCATTAAACATAATTAATTTAAACATAATTTAGTAACCTTCAAATAAACAATGCTCTTAATAAATCTTTTACAATACTAAAATCCACAATTTAGAAATAATCTCCAAACTATAACATTTTAAGTGAAATAAAAATAACTAAAAATCCATAAAAGCTTGAAGTATTATTGACATCGCCTAAAAACTCCCACGCTTTACCTTACACTTTATGAAGAATCCAAAGTTTATGCTTCCTTACTAAACTTTAATATGAAAATTGTAATTGATGGGGTGAGCTATACATATAGTAAGCAATTATACACAAAACACAATAGAATAGAGTCAAGCAAAACACAAGTATTTTAATTTCACAAATTCACTCAAGGATATCAAATATAGTTTTCCAAAATATATAATGAGCCACTTAATACATATGTAATAAAATCTTAAAATCATTCGAAAGTACATACAGATAATTGATCAGAGCACAGTATCACATATACACATATCACATATTCTCACATACAATCCTATGAGGGGATACCAACATCTAACCCTTGCTGGTGAGGGATCAACACTTATTCTCACATACAACCCTGTGAGCGAGCTTACACATATACTTGATCAATTTTAAAGACACTTATTTTGAGTCACATATCACAAAAACATAATTTATACAAAATAGAATAATTTTCATGATATTAACAATTATTCCAAATATAAAGGCATATTGAATATCACAATATCGAATTTGAAACATAAATCAAATGATGCTTGACTCTCTTAAGGAACCAATAAGAACTGAAGAGTTTATATAAATATTTTTACAATTCTTGAGTAAGTCTGAAAGCTCAATTTGCTAAAAGAAACTTTTTAAATACCATTGGGACAAATAGGAATATGACTTTGAAATCACTTGGTTTTAAACAAATTTAATGAACAAGAACCTTATTAGAAAACTTACTTTGAAACTCAATTATTTTTTGAAAATAGTTTAGTTTAGAATTCATCTTTTAAATAAGATTTGGACGTTCAAAACATTATTTAGAATTCAAAATTTCTCTTTAAAACATTATTTAAAGGTTGAAGTTTCTCTTTCAATGATATAAAAATGCTTTGATAAACTTTAGAAAACGTAAGCTTAAAAAAACATAAATTTTGAAAACCTTTTACTTTTAAGAACCTAAAGAACAAAATTGTGCATATTATGCATAATTACTTCCCTCACTTGCTAATATATCCGAACACAGCCGAGCACTTTTAGTCTTCCGTAAGCTCTAAACGGAAAATTACTTTAATCAATAAGCATGAAATTTCATAATCATAAACTACTTCCTAAAAACACTATAATATCCTCCACAACCTTCTCTTTTTCCTAGAGTCATAATAAAGGCAGAACTATTTCCCATTCATAGAAACATCAAATCCAAATATACCTATTGGTTATTCTAAAACAATCAACCAATATATCAAATTAAAACACCTTGTGAAGATTCTCTTTAGGGTCAATCCTAAACTAGTAATATAACCTTTTTTTTTTTTTTTTGAGATAACTGATAGAAATATTTTATTGATAGTAATATCATTTGTATACAGAGTAAAGGGAAAATGGGCACACTTGTCCCATACTACATGTTCCATATACCAGAGTGAGACGTGAACCCCCATAAACCCCGTGGACCGCATGTCTCCAAATCATGGGTTTGCTTAAGTGGCTGAGAGTGTCTGATATGCATTCAGCAGAACTATAGAACCATCCAAAATCACTTGAGGTTGTGTCTGTACCTTGTCAAAATAAGCTCTGTTCCTTGTGTTCCAAATTGCCCACGTTGTGGTAGCCTACTGTTCAAGCTCCTTCATTGTCAGTTTCTCTTTCATCCTTCAGTAGAGCTGGAAAATCAAAATCTAGTGTAGTCCTTCAAACCAAAATCTTTCACGCTCCAAAGTCTAATAACCAAATTAAATCATGGCAGCGATACACTTACACAGAAATTCTGTTAATCTTTAATCAGAGGCCAATATTATATGACAATAGTTCTAATAAAAATTATAGATCTACCCTTGCCAAGATTTAGGAATGATTACCTGACGAGAGATCAAGCTTTGAGCGCTAACTATAGCCTATAGATGATGCCTCTAGCCGTCCCTGCTCTTTTTTCTTTTTTTTTTTCCTTCCACTTTTGGTTAATGCGTATAATGAAGAAACCCTAGAGCCTTCCAAGATTTTATAGCTTCTAATTAACCTCAATTTAAGGTGTTTTTAACTACTGGCCTATTTAGGTAAGCTGGAACTCCAAGGGATTCCAATAACTCTTAGACTTCTTATCCAAATAGGTTTTTATTCTCTCATCCTTTTCCTTAAATGATAAGGAGACTAAATGTTTTAATTCCTTAATCTTTTTGTAATCAAAAACAAAAATAAATGAAGACTACATGTTACCATATTGTGCAGTCTATTGTTTCATTTCTTACTTTGGGTAGTAATCTTTGTTTGGCCACAAAATTACTCCTCACATGTAGCATATCCAAAAACTAACTATACAAATAATCCTATCATGACACTATGTGTTTATCCACACCACCTCTAAAAGCTAAAATAATAATATTAATAATGATGATAAAATTGGGGTATTACACTCTTGTTCTTCCTTAGGTCTTTTTTTTGGATCCCCATTCCTAATATTTTCCCCCCTTTTTTATAGCCATCCTCCTCTTCCAACTGTCATGCTCTTAACTAGATTTAGGAGGATACTTGTCTCATCAACACATTCTTCTGTCATTTCTTGATCATGAAGATAGACTTTAAGGGTGTTTCTATTGTTTAGGCTAGTCATTCAGTATTCAATGTGGCTGACATCTAGGTAAGGAAAGCTTTTACTGTATAGGTGATCGTTACATTGGACTCTGCGTTTCCTTCGACGTGTTCTTTGAGAAAATAGGTGAATAAAGGGTATCCTCAACTCAAGGGAAAGGTTACTTCCCAGCGGGTCTGCCTTTCCTCAAGAAAGATGGGTTTCACAAATTACCTTGATAGTGGGTTCAGATGGTCTCTTCCCTATGAGAGACCCTTTCATCTTTTATTGAACTCTAGGCTAGGCCCACTCCGTGGATTTCCTCTTCAGGCTAAAGTCTTCGGTGCAGAGTTAGGTCCACTCCCACAAGAGCCCCCCGCGATCTCTTCTTCATCAATGGTGGAGTGAAGATCATGGCTCAAGACGTGGGACAATCATTAACTAACATTGGTGAGACGCAGTGTGGTCAAGCATTTTATTTATTTATTTTGATACCAATCAAAGGGAGATAAAGGTAACAAAAAGTCACAAAATAGCTAGATTAAACCAGCATTGGTTCATTGGCACACAGGTTGCCAATTTAGCTACAGACCAGACATCCTCTACAACCAAAATAGGGAACTAGGATCATATTAGAGGAATGACCATTTTGAGTCTATAAAATTAGATTAGCCTTCTAGAACTATCAAGCCAATTTGAAGTCTTTTTCTTCTTGAAAGATTGAAGAAGATCCCTGCTATCACTTAGAAACAAAACTTGATGAAAGCCTTGATTTTTTGCTGTAATTCTAGCTTCTACCACAGCTGCCAACAATGCCCCACCTATGGTTTTGGCTTTGGTGCTGATTGCTCCAAAAAACACTCTATCACCTGGACATTGATCGCTTCATAAGCAGTGCCATTCCTATGTGGTTTCCTACTCCTAGCCCCAGTAACTTTGATGATTAGTTGTCATGGCCCTGTAGTTGACCTGTAGCCTGTCCTTATGCTTCTATGAGGTCTGCTGTTGTGAGGGTAGTTTGTGAAGGCTTCCTTATACCTGCAAGATAAAGATTGGGCAATTAGGATCACCTCCATGGGGTTTGGGTTAATCCCTTCATGGATTACTCTATTTCTGTGGTTCTAGATGGTCCATAGAGTGGTGAAGATGACCTCCAAATACACCATAGAGTCTCTCTCTCTCTCTCTCGCTCTCTTTGTACTTTGACAAGAGGCGAGCTAACCAAAGTTGAACAGATATATAATTGTAATCTGAAGAATGAATGGCTAGGGTGGAACTATGCTAGCAAGCTCTAGCAAAGGGGCAGAGCAAAAAAAGGTGAGCTGTGGATTCATCTTCTTCATTGCATAGAGGGCAAGTACTAGAATTTAAGATGCCTTTGTTTTTTAAGCTAAGAAGGGTGGGAAGGCTATCATGCATGAGTTTCCATATAAAATTGTTGATTTTTAAGGGGACCCTCACTTTCCATATTTAGTTCCACACCCCATCCTGAGTTTGATCATGCCTAGCAGTTGATGAATGATCTTTCAACAAGAAATCATAAGCCTTTTTCACTTGATATTCCCCATTCTTTGAATGTTGCCAAAGTAGTTTATCTTAAACATATCCTGTTTTGGAAATTGGGATCTGCAGTATTGTAGAGGCTAAAGGAAATGGGTGTAATGATCTAATCAAAGGTGTATTGGTATGCTAGTCAATCAAGTCTCCCACTGCACCTGCAGTAAGGCTGGGATGATTCAGATTCAAAGAAGGGTGATGAGTCTAGTTTTTATGATTGAGAGGAATACTATATCCATTTCCAAGCCACCATTTCTCCTCTCTCATTTTGTGGTTTTCTTGATGGATGATATTTTTCCAACACCAAGAATGATGAGGTTTAGGTCTACAATCCTGAATTAAGTAGGTAGGGAAATACTTAGCCTTGAAGGTTCTAGCCTGCAAAGATTGAGGATTATGGCTGATTCTCCAGTATTTCTTTGCAAGCATTGCCTAATTTATGAACCTAAATTCCTTGATTCCTATTGGTAAATTTAAACCTCGGTTGATAGAATTAACAAGTTTTAAACCCAAGTTGTTAATTATATTGATTATGAATAAACCTTGTTAAACCAAACTAACTAACATCAATATCATGTCTATATCAAGCATAGTGGAAAAGTAAATAAGACAAGATATGATGACCTACGAAAATTAATGAAACAAACTAGTTTCACAGTAAAAAACTTAGGGGGAAACTTTCCGGAAAAGTAATTCACTATAGTAAAGAGAAGTTTTAGATCTAGTACAAAACCTTTGTCCCTAGACTCTACAAACCCAGTAAATGAACTTACAGCAGAAGCCTTCTACCACTTCAGAACCTCTGAACTCTTCAATATATGAACGCCACCCTTTTGTATGGATCTCAATACGTGACTAACCAAAGATGCATGACTCCTAGTATGTGACTAACTCACCAACTTGAAAAAGATGTTGGTTGCAAAGTTCTTCATTTCATCAATAATGAAGATCAAGAAGCACTTGGTTACAAAACCCTAAGGCGTAAAGATGCAGTAGCTTGTTTAAGAGAGAATAAGTACTCGGTCACTTTTTGCATATGTTCTTCTTGTACTCTCATATGTGACAGCCTTTAAAATAAGCCTTATATATGGCTAAGGTTGTGAGAAAAAAAAAAAAACCCTACACATACATGTCAACATGGGCCGAAAATCAGATTTGAAAAATTGAATTTCGTAATTCTTGATAGATACAGCTATCAAGCTATCTGTCAAGACCTCGATAGAGATATCTATTGAGATTCATTAATCCTCGATAGATATTATATGTCGGCAGCTGTCGAGAATTTGTCCAACTTTAATGAACAGTTTTTGTTTATTTGTTTTTTGGTCCAATCTTCATGGCTTTAATACTAGACTTGAATTCTTGTTCTTTAAAGTATTAAACACATCCTAGATCTACCTAATTACAAGTAAAGTGCATTTTATCAAAGGATTAGCCAATTCTATATGATATATGTTCATAACATGTTCCACATATGTCCTAACAATTCCTAGACCACCAAATTTCCTAGGTTGACAAATCTTATCCCAATTGATGAGGTGAAGCTTTTTCTCTCCCTGCTCATGACTAAGAGTGTGCAAACCATCACCGGAGCCAACAAAACTGACCGGCACTGATCCTCCCGCACCGCCACTAGCACCGATTGACGGAGTCGATGCCGGCGATTGGAACACAAACGGAGCTTCGACACTGGTATGGTGAGGACATCGGAGACGCAAAGAGCACACCAAATGAGAGCCGAACTGAACCAATACACAGGCATCTCAGAAAATTTTTTAATTCAGATCTGGGAATACGACGTCGTTTAGGTGTGTTCATTTTAAATTTTTTTACTAAACCTAAATGTCGTCATATTGGGTTATTATAAATAAATAAATAAAAAAAAACACAAGACAACACTGTTTTATGTAGGTTTTTAGATACACAGCCTCACTATAAATTCACTCTTAACTCTTTCTCTCGCTTTCGCCAGTCGCCTCGCCTCTAGCTCTCGCCATCTCACAGGCTTGAGTCACGCCTCACAGCAGCAGCAGCTCAGCTCACAGCAAGCCCGCAGCAAAACACGGTAAGCCATCCCATCAGCCCCTTTCCTCTTGAGTCTTGGTTGGACAATAAACACTCAGTGGACATTCAGCAGCAGGTTCTTCTTGCTTTCTTGCTTATATTATAGTTATAAATTTATAATGCTTGTCAGTATTCAGTTTAGTTAATTTATATCATGCATTTGTTTAGTTAGTTAATTTATTATACCGTGCATTTAATTTATTTAGTTAGTTTAGTTAGTTAATTTATTATACTGTGCATTTATTTATTTAGTTAATTTATTGGCATAAATGCACTTTTAGTCCCTACATTTTGCACATTTTTTATTTTGGTACCTATATATTTATTTTACCACTTTTAGTCCTTAAACCAATTAACGCGTGACATTTAAGTCTTTATCTTCACCCAACTAACAGAAAATACTAACGTGGCTAACGGCATAGTAAAATAATAATTAAAAAAAAAAAATCTATTTTGGCATTAAAAAATTGCCACGTTAGCATCTAAATTAAAAAAAATTAATATATTAACTTTAATTAAATAAAAAAAATTAAAAACAAAAAATCACATTAATTGAGATCTAAGAGTGCCTTGAACAAGAACAACAAGAACACAAACCCATATGTAAGAATACAACCCCAGAAATTAAAATTAAAAAAAAAAAACAACAAACAACCATTCAAGATCGTAAAAAACGCAGATCAAACACCACAGATCAAAAACGAGATCAAGCCCACCTGACACAGATCAAAAACCACACATCAAATCAAATCAAATAAAAATTCTGTATGATTGTCAAGAAAATGAATAAATCTCTTTTATTCAGTTGAACCAACGTTCATCAACTGCTTCCAATACCTAAGAATTCATTTTTCCAATTCTTTTCATTGTTCTTCGGAACCAAACAAAGCACAACTAGATCAGCGCAAAAAAAAATTCATTCTTTCGAAAACCAAATAAACCCCAACAATTAATTTTCTTTCTAATCATTCAATTTCCCTACCTAAAAAACAGAACATAAGAAACTCAACAAAACCAAAACTTTAGCTAAAAAAGAAAAAACCCAGATCGGAAAGAAAAACCCAAGATGGATTTGCAGACGGAGACGAGTGGATTGAGGATCAACTTAGAATCAGCGAGGGAGTACTCGATTGGCCCGTTGTTGTGGAGCAAACCTAGAACATCACATGAAAAATCAAACCCTCCATACAAACGTCAAACCCATTTCCCTTAGAGTCAAAATCTGATGTCGGTTCTTGCACTGGATGTCAGTCTTACGTGGCTTGAGGTCGTTTTGATGGCTGTTGACGGCGTTGGCGACTTCCTTTGTCATCGTTTTGACAGTTCTTGCACTAGATGTTCTTCCCATGCTTCTATTAGAGTCTCTGTCGCTCCTTCGCTCCAATAGTCCTTGCGTCCCCCTCCTCCTCCTTTGCCGCCAGATTCGGATTTGGGGCTGGGTCGAGTGGCGTGGTGTGGACTTGGGCGATCCATTTAGAGAGATGGGTCGAAGGTTTGAGTGGGTTTGGGGATTGAAAGAGAGAGAGAATGGTGAGAGAGAGAGAGTGAAGAAGAAGCATCAGATTCTGACTCAAAGGGCAATTGGCCGTGCATTTTTCACTTTTGGGTTTGTATGGAGGGTTTGATTTTTCATGTGATGTTCTGGAGGGTTGGATTTGGGTTTGTGTTCCTTGTGTTTTGAATCTTTGAAGGTCTTTGTATTTTGTAGATCTGTGCCTTTTGATTTTGGGTGTTTCATGTTGGCATGTTCTTGATTTTGAGGAAGAACTCATGATGACTGGGAAGAACATCATGTAATTTTTTTTAATTTAATTAATTTAATTTCTTTTTCAAACAATCTGTTTTTTTATTTTTTTTATTTAGTTAAAATAAATATATATTTTTTAAAATTTATAAGCTAACGTGGAATTTTTAATATTATTTTATTGGACACGTCAGCATTTAATATGCCAACAGTGGACGTTGTTTGTCACATCAGTAATTTTTGTTAAGTGAGTAACAATAAGGACCAAAATGGAACGTGTTAATTGATTTAGGAACTAAAAGTAGTGAAATGAAAATGTAAGGATCAAAAATGCATTTATGCCTAATTTATTTATTTAGTTAGTTTAGTTAGTTTATACTGTGTAGTTTTATAATGCTCTCTTGCTTTAGCTGCTTATAGTTAATGCTTGTTAGTTTAGTTTTTAAATTTTATCAAATTTTCAACACTTGTTTGTCACAGTCTACTAAGTAGTAAACACTAACGTATTTTTTTTTTTTCAGCATTTTTATTTTTGAGAGAGACAAGATTGAAAGAGTTCACGCTTTCAATCCTTCATTGAGAGGTAATCACTAAACACTCACTATATTCAACATTATGATGTACTTAGTAACAACTGCTTTAAGTTTATATATAATTATATAGAAAATTAGCATTTATTTTATATTTATTCAATATAGGTATAAAATAAAAGCTAATTCTCTAGTTCTGAATTGTTGTTAATACTAGTGACATGAATTGTTGAGTAATGATTAATGATTGTTAATCTGTTATTGTTGATATTGTATTTGTTGGAAAAATTATGATTTGATATTGTTGTGAAAACTTTGTTTTTTTGTTGGTTGGAAATTGTTTTATTAGATGGATGTCGATGCTCCACCTGGATTTAGTGCACTTGGGGACCCTAACTCACCTCCTCCTAGTCTTGGGAGTGCTAACCCTAACCCACCTGAACTTGCAACACCAATTGGACTTGGAGTATCACTTCCCCCACTATCACCTAAACAAGGTGGTAAGGACCCATCTATAGTATGGCAACACTTCATTAAGTTGGTTGGTTTTTATCCCAAAAATCCTAGGTCTCAATGCAAATATTGTAAAAATCAATATAACAGCTGAAGTATTTACAAAGAAGTGCTAAAATTGGTTTAACCACACCGGTTTCCGGTTATGCCAATTGAACCGGCGGTTTGTATTGTTTGCCTGGTTTTTCCTTCATTTTTAGTTTTAACTAATAACCGGACTGGATTAAGGTTCGATTCCCAGTTGAACCGGTCGGTTCGGTCCGGTTTTTAAAACCTTGGTTATAATGCACATGACAAACACTTGACCAAAATTAATTTTAATAAATTTTCTTTATGAATATATCCTTTTTTTAAAGAAAAATCAAATCTGTTTTGACAATTAAAAAAAAATAAGACTTGATTTGTAAAAAAATCAGTTATGTTTTTGTAAAAAGGAAAAAAAAAAAAATTTGTTAAAAAAAATCAGATCTATTTTTGTGTAAAGTTAAGAAGGTGATTTTATCAAGAAAAATTAGATCTGTTGTTTGTAAAAAAAAAAAAAAAAAAGATCTATTTTGTGTAAAGTAAAAAAAAAAAGATTTTATTTGTAAAAATGAGATCTGTTGTTGGACAAAAAAAAAGATTTTATTCAAAAGACAAATTTATTTAAATTAACTTTGGTCAAGTGTTTGTCATGTGCATTATAACATATCATTCAACATCATTCAAAAAGAGTATATTGGTCATTAGAGTCTAGAAGACCAGACTCTATTTGGATGGAATGGGTGCCTAATACCTTCCCATTCCGTAACCTAGCCCCGAAGCTTAGGATTTTTGGATAGATAGATTAATGTCTTGTTTATTTATTTATAATTTTGGTAGATTGTAACTAGGATCAAAGTTTTGTATTCTTTTGCATAGATTGTAACTAGGACCCAAAGCCTTGTAAGGTTAAATTTACCAAGATCGCATTGTTCTTTATTCAATCAATAGCATTCAAAGTATTCTGAATACGTATTTGTATTTATTTTTTCTTATTTTTTTTTATATAAAAACTAAGTGGCGACTCTACACCCCTTATCCAAAAAGAGAGGTGCCCTTAAAAGCATCCGAATCTCTTTTTTGAGAGCACCTAAGTTTTACGGTCTCTCACAGTGGCGACTCTGCTAGGTATGTTGAGGGCTAAGTTTCATATTAGACTTCAAGTGACCATCTATATACCCTTGTCTTTTGCATGATTTGACTACGCATTGCATATCATGTCTTAAGTTATCATTCTGACACTAAACTTATTGAAAGCGAGCATAGTCCAAATAAAGTAGTACTAACAAATAAAGAATCAAACATGATTACAAAGTAGGAGTAAAACACTTACAATCATAAACTCTTCCCTACACCTAAGAACTAAAAAATCTCCTAAGGAATTAATTACAAATGATTTTAAAAATGATAAAAATAAAGTTCTTCAGTCTATTTGCGATGTCTTCTTCTATAAAATGAGTCCATATTTTACATTTAAGGCCCTAGTGGTTACTATTAGTTATGCTTTTTGCATGTTATTCTCTTCTTAAGTCTTAAGGGTACTTGATAAATGTGGATTCTAGTTAGCTCAATTGGTAAAATAATGGTTAAATAAGAGATTTGAGGTTCAATCTCCGCCTACACCAAAAACTAATTGGTGCCTTAGTTTGATGGTAAAGAACTATCATCAGAAGCCGACGCTATAGATTGATACTCTTTAAAAAAAGAAGGTAGTTGATAAATTGTTAACTTGTCCCCAAATTACCTCTTTTAACTTCTCTAAGACAACTGTTCTAAACTTAACAGCGTTAATGTCAAGTGTTAGGCGCTGTAGGTTTTTGTCTCTGTAACTGCTTTCAACTGCATTGAAGTAATTGCTCCACTCTTTTTTTAACTACTTCGAGTTTTACTAGATCAATGCCACTTGTCAGCATCTTGAACATTTTTTTTTCCAGTTTTTAATTATTCTACTTGGAGCATCACGTCGCATATAGTACTTTTCTAGCCATGACCTTTCTATTTCTTCCTATTTTATTTCATAAATTTATATTTTAATGCTATTAGGTTCTAAAAGTTAAGAACAATTGGAAAATTGTGGGCACAAATTTATCTGGGTATAGATCTTAGAGTTTATAAAGTTTATTAGACAATACTCAAGGTGTTACAAGTCAGAACACAAGAAAATACAAGCTGCAGATCAAAGAATTCAAATTTAGTGA
The DNA here is from genome assembly GCA_014183005.1 of Castanea mollissima. Taxonomy (NCBI): domain Eukaryota; kingdom Viridiplantae; phylum Streptophyta; class Magnoliopsida; order Fagales; family Fagaceae; genus Castanea; species Castanea mollissima. The sequence continues at coordinate 30,563,480 of JACAVU010000005.1, forward strand.
AATCCGACCGATCGAAAATTAAATCCGACCAATCGAAAGTCGCAGACATGAAATTTCTGTAGAATTTTATTTCAGCCCAAGCTCTGCTTAAATGTTTTGGGTTTCAAGTGAAGCACTTCTAGTATATAAAAGAAAACCCTAACTACGTTTTCAGAGCTTTTGAGAGACTTTGGAGGTGCTCTTGTGAAATCTAAAAGGTATTGTGCCTTCCTTTTTCAAAGTCACTACTAGAAATATTCTCATACCATTAGATCCGGTAGATCTGAAGTTGCTGCAACAAGATCAACAACTATTGATGATCTAAACCTTCAAGGGTGGTCTTGGAGTCACAAACTAGAGAGTTTGTATTGCTAAACCTTTGAGTGAGATCTCAAAGTCACAAGTAACGATGCTTGTGTTGCTGTGAATCTAAGAAGAAAAGGAGTCCGTGGATTTGGAGGTTGCACGTGGTTGTGTCGGTAAGTTACTACATGAGGTAGCATTAGATTTATGGTTAAATCTTTTGTAAAAACTTGAATTCTCTTATAGTGGATTTGGTTTACTTTGAGAATAGTTAGGTCAAATTCTCCCCAGGTTTTTATCTTGAAACAATTAGTTTTATTGGTTTTCCTTAGTCATCATATCGTGCTGTTATTTATTTTCGTTATTTTGCATGATATGATTTATTATTGTTTAACCTAGATCTGAATAATTAATCTAAGTAATCACTTAGTTAATAAACTAGGTTAAACAATCTGTTTAAGGGGTTTAAACAAACATACAAATACCAACATAAAAAAATACATAAAGGCCAAAATGCTATTTTCGTCCTTATATTTTTGGGTCACTATCAATTTAATCATTTCATTTTGGTTGCAATCAATCAGGTCATTGTTATTTTCAAATTACAATAAATTTCTGTTAATGATTAATTGATGGCAGAAACCAAATTATTGCAAGTTGAAAATACTAATAAGCACTAAATTGATTGTTACTAAAGTGTAGAGATCAAGTTGATAATAACCTCAAAATATATGGACTAAAATAGTATTTTCGTAAAAAATAAAATAAAATGAAAGGATCAAATTATTTCCTTTTTGAAATTTTAAAAATCAAATCCCAAAATTTTAAAATTTGAGGTATTAAAATAAAAATTATGGACAAAAGGTATAAAAGAAGTGAAAGTGTTAATGTTGAAGATGTTATTAAAGCTATTGTGGTCGCCAAAGCAAAGTTAATATTGGAATTTCTTATTAAAAAAGAAGAAGAAGAAGTTAATATAAAAGATGATATAAGTACTTCGTTCCAACATTTCCTGGAAAGCGCGTACGTGTATGAATGTAACTTTGGATTCACACAAAGAGTGATCTGAAGTACCTAAGTTAGAGCATTCTTATCAAATATTTTAAAAAATTTAGCATTTATTTTCTCAAAACTTATATTTATAACATATAACACACTACTTTACAATACAATCTATATCAAAACCTCTAATTTTTTTTTACAATTTCATTTAAATATATATTTTTTTATTTTTTACTAATTTTTTTCCTCTTTCTAAAAGTAATATAAAAGTGGGTCCCATGGAATAAAAAAGTAATATAAATTTTTACCATTGATGAACAGTGTCATTTCATATTTGAAATGACACTATTCATCAATTGCAAAAATTTTACAATATGAAAGGTTTGATGGAGCATGCTTAAACCTTTCTAATGCTAAAAAAATAAAATTTTTAGCATTTGAAAGGTTTGATAAGAATGCTCTTATAACCAGAAAACTTGAGTAGCAGAAATTAGTGTGTCACCCAATAACTTTCCCGCTAGATGAACTTATCTCTCACCCTCTCTCTCTTCACACACTTTTTTTTTTTAATCTCATGCATGCTTATCTAATATAGTTCAATAAATTTTTTTTTTTTGGGTTAAACCACCCGGTATTCGGAACCACAGGGGCTCCGACTAAATCCGGATTCGAGCCGGGTAGGACCACAAGGGCGGCAAAGCTCTCCCAACTGAGTTTTAACGCAGCTGTATGCCCAAGGCTCGAACACGAGACCTTGGTTAAGCTAGGACAACCCATTACCAGTTGACCAACGCGCTCGGTGGTAATATAGTTCAATAATTGATCACTTAAGTGATAGGCGGTAGTATTTGTAAATCAGTTTTATATACTTCTGTTACTATTTAAGAGCTTTTTCTCTTTCAAATTTTCAATTTAAATGTCTAAAATAGAATATTATTGTTTAATCCGGGACTACAGGGTCCCAGCCAATAAGAAAAAGACGCTTCATTAAAATAAATCATTACATCATCTTACCTGCCATGTCAACCTAATAAATCTAACTCTTCTAACATCAGTTAACCTGTTAAAGCCAATTCAATTTTTGTTTTTTAAAATTTTAGATTTGAATTGAGTAAGCCGGATCTTTACAACTTTTGAAAATACGAAGGGGGGTTTTGTTTGAATTTTCAAACAATAATTTTCAGTTTTTAAACAATAATACATGTATTTTTATACATTTTTCATCTATGCGTATTTTTACAAATATTTTCAAATAGCAATTTTTAATTTTTAAATACTGTACCAAACGGACCCAAAAACTCTACTACTTTTTTTTTTTTTTTGAATATGGCAATTGGCAAATATATTTCCTGATGAGCTTCCGTTCATCCTCGCCCAAAATGTTCAGCCGCAAATCGCCCTATCCCTCTTTTCCCACTACAGCAGCCTCTCGAGCTATCTCTTCATCTCGGCGGCCTCCATCGCCAGGAATTTTAGGGACAAGGTTTTTTATTTTTATTTTTATTTTTTTTTATATGGTCTTTCACCTGTTTCTAAGTACTGATGCTTTAATGGTCAAACCAAACCTTCTTTGCCCCGATTTGTTTCATTTTACTTTCACCTTCTAACGCTCACAGAACTGACAGAATTAAGGGGATGTTAGATTAAGCCAAACATGGTGGGTGACGTGGCAAGTAATATGATGTCATCAATTTTTAACAACCTGTCTTTTTCTCCTTGGTTGGGACTATAAATTCATTAGTTTCTAAAACTTAAATTATATGATTAGACATGTAAAATTAGTAATTTAAAAACTCCTAATTTTTAGTTAAATTAAAAAAAAAAATTCTTTTCTCCTACTCTACATTTCTCTCTCACGTTAGTTGTAAAGTTCTAATATAACTTATTCTTTTTGAAAAAAAGTAAAAAATAAGACTGCTCTCTTTTTCCCCAACAATGTACCATTTTCTTAATCATTAAACTGTTTTTTCCTATCTCCACATTTCTCTCTCACATTAGTAGTCAAGTACTAATACAACTTATTCTTAAAATAAAAAATAAAATAAAACTGCCATGAGTAAAACATGAAAACCCAAAAAGTAAAAATCCTCATTGCACATGCATGTGATGAGACTAGTGTGTGTGTATATATAAAATTAACAACAACTTATCATCTTGATATTTTTTTTTTAATGAACATTATTTTTCTAAACTCCAATGAATATATAAAAGTTGACAGATGAAACATTTGATATAAAGTTACACTGTTTTTGTTTTTTAAAAAAAAATTGTTGAGGGGCTACCTAAGCTAAATAAGTTTTTTTTTTTTTTTTTTTTTTTTTCATCTGGAGGGAGGGGTAAGTTCACATTAATTTGCCCAAAACCTTAAATAGTTTTAAATATACACATTCTATTATAAAAATTCAAAATTTTGGGGGCTCATAACACTGAATTTCACACCTAACTTCACGAATTTTTATTTTTTGTAACTGTTAAACGTAGCTATTATACTCCTTAATGGTACAACTTGTTAAAATGGTTGATTATGAGTAATGGAAAAAAATAGTAAGTCTATGTAAAAGTAATTGTTTTGTCTACAATTTACAGTCAACCAATATAACAAATTGTGAGATTTGATATGAAATTATGTCCCTAGAATTCTTATAAGTGATAGGATGCTGGGTGCTTAGATAGTCTTTAGAAGAAAGTTTTATATTTTTGAATTTCATTTTTGTTTTGGGATGAATTTTGAAATTAGCATGTTGTTAGATATTTTTTGTATATCCAAGTAGGCTGTAGTACAAGTTTGATTTTATTTTGATAATAGAAAAGTAATGTTTAATTCCAATTTTTATGTGAAAAGCATTACTACTGTTTTAGGTGAGATACAATGAAAGAAACAATAGAGAAAAAGTGAAAAAAAAAAAAAAAAAATTTCTGCGAAATTCAGTCAAGCAAAATTTGCAAAGTGTCGGCCGAAAGTTTGGACGTATTACAAATTTCGCTAGACACTTAATTTGTCAGCAAAATGTCAAGAAAATTATGCAGAATAATGGTTTTTGCAGTTTTTAAAGCCAAAAATTGTACCACTTGATATATAGATGTTTGTGAACATTGGAAAATTGTTTTTAATTGTTTTTTTTTAACGATTATAACACTTTATTTTTTATTTATATATATATATAAACTCTTATTTTACAACGACTTCATATTTGTCCAATGAATTGATGGGCATGTAAAATTTTTAATTCTTACTTACTAAGAAAATAATGTTTAATAATAATAAAGTAAAAAAATAATGGATTGTAATTTGCCATTGTTACAATATCTCCACAATAATAAAGTGACGAAGGTATTAAGGTCAATTTAGTGTGTGTTTGGACACACTTTTAAGAGTTATCATGACTTTTAAGTAAAGTTTATCTTCTACTTTTGTGTTAGGATCTCATTATCTCTTTCTTGTATTTGTATGTTTGTTTCTAAAAAATAAAAAATGAGAGACTTTGCAATTGCCTTATGTTGAGAAAAGTGGAATTTTTCAATAAAATAAAATATCTGATAAGACATGAGCTATAACTTTTCTTAGATTTATTATTTTGTGTAACAATTGCATTTAAGTCTCTCACATGATTGTAGATCGGACTCACATGGGTGTGAATCCATCCCTATGTTAGGGGTGTTTTATATAACTGTTATACAAAATACCACATATTGTTCTTTTAAGAATGAGTGCGTGAGTTAGGTTAGGTTGTATTTCAAATGGAACTAGAATTTTCTCTTTGCTTTATCACGTTGAGTTAGCATTCACCTCACTTCATTTAAATCCACCGCAACAAAAAGTGATAGGCCAAAAATAACATATTGACCCCTTGTGATAAATTAAGTTGATTAATTAGCCAATTTATTAATTAATCAAATTAACAGGCAAAGCGTGGTAGCACAAATAAATCACCAATAAACTAAGTATGCAGCGGAAAATAAATGACATGGTGATTTGTTTATGAATGGGGAAAACCTACACGGAAACAATCCCACCGCGTGATTTTAAGGTCACCACTCCCAAAATTCCACTATTATCACAACAAGTGGTTACAAGTAAAGGAATCCCAAGTACCTTACCAACCTACAGTTAACCCTTACCCTAATACCTAATTGGACTTGTTCTGTAGTGACAATTTCTCCTTTCAATGCACGGCTCCCAAGTACGTGACTAATCAATTTGCGCAGATCCCTGTACACGACTTCAATCACCAACTAGAGAAGATTGTTGGTTGCAAATTTCTTCAATTCATCCACACGATGACGATCAAGAAGATACTTGGTTACAAAACCCTACGATGCACATTACACAGTAACTTCTTCACAAGAGAGATGAACTAGGGCAAAAACTTTTTCTCAAGTCACAATTTGCTTGAACAAGGATTTCTCAATACTTGTGCAACTTTTGTACTCTTTAACGACCCTTAAAATAATCATTTTATATGTCTAGGGTTAGAAGAAAAGAAATCCCAAAGACACATCCACGGATTGGAGTCAAAACAGAACTTAGAATCTGTTTTTCTTAAACCTCGACAGATAGAGGTGTCGAGATGCTGTCGAGCAGCTGTCGAGCCACAGGGCTGGAACAACTCTTTAAACCTCAACACATGCTAGCTGTCGAGCTTTAATAAACTTGCACTTTTCGGCTTGTTTCTTGGATAGACTTGATGACTTCAATACTTGATCTTAAAACACAGTTTCTTGAATCATAAAACTCATCTTAAATCTACTCAATTACAAGTAAAGTGTGTTTTGTTAAAGGATTAACCAATTACATAAAAGAATGACATATGTTTTAAGCAAGTGAAACACATATGTCCAAACAAAAAGGAAAGATGAAGTTTGCGAAAACTTTCATGAATTGGGGCCTGTGTCTTCCCATGATAATTGTCGCATTCCTACCTAATGCCTCTTGACCTTTTTAACAAAGTAGTGAATGGCAAGCTAGTGACCTTTTTTTGGTGCCAGTTAGTATTAATGTTTTGTTTTGGGATTAACTGATTAACCCATACCCAAGGGTTGAGCTATAGCAAGGCTTGGGGGGCCATGGCCTCCCCAAAATTTTAAAAAATTATTTTATATTATGTATAAGTATTTAAAACTTTAAATATTTAGCTACAAAAATAGAAGTTGGGCCTCCCAAATGTGTTAAGTTAGTCCAATGATGCTTTTAAAAACTAATAGAATTTGTCAATTGGTCTAGCAGTTATAGAGATAATGTAGTTTTTGTTTTCTCTAATTCATTTTTTGTATATGTTTAATATCAAAATAGACAGTTTTTGTATACTCATTGGAGTTTAAGAGATGATAAGTTCTCCTAAAAAATTATCTTGCAAATATATATATGTAAAAGTTGTTAATTTTATATACAATATATTTATAAATTATGACTTACTATAATATTTTATATTTGTGTATGTGCAGTTACACATATGTGTGATGATTTATCTTGACTTGAGACTAATATATTCATACCAAAATTTGGCCCCCTAAACAAAAAATCCTAGCTACGCCCTTGCCCATACCCACATTCCAAAAAAACATGTCCACATCACCCTAATCAATTTGACTAAATGTATACTTTGACCCAATTAATGTAACTAATATAAAATGTAAATAGAGTTTGGAAACATCACACCAAAAAGGCATAAGTGAACTGGAGGACACAATGAAGAAAGTAACATAAAGTTAAAATAACTAAGGTAGTGTTTGGTTCGATGTATAACTTTTTAAAAGTTTTTCTTACTTTTTTTAAAGTACGAGTATACTATAGTACACTTTTAGCACTATAGGGTTAGATTTCGTTGCTTAAGTGAGTTATTTATTGATTCCCGTATTACATTGAATTTTCATTAAGATAAATACAATTTTCTACTGATTGAGTAGATTTTTGAACCATTTGAAAGTTCTAATTATGATTGTACATATTTTGTGTTTACTGTTTGTATAACCCATTATATAATTACTACTATAATAAATAAAAAATTGAAAAAAAATATTCCCAAATCATCTGATCATTTTTGCTTTCAATTTTAATTTTTATAATGTTTATAAATTTTGATAGCTTAAATATGCGAATTTGGGGCTTTTTATGTATATAAATATGTTGTGATGGTTACTTATGGCTCTACAATATTTTATGCAAACACACTATGTATATGTATGTATTAGGGTTATTAATTTAGAATTTCAAGTGTCCCACTAATAAAAGGCATCAGTCAAAACAATATATTAAAATGATTTTATTACATGGTAAACGAAAACGCATGATAAATATGCTATGTCATTCATTATACACCACATCATTTTTTCCCCAAACAAATTGTGACTCTTTGATAATCGAATTCTCACATCCTCAAAAAAAAAAAAATGCTAATATAGTTGAACCTTTTTTTATTTATTTTAACGTTAGCTTATTCCATACTCTTATTCAAATAAGTCAATAATGAAAAACTGTGACATTCCACCTAATGATTGCATTAGAATTGGGTATGTCCAAATAAACAGTCTCCAAAGTAGCATAACCACGAGCCAACCTGAAAATTCCAGTTCCTGAAACCACTGATACTTCCCTATATTTTTGGTAGAACTTGTCTGCCCCTTGAATTTCAAGGGTGCTACCATTGTACTCCTTATTGGTGAACACAAGTGACATCAATAGGTGCAAGTCAGAGCCATCAAATGTAGAGTTCACATAAATGCCATGAGCCCTCCCGACCTCAGATGAGTTCCTCTCAGTAGCCACTGTCAACTTGTCGTCAGTGGCAAAGATCATTCCAAACCCAAGGATCCACCACCGCTTGTGAGGGATGCCAGCAACTGGGGTGGTGGTGGCATTGGCTCCTGTCTCCTAGTCTTGCATGTAGAACATCATATTGGTTTCTTTGAGTTTTTGGAACTGGCACTTAGAGGCCTCTATAGATGTGGCTAGAGCAAAGAAGAACATTAAGGACAATATGACAATTTTTGTTGCCATTGTGGATTGGACTAGCAAAGCTGACAAGCAAGCTTTTAGGAGTGAATGAACTTGCTTGTGTGATGTGGTGAATTGTGGCTTCAAGGGGTGGGTTCTATTTATAACGAGAGAGAGAGAGAGAGAGAGAGAGAGAGAGAGAGAGAGAGAGAGAGAGAGAGAGAGAGAGAGAGAGAGAGAGAGAGAGAGAGAGAGAGAGAGAGAGAGAGAGAGAGAGAGAGAGAGAGAGAGAGAGAGAGAAGAGAGAGAGAGAGAGAGAGAGAGAGAGTACCACGTGCACGGCGGCTTGGCAATGGGGTTGTCTCTATAGTCAGCTACCGCATGGTCTTTTTTTTTTGGGCTTATAAGAGCAGTCACATCAGTCCATTTAAAATCTTCTAAAATAAAAAAAAACCTACCAATTTTACACATTTTGAGCAAAAAAACACACACATCAATGAGTGTAAAAATATGCAAACTTGTGCAAATCCATCCCCGAGCTACAGTAACCGTGTATATTTCCACGGTTACTGTAGCTCGTTTATAGATTATTTTATTAATTTTCGTTCGCTCGTTTTTTTTTTTCTCCTTCTTCGTGCTCAACAAACAGTTAACTGCTCATCTTCTTCTTTTTCCTCAGATGCACACAAACACACCCACACATAAATCCATCCACACAGACAAATCAACACAACACAGAGATACACTTGCTCAAAAAAAAAAAACAAAGATACACAAACAAGATCGGTGCTTGACTGGATTGGAGCTCATGGATCGTGGATCGGAGCTCGTGGCTCATGGATAGTGGATCGGAGCTCGGAGCTTGTGGAACGGAGTGGATCGGAGCTTGGATCGGAGCTCGAAGCTTGGAGCTTGTGGAATGGAGCAGATCGGAGCTTGGAGCTTGTGGAACGGAGCGGATGGGAGCTTAGACTGGAGCTTAGAGTTTGGATTGGAGCTCGGAGCTTGTGGAATGGAGCGGATCGGAGCTTGGATCGGAGCTCAGAGCTTGTGGATCGGAGCGGATCGGAGCTCAGAGCTTGTGGAATGGAGCAGATCGGACCTATGGAGTTGATCGAGAGGGAGAGTTTTTTAGGGGAGAGGGAGAGTTGATTTGGAGGGAGAGTTTTTCAGGGAGAGGGAGAGTTTTTCAGGAGAGTTTTTGAGAGGGGGGTATAGAGAGAGAGGAGCAACACACATAAATGAGTAGAGAGAGAGGCAGTGTATATATATATATATATATATAATTATATATATATATATATATATATATATATATATCGGTAGTTAGAGAATAATAAAAAAATGAGGAAATGATTATTAATTAAAAGACGTGTAAAATAGATGAATTGATGTGGATATTTTGTAAAATTGAATGTGTAAAATAAAAAAAGTAGATTTTTAGTGTAAAAATGAATGTGTAAAATAAACGAGCTGATGTGATTGCTCTAAGTCGTACATAATAGTCGCGGAACAGTTTTGTGCCAATCCAAACTATATAGCGGTGCATGCACTCATGCACTTTCCAGGAAATGCTGGAACGAATTATTACATCAAATATCGAAAGCTCTTTTTAAACTGCTGAAGAATATTATAATATCATTTTTTTTTTTTTGATGATGTGAACAATATCATCTTTTTGATCTCGTTTCTGACCAAAATGATAACTAGGACGATAAACAAATTGAGGCAAAGTGAGTAGGCCTACTTATGAATAACTTGATGGGTAATTTAATATTTGTTTTTTGAGAAGAAATTTGATATTATTTTGCACTTAAGTCAGAGCTACTTAAAAATGTTTGAGCTAATGATTTTATTTAATAAAACATTATTATGTCTATGCATGATCTGTGTAACAGTTAAAATCTAAAAGAAAGTTTTTTTTTTTTTCGGTGAAATGCACATGAGCTTTTCATAAAGAGATTCAATCGATTACGGTCCTAATAAACAACCTTAATGTTGCTATTTTCACTTTAGGATTGAATGGAACAAAGAATTATATATACTTAAAGAAAATAGCCAAGTATTCGAAAAAGTCTGAATAATTTCATTTGTAAGAAAAAATAAAATAAAAGAAGGATTAATCTCATAAGAAAATATGATGCCTATTATCAGTAACTACAAACTAGTAATCGCTATTAACGACAGTCACCAGGCAGTACACTTTCGAGTTTCGAGTCAAAAAAATCGCCTAGCTGGGTATATTTTCAAGCACCAGGGCCCATGGTCGCCAATAATGGTGGTTTTTTTCTGTGTTTCTTCTTGTCATCTTCTAAGTGATTCTTAAGGTAAGGGCTGCAGATCATAGAAAGATGGTGGGTAGGTGTTAATCTACCTCGATTTTTTTTGGGATGCCTCGCTAATAAAGTCAGGCTGAGATTAGATGGGAATGGATAATTATCCGTTATATTTAAATGAGTAATGTCTAAGGAAATTCCTCTAAAAAAAATGTAATGTCTAAGGAAGCGATTTTTTCCCCGTTTCTTCACAACTTTATAGTGGTAAGATAACAAGTTATGATTTTAGTTTTATTTTTATATAAATTTACCATAAATACTATTTTTTTTTAATTTAATTATTGCAATAAGTAAGAGAATATTTAAATTATGAATGCCTTATTAGAAATATTAAAAGATATAGTTAAATTACTAGACTCTTCATATAATTAAAAAACACTTTTGAGTATTTTCAATCAATCACAAAAAATTATGAAAATATCTGTGACCCTAAATTTATTGGTTTTTAAAACAATAAATATATCTCGAAAGCCCACATTAATCAACTCCAAATACAGTCCAAGTATTGGCTCAAACGACCCTCAAAAAAAAGTATTGGCTCAAATAGTCAAAGGGACCAAAATGACAAAACTGTAGACCTTTGATAGTTTGAACTAATAATTTGACTGCATTTGAGCAACTCCCTTACCCTACCACACAAACAAACAAAAGCCAACGTTCATACATTAATAATAATAATAATAATATAATAAATATATTATTATATTATATAAACCGAAACTTTTAAACTTTCACAATTTTTCATATCATCATTTTTTTTAAACCTAAAGTGAGTCCTTTAAAAAAAAAAGTATTCTAACGTGAGGCCTAATTAAAAAAAATTCTAATTATTTTTTTAATCCTAATTCTAACATAAGTATTCAAAAAAGTCAAATTTTTAGTTTATATAAGAATATGAGAATACAATTTGTAGATCTACTATCAAGATAACATAGATTAGATTGGTGGTGGATAGTAGATTTAATTGCAGTTGAGTATTATGAGAAGTCATCAACATAAAATAGTCCACACCGAAATATGTTATGTGGAACCAATGATATAAAGAAAAAGAATTTTTCTAAACTATTATATTGAACAAAAAATTACTTATTTTCATTTATTTTCAAGTTATACGTTTTTTAAAGCTAAATCATAAACCTTTAAGCAAAACAGGTACTTTGAATTTTTATTTAACTATTCCGTATATTGCACAGGTTAGTAACTAGTTATTATTATTATTATTTTGGCCGTGTTTATTATACATTCTACGCAAACACACAATGGCCAAGAAAACATGACTTTAATTGCGATTTTAAATTAAAGTATTTTTTCAATTGTTTTGAGCAATAGATGTTTATATGTATATTGTGTGGGTAAAAATGGTCAGAACACGTATTTGAGCCTGATTTGGTAGTATGAGCCTGTCCGAGCAGAGCCTGTGAGACCCACCAGCTAACTCTTGCAAGAAAGATTGGTTGGATTGTCCGAGGAGAGGCGTCTCCTCGGCTAAAACAAGTGAAGATCAAATAACATGTCGTGATGTTTCGAGAGAGAATTCTGGAAGGCCTGATGGGTAAAGATGTGTTCCACATAATTGTAGAGAGGAAGAGCGTATGAGAAATATCAAGGGAAAATGTTGCTACCACCGCATTAAAGACCCTGCACCTATCTCTCTGGCCGCATTTATGGGAAAATGACCTCTGAACAGTAATATTTAGCATTCTAGCTGTTATTTGAGGGCTTCCAAAGGGCGGTGGAGAAAGCAAAGATCTTGATCATTGATTTGTGTTACACGTGGAAGGTGAAGGGAAGAGGAAGAATGGTATAAAAAGAAAAAGAGAAGGAAAAAGAGAGGAGCTTCTTCAATTGTAAAAAGAAAGAAAGGCAATACAAGCTATCCTCGGCTTATATCCGAGGAGAATATCTGTTATTCTTATCTATTGATGGTGTAGATAGTGACAATTTAGTCCGCTTATCTGTTGTCCAATATCCCTAAAACCTAGGTTTCAAGCCCATGCTCTACAAATTTTATTGTATAAGGCTCTTTAGGCCTGAGTTCATCTAGTGATTGGACCGAGTACAAATTGTGCACTTACATATATTGTGTGCAACATATTTTTTCTTTATTATTATTATTATTTGAAAGATGTTGAAATTATTATCAAAGTTGGCTACTAATGGCCTTTTGTTACCATTGTTTAAACAACAGTTTTCAATGTTTAAACAATTTTACACATATTTTCACACATATTTTCACCTACACATATTTCAAAAAAATACAAATAATGTTACTGGAACAACATTACCAAGTAGCCCATAACATATCCAAACACAGTAACTGAAAGTTACAGTGTTGACTAATAACAAAAATCAGTCATATTTTTGGCTTGGCTTTAAGAAATTGAAGCAAAAACACATGAATTTTATAAAATTTCCTACCCTCTTCAATGAGGTCTAGAAGTTCATTTCTAAATATAATATTTGATCATTTGAAGAAAGAATTGGGATTGTTTGATTTTTGTTTAACCATGTATAATTTTTTAAAGTCTTATTTTTTTCAAGTTACAAATATGCATTTACAATATTCACCTTTAAAAAAATAAATTAGTAAACCATAGAAAATAAGCTATACTAAACTTCACTTTATTATTTCCTTTTGCAATATGGTGCAATATTATACAAAATGCAACATTATTGATGTCTAAAAATTTGAAATAGAACCTTACAATTCTATATTTGAAAGGTCCTAGATGAGTTGTCTCTCTTAACCCCATCACTCAACTAGGGTTCCTATAGTGGTATAGCCGTATAGGGCATTGTCCCAGTATAATATAAAATTCTAAGTCTTTCAGCGAGGGGTTTTTTTTTCTTGGTATGGATTGAATTGGGAAGTATGTGAACAATAAAAAAATTAGATCATTAATAGGTTTTACTCAAGATCTCTTATTCAACCATCAGAGACTTTATTAGTTGAGCTAACTAGAACTCACGAATCTTCGTATAATTAAACACCACTTTGAGTATTTTCAATCAATCACAAAAAATTATGAAAATATCTGTGACCCTAAATTTATTGGTTTTTAAACCATCAAATATATCTCAAAAACCCACATTTATCAATTCTAAATGCAATCCAAGTATTGGCCCAAACAGTCAAAGCGACCGAAATGACAAAACTGCAACCTTTGACAGTTTGAACCAATAATTTGACTACATTTGAACAACCCCCTTACCCCACCACACAAACAAACAAAAGCCACAGTTCATTCATTATTATTATTATATGATTATTATTATTATTATTATGGCCGTGTTTATTATACATTCTACAAAACACACAATGGCCAAGAAAACATGACTTTGAATTGCGATTTTAAATTTAAGTATTTTTTCAGTTGTTTTGAGCTATATATATATATATATATATATATTGTATGCAAACATATTTCATTATTATTATTATTATTATTATTATTCGAAAGATGTTGAAATATATTGTCAAAGTTGGCTACTAAGGCCCATTTGTTACCATTGTTTAAACAACAGTTTTCAATATTTAAACAATCTTATACATATATTCACACACTTTTTCACCAACATGTATTTCAAAAAAAATACAATAAAGTTACTGGAACAATATTACCAAGTGGCCCATAATATATCCAAAACACAGTAACTGAAATTTACAGTGTTGACTAATAATGAGAATCTGTCATATATTTTTGGTTTGGCATTAAGAAAATGAAACAAAAACAAATGAATTTTATAAAAATTTCCTACCCTCTTCAATGAGGTCTAGAAGTTCATTTCTAAATATAATATTTAATCATTTGCAGAAAGAATTGGGGCTTGTTTGATTTTTGTTTAACCATGTATAATTTTTTAAAATCTTATTTTTTTTTCAAGTTACAAATATGCATATACATTATTCACCTTTAAAAATAAATAAATTAGTAAACCACGTAAAATAAGCTATACTAAACTTCACTTTATTATTTCCTTTTGCTATATGGTGCAATATTATACAAAATGCAACATTATTGATGTCTAAAAATTTGAAATAGAACCTTACAATTCTATATTTGAAAGGTCCTAGATGAGTGGTCTCTCTGAACCCTATCGCTTAGCTAGGGTTCCTATAGTGGTATAGCTGTATAGGGCATTGTCCCAGTATAATATAAACTTCTAAGTCTTTCAGCGAGGGGCTTCTTTTCCTGGTATGGATTGAATTGGGAAGCTTGTGAATGATGAAAAAATTGGATCATTATTAGACTTTACCCCAGATCTCTTATTCAACTATCAAAAGCTTTACTAGTTGAGGTAACTGGAACTCACGACTTCCGTATAATTAAACACCAGTTTGTGTATTTTCAACAATCACAAAAATTTATGAAAATATTTGTGACCCGAAATTTATTGGTTTTTAAACCAATAAATATATCTCAAAATCCCACATTAATTAACTCTAAATGCAGTCCAAGTATTGGCTCAATAGTCTAAGGGACCAAAATGACAAAACTGCAACCTTTGATGGCTTGAACCAATAATTTGACTGCATTTGAACAACCCCTGTTAAGCATAGTTTTGTAGGTGTTTCAGTTTGTATGTAGGTGTATCTGTTTGTATAATGGGTTGTATGGTAGTGACTGGATAATGTAGTGTGTTAGTAGTATGCGTTAACAGGTGTACATATGAGGCTTGAGGCTTGCATATCAGTGTTGTAGGGTACACGGGTTGGTTGGGTTGGTTAGTAACTGTGCAAGGGCAGTTAAGGGTTAGTTAGAGGTTATTGGGTTGGTGATTGCTACGAGGTGGTTTAAGAGACCAAGGAATTGTACAATGAGAACCAAGAAAAGTGTTAATCTGATATAATCTTTTCCTTTCCTCTCTTTCTTTTTCTCTCACTATTTTCTTTCCCTAATTATTGGAGGCCATAGCTGACCTCGAATCTAGCTATACAACACCAATAGATTGCAATCCTAACAACCCCTTTACCCCACCACACAAACAAACAAAAGCCGTAGTTCATATTATTATTTTTAAAAGATGTTTGGTATGTGCTATTAAAATTATTATTTTTATATGTTGATAAAAAAATCTATCATTACATTTAATGTATATAGCGTGGTAAACCCGAAACGGTACACCGGTATTGATTGGTACCCGAAATATATCATACCGCTGGCCAAACCGGTACAGCTTTCGATACGGTATTGACTTCCTTGAATAGAACCCATGACTCTTCGTATAATTAAACACCAGTTTAAGTATTTTCAATCAATCACAAAAATTTATGAAAATATCAATGACCCTAAATTTATTGGTTTTTGAACCAATAAATATATCTTAAAAGCCCATATTAATTAACTCCAAATGCAGTACAAGTATTGGCTCAAACAGTCAAAGGGACCATAATGACAAAACTGCAGCCTTTGACAGTTTGAACCAATAATTTGACTACATTTGAACAACCCCTGTTAAGCATAGTTTTGTAGGTATATTAGTTTGTATGTAGGTGTATCTGTTTGTATGATGGGTTGTATGATGGTTGTATGGTAGTGACTGGATAATGTAGTGTGTTAGTAGTATGAGTGCACATGTGTTCATATGAGGCTTGAGGCTTGCATATCAGTGTTGTAGGGTACACAAGTTGGTTGGGTTGGTTGGTAACTGTGCAAGGGCAATTAAGGGTTTGTTAGAGGCTACTGGGTTGGTGACAGCTATGAGGTGGTTTAAGAGACCAAGGAATTGTACAATGAGAACCAAGCAAAGTGTTAATCTGATATAATCTTTTCCTTTCCTCTATATCTTTTCTCTCTCACTATTTTCTTTCCCCAATTCTTGGAGGCCATAGCTAACCTCGAATTAAGCTATACAACAACAATAGATTGCATTCCTAACAACCCCTTACCCCACCTTACAAACAAACAAAAGCCACAGTTCAAATATTATTATTATTATTGTTATTCGAAAGATGTTGAAATTATTGTCAAAGTTGGCTACTAAGGCCCGTTTGTTACCATTGTTTAAACAACCGTTTTCAATGTTTAAACAATATTATACGTATTTTTACTCACTTTTTCACCCACACGTATTTCAAGAAAACACAAATATCATAACTGGAACAACATTACCAAGCGGCCCATAATATATCCAAAACACAGTAACTAAAAGTTACAGTGTTGACTAATAATGAGAATCTGTCATATATTTTTGGCTTGGCTTAAAGAAAATGAAACAAAAACACATGAACTTTATAAAATTTCCTACCCTCTTCAATGAGGTCTAGAAGTCCATTTCTAAATATAATATTTGATCATTTGTAGAAAGAATTGGGCTTGTTTGATTTTTTTTTAACCATGTATAATTTTCTAAAGTCCTTTTTTTTTCAAGTTACAAATATGCATTTACATTATTCACCTTTTTAAAAAATAAATTAGTAAACCACATAAAATAAGCTATATTAAACTTCACTTTATTATTTCCTTTTGCTATATGGTGCAATATTATACAAAATGCAACATTATTGGTGTCTAAAAATTTGAAATAGAACCTTACAATTCTATATTTGAAAGGTCCTAGATGAGTGGTGGTCTCTCTAAACCCTATCGCTCAACTAAGGTTCCTATAGTGGTATAGCCGTATAGGGCATTGTCCCAGTATAATATAAACTTCAAAGTCTTTTAGCGAGGGGCTTCTTTTCTTGGTATTGATTGAATTGGGAAACATGTGAACGATGAAAAAATTGGATCATTATTATTCTGGAAAACATTGACTCTTACTGCAAAAAAAACATTACATAGCCATTGAGAAAGTACAAAGCTCATTCCAAACCAACAATGGAGAATATTGTATTACAATTAATTAACAATAATCAAAATTTATTCCTTAAACATCAAGACACTTGTTAAAACAAAATATTGCACTCATTTTATTATATTGTAAACAAGAAAAGGACAACTATAGGTGTTCACTATTATACCACCACATATCAGAAACCTTTTTTTTTTTTTCTATACCTTTGTTTAAATGGAAACAAAATCTAATCGACTGTTTTCTTTTTTTATGCCTATTACGTACATACTAAGTTTCCAACAACTTAATAATGGAAAACTGTAACATTCCACCTGATGATTGCATTAGAATTGGGTATGTCTAAGTAAACAGTCTCTAGAGTAGCAAAACCACTAGCCAACCTGAATATTCCAGTTCCTGAAACCACAGATACCTCCCACTACAAAAAACACGCTTTTGGGCCGCGTTTTTTAGCCGCGTTTTTGTAAAACGCAGCTATAGACAGGGGTTTTGAACCGCGTTTATGTAAAACGCAGCTCCAGGAAACACGTATAGCCGCGTTTACTAAACGCGGCTATAGACCCACTCTGAAGCTGCGTTCTTGGGGGGTTGAGGCTGCGTTTGGCTGGTAGGTCTTAAGCCGCGTTTTTAGAAACGCGGCTCCAGGGATTTTTTTTAATTTTTTTTTTTCATTTTTCTGGAGTTGTGTTTAAAAAATGCAGCTCCAGACATGTTGAAGTTGCGTTTCATTAAACACAGCTCATACATGTCTGGAGTTGTGGTTAATTAAACGCGGCCTAACACCCAAGAACGCTAGCTCTCTTGGTTTTTAGTATAAATAACAAAAAAAAAAAAAAAATCCCTAAATCAGATCACTAGCTCTCAACCCTAAATCATCTCCACCCATTCCTCCATCAACTCCTTCCTGCTCGATCTCTCTCACTCACCTGACCAAACCCAAACTCTCTCTCATTTCGAAGCTCTTCTTCGGCCTCACCGACTCCTCCTCTTCCAAACCCAACCCATCCAACGACCTCCCTTGTCTTTCAATCTCCGCCGTCGATTGGCTCTCCCTCGTCAAATACATCTCCCTCTTCTCTTTGATTCCATTTCCATCAAAAGAGCGACGAAATTCAGGCTAGAGAATTGGATGGTTGTTCTCTGTGTCTCAAGCCCTTCATCGACCCCTTGTGTTGCCAAATGGGCCATATCTTCTGCAAAGAATGCATCCTCGAATGCCTCCTCTCTCAAAAGAAAGACATCGAAAGGTCCCCTCTCTCTCTCTCAATATTCTAGTTTAATTTTAGTCCAACACGGAATTTTTTTTTGCTTAATTTTTGTGCAATTCATAGTTTGTATGATTATATTATTATATTAGTTGAATCAATGGTGAACTGTTAAACTTGCTTGCATGAAATGCTAGTTTTCGTAGCGGTTTAATGTTCTGAATTTTGATTGGTTCTTTGGGCATTAGCTAATGAGTTATATTCAGTGAAAATTGATGTTTGGGTTATATTAGCTGAATTAAGCTCATTTTGGTTGTGTACATATTGTGTGTGTGGTTCTTTTAATAATGAAAAGTGTGGTTTTTGATTGGTGAATTCGTTAAACTCGTGTGCCTAAAAGTTAGTCAATGAAATTCCTTTGTGTCAAATGTATGTCAATTGCATCATAGTAGTTCCCCTGCTTGGAAAAAAAAAGAAGCTAATTTTCTTTGCAGTTTAATGTTCTATATTTTGATGGATTCTTTGGGCATTAGCTGATTAGTTGTACTAAACCTTAATTTCCATTGGGTATTGGTTGGCTAATTGGTTGTCGAGGGAAATGCATTAGCTGTAACAAGCTAATAAATTTATAAATTGAAAACTAAATTATGAATTGATATATAATTAATTTATAATTAATTTCTTATGCATACAGCATATTGTCCAAATTCTTATATTTGTCTTTATTTAGTAAAATAATTAGTCCTTTGTTCTTTAAAAGAAAAAAAAAATAGTCATCTTGTGAGATTCAATCTTATAAGAATTTTGCTCCACTTAACATGAAACTCTGGCTTCGTCCTTAGATAGCTACATTGTTAACCTTAGATAGCTTCGTCCTTAGTGACTCTAATATCATGTTTAAATAAAAATGAAGAAAAAAAAATATTTATATAGAGAGAGAGAGAGATTGTGGTTTGCAATGTGATTGTGAACCTCAATCAGGCAAGAATCAATAAATTGTTTCCACAATGTGGACAAAAAGCAAGAAAAATCTTCCTTCCTGGCTAAGACACCACATCCTTGGGTGGGAATTTGAAGGTTGGGTAGGAATTTGAGGGTACTTGTACTTCACAGTTCACAGTATAAGGCAAGTGCAGGTAAACTAGCAAAGGGGCTTTTAACATTAGATAATGAATCTCTTGTGGTAGGAAGACAATGTAGTCCAGCTTATAGAGACATTTGTAAACAAGCTAGTACACTGCACCGACATTGAGATCTACATGGATCATCATTTCTGTGAGGGAATTCCTGTTTTAGTATTTTTAATTTTACACTGATGTTTTCCACTTTCTATAAAGATAAACAGTTCTTTTAGGATCACACCGTTTACTACAATAAAACACAGTGATGAAGTGTCATTCTCAAATATAGCCTATACCTGCAAGGTTTGTTGCTGCGCCGCTTAGGCCGTGGTTGTAAACGCAGCCATAGAAAACGCGGCTATAGCCTATAGCCACGTTTTTGGGGTCTATAGCCGCATTTTTGAAACGCGGCTATAGACCCTGTTTTTTGTAGTGTTCCTATACTTTTGGTAAAGCCTGTCTGTCCCTTGTAATTCAAGAGTGCTACCATTGTACTCCTTGTTGGTGAACACAAGAGACATCAATAGGTGCAAATTAGAGCCGTCCAATGTCGAGTTCACGTAAATGCCATGAGCCCTCCCGACCTCAGATGAGTTCCTTTCAATAGCCACTGTCAACTTGTCGTCAGTGGCAAAGATTGTTCCAAACCCAAGGATCCACCACCGCTTGTGCGGGATGCTAGCGACTGGGGTGGCGGTGGCATTGGCGCCAGTCTCCCAGTCTTGCATGTAGAACATCATGTTGGTTTCTTTGAGGTTTTGGAACTGGTACTTTGAGGCTTCAGTGGATGTGGCTAGAGCTAGGAGGAACATTAAGGACAATATGACAAATTTTGTTGCCATTTTGGATTGGGATAATAACTAAGATAACAAGAAGCAAGCTCTTAGGCCTATTATCTCTCCAAAAAAAGAAAAAGAAAAAAAACACACTCACGCACAGCAGCCCACTATGTTTTTATTTTGGATCATAGCTGTAGGGCCCAAGGTAAAGTGAGATTAGCTAGGAATGTACAAGTATGCCTTATATTTGCCTCTTAAAATTTTTTATAAAAATAAAATAAAATACAATTTTGTTTTAAACTTTATCAAAAATTTATTTTTTATTCCTAAATTTAAAATTAAAAAGAAAGACTTCATTTTCCGTCCTTAAAATATTGAAAAAATTCATTATTTATCCCTAAACTGTTAAAATAATTTTACTTTATGTCCTTAAAACTTAACAAAAATGTTATTTTTCTTCACTGAACTATTTTTAAATTTTTTTATCCCTATTTTTGTCTCCAAACTATTAAAATACTATTTACAAAGGTTAAGGATAAAAAAAGAAATTAAGTTTAGATATAAAAAATAAAATTTTGGTAAAATTTAAGGACCAAATTAGTACTCCAATAAAAAAAAAAATAGGCCTCATATTTTCACCAGTAATGTCCAAACACAGTTTTTTTTCCCCAGTTTTCACATGTCACCACATTTATTATGTACAAATTATATCTTCAATAGTGAAAAACCTTGTAATTCCCCCCTCCCCCCAAAAAAAGGCCGTAATTTCACTATTTTTAAACCAATAAATGTCTCAAAAGCCCACATTAACTATCAACTAATGCTATAGCCCCAAATTTTTTACAATATTTTTATAAATGGTTAAGGTGGCAAATTCTTTTTGGTTCTTATCTAGATCTATCATTTACATTATTTTTTTACTTAATAATAATTAACCACTCACCAGATTAGTAATTTGTAAATTAAAAAATATATATAACCTAAACATTTTCCTTAATTTACTCCAAAAGTTGTCAAAATTATTGGTTCAAACCGTCAGAGGAACAATTAAATAACTAGATTTGTGAACCATGCAGCCAAAGGCAAAACTCCGGCTGCAATTGACCAACCCCCTTTTCCCCACCACAGACACACCTAACCAAAAGCCACAACTCATATCGAATTTACTTAATTAATTTTGATAAAGATCTTGACTACGTTAGTATGAAAGGTGCCTTCTAATCTAAAACACAGTAATTAACTGACAAAATAACGTGATGGCGAATTAGACATGAAAAGCAGGGTGTGTCGGGTCATGAGTTAGATCTGATTCAAATTGAAAATAGTCGTTTTAATGGGTTTTAATAGGTTGCAAGAGATTCAGGATGATTGGGTTATTGGTTGGTTTAACCAAGTTATAGGTTGATCCATATTTTTTCACACGTTGAAAAAATAAACAATAATAATACAATCAAATTATATTTCTTTTCTTCAAGTACCAATTAAAAAGAGAAAAAATAACAAAATATTCAAAAATATATATTAAATAATTCCTAAAATTCTTAAGTTGACCCAATTTATATTTCACTAATGATATCTTCACCATATAAGAAAAAAGAAAAGAAAAACTAAATGTCCCGGACCATAATTTTTTTTATAGATATAGTATATCATCATCATAAATATTAAATGTACGAGTGAATCAATGAAGAATGAATATTAGACTACATATATCTCATTGAATATATATATATATATATATATATATATATATATATATATATATATATATATTATTCACTTTTAAAAAACAAGTCAATTGGAGTTGGCTATGAGTTAACCCAACATGGAAGTTAATTCGGTTGGGTAAATATACCCGTTTATACTCTAGGTCCTAGGTTGGATATTTTTCTTTAAGTTTAAGTTGAATTATTAGATTGGATCTAAATTTGTTAGGTCTACTGCCTATTGTCATATGTGGTTGTCAAAATCGCGATCTGGATCGTAAAATCGCATGATTTTACGATCTCACCTCACCAAAACGTTTAGGATCACACTAGGATCGAAAAAATGATAGGATCATATGAGATCCTACCGATCCTACAAAAACTTAAATGTTTGGTTTTTTATAGGATAAAATATAAAATGAAGTTGAGAATGGCATAAGTCTAACTTGGTATACCTTTAACTGTGGGGGTGGTTGGCTAAGATGTTACCCAAATCTAAAAGGAGAATACCTCAAAGTGTGGGGGTACTTGCCTATGGTCATGCTACATGAACCTATAAGGAGGAAACTTGATTCTTAAATTATGTGATTGTGTGTTTATTGATTATGTTTGCTATAGTTCATGATATAGAATTATCTTCATCAATAGTGATGTATTTAGAATTTAATCTATTGATGAATCTTAAAAATACTTTCTTTAAGTATGAGTTTCCTTTGAAAAATAAGGAAAATATGTTTCATGAACTTATTGATACTTCTAATGATCTTGCTGTGATGTGCAAGAATTGAGAAGTAAGCGAACTACGGTAAAAAGAGTTATGGTTACAATTTTCTTACCTATATTATTGAAGATGAACATGTAAATTATTATGATACAATTAAATTTGTTGATGCACCATTATGGTTGGAAGCTTTTAACAAATTATTAGATTATGTCTAATCACACTTGGAATGGGTTGAGCTTCCACCTAAGGTTAAGCCTATTAGTTGTAAGTGGGTGTTAAAAAAAAAAATTGATACTTATTCTTCGTTTATTAGAATTGCATCTATAAGAATGTTGTTTGTCATTGTATCTATTTACAAACCTATTATAAATCATATGGATGATAAAATTATTTTTCTAATAGGTGAATTAGAAAAAAAAAATTATATGGAGCAACCCGAGGTTTGTGTTGTCCTTGGACAATAACATAAAGTTTGTAAATTGGTTAAATCCTTATATGGGTTAAAACAAGCACCTATACAATGACATGAAAATTTTGATATACGATGCTTACACATGGATTTGTGAGTTATGATCATGAGGATAAATGCATATATAATAAATTAAATAATAATGAATGTGTCATTATTTGTTTATATGTTGACGACTTACTATATTTGGAACTAGCCATAATGTTGTGCATGATACTAAATATTTTCTTGCCTCTAAATTTGATACCAGAATTTTGGTTGAGACAAATGTTATTTTAAGCATCAAGATCCATAGGGATAATAATTGCATTGTACTATCATAATCTCATTATGTGAAGAAAAACAATGAACACTTTGATATGTGACCTACGTCTATTATGTATGACTTAAAAGTGCACTTGGTCAAAAATTGTGGTGATAATGTTTCACAAGATAAATAAGCAGAAATTATTGGTTTTTTAATATTTTTGACAAACTGTAGTCGCCCTGATTTTGTATATGATGTTGGTAGATTGAGTAGATACACTCATAGTCCTAGTGTTGAGCATTGGGATATAATATCTATATAATTGATATATTTAAAGGGGACTTCATCTCTGATACAACTTATGTGAAGCCCACCAGTGGATATGTGTTTACACTAGCTGGAGGGGCTGTCTCTTGTAAGTCATCCAAGAAGACTTGCATGGTGAGATCTAACATGAAAACAAAGTTAGTAGCCTTAGAAAAGGCTGGATCCAAAAGTATGTGGCTTAGGAGTTTATTAACTAATATGCCTCCATTTACTACCTCTATTATCTCTATTTGCTTTCCTTATGATTTCCAGGATGCCATAACACGTGTTAATAGCAAAGTTTATAATGAGAAAAGTCGACATATCCAATTGAAGTTGAGGCAACTTATTGATAATGATGTTATGTCATTGGATTTTGTAAGGTCTGAAAGGAACTTGGCCAATCCTTTGACCAAACCACTAGCAAAAAGGCTGGTGAGTAAGACATCTAGAGGGATTAGACTAATACACAAGTTGTGATACTATGGCTAATGCTCAACCTCTATAATGGGTGATTCCATGCAATAGGCTAAATGGGTAGAGGTCATTATTGATCCATGTGGGTATTGCCATTTGTTATGTTTTTTCCAACGGTAAGGAGATTAGGTATGAGTCCATCCCTACGGTATGAGATAGTGCTACATTGTAGATTGTTGGAGGCTGAGCTCTAGGCTCTTAATGGATCCATATCCCTACCTGTTGAGATGGGGTGTATTTGCACACACTCCTGATGGATGCCACCGACTAAGTTGCAGATTGTTAGAGGTTGAGATTTATGCTCTTAATGGATCCATATTCCTAGCTGTTGGGATGGGATGTATGTACATGCATTCTTGATGGATGTCACTGACTAAGTTGTAAATTGTTAGAGGTTAAGCTTTATGCTCTTAATAGATCCATATCCCTACCTATTGGGATAGGGTGTATCTACACGCACTCCTAATGGAGGCCACCGACTAAGTTGCAGATTATTAGAGGTTGAGCTTTAAGCTCTTAATGGATCCATATTCCGTACTTGTTGAGATGGGGTGTCCTACACACACTCCTGATAGCCTAGATAAAGGGTCAACCCGCTTAAGAACAACCTTGGTAAAGAAAGTTATATGGGTAGTAAGTTTGGATTACTAATAGCTTGGTTAAAAGAGTTTTAACTCTACCATTGTCTTTTAATTCCTATTTATTTATCCTAAGTATGTTAAAACCTTTTGGTACCATATTGATGCATGCTTTCTTTAGTTACTTGTCTTTCCTATTTTGTGTTGGTAACATGTGGGGGATTGTTGGTATGGGTGTGTGTTCCAAACATTTTTATTATTATTTATTTTCTAGCCGCTGGGAATTTATGAGTAAAATAGCATTGGGAATTATGAGAAAAATTGCCGTTGGGGAATAATGGGTAATATAGCCGTTGGGCTTTTATGGATATTAGTTACCAATAACTATATGTTATTATTGTCATGAATAGTCTATATAATACCCATCATCACACCCTTTCTCATAAGTCATAGTTTATTACTCTATATTTAGATATACACAATCCTATTATATGTCTCTCCCACATATTTGTCTAGATTCTACAATTTATGTTTGTTCTAAGGAAATGCAAGAGGGTTGTTCGTGAACCTTTGTGAATGGAAGTGCATCCATCACGAAGGTTGACACTATAGTCTAATCCTAGAGGGTTGTTAGGCCAAGAGAACCAGTCACACCGAGTTGTACTCCAGGTAGCAAGAATCAACCTTTAAAGAGTACCAACGCTTTCGCAATATGATTCCATAGCATTGTGAGATCGTTCTAAACTCCTTTTTATTTTTCGTTATTACTAATTATTTCGGATATTAATTTTGTATCAAAACTTGTTTATGGACTAAAATATTTCTAATAGGACATTCATTGAAAGGTCAAAAATGTATTGGAGGAGGTCGTTAAATTGGCTGAATCTATCCCATATTCATCCTTTTGTTGGTCCCCTAGAGATGCTAATAGGGCAACTCACTCTTTAGCAAAACGGTGTTTAAGATCTAAAGTTACTGGCTATTTTGATCTCTATAATTGCCCTCATTGTTTTGTTAATGTTATCAGGGAAGAGGCTAGCTTGTTGTAGTTGTTGGTTTTTTTTTTTTTTTTTTTTGTTTGGAATAAAATTTTTCAGTTCATAACAAAATTACTTTAGGTTTTGGTATCTATTTTGAGAAGCCAAGAATATATTGACCTCTTGTGATAAATTAATTGATTAATTAGCTAAGTAAATTAATTAATCCAATTAACATGCAAAACGCATGGTAGCACAAACAAATCACCAACTAAGTTAATATGCAGCAGAAAATATAGTCGACACAGTGATTTGTTTACAAATTGGGAAAACCTATTAGACAAAAACCCTACCAAGTGATTTTAAGGTCATCAGTCCCTAGAATTCACTATTATCACGACAAGCGGTTACAAGTAAAAGAATCACAATACTTTATACTAACCTATAGTTGAACCCTTATCCCAATACACAATTGGACTTGTTCAGTAGTGACAATCTCTCATTTTCAATGCACGCCTCTCAGTACGTGACTAACCAATCGATGCGCGGATCCCAGTACTTGACTTAATTACCAACTTGAGAAGGATGTTGGTTGTAAAGTTCTTCATTTCATCAACACAATGAAGATCACAAAACTCCTTGGTTACAAAACCCAATGGTGTACAAACGCAGCAGCTTCTTTAAGAGAAAGATGAACTAGGGCAAATTTTGTTTCTGGTCACAATTTGCATGAACAAAACTTTGTTTTACACTTACGCAACCTTTGACAGCCTTTAAAATAATCCTTATATATGTTTAGGGTTGTGAGAAAAGAAAGTCTAAACATGTACACAAGGATTGGAGTGAAATTAGATTTGAAACACTGATTTTCATAATTCTCAATAGATATTTTCTGTAAAATAATTTCAGTTGAACTAGGTGTTGTTTAAATCACAATTTTTTTTTTTTACAAATAAATAATTGGACCAAATTACAATTAAATTTGCTGTTTATATATTTCATATTATCAATAAATTACAATAATAATTTGATACCATATATATGAACTTATTTAGAAATTTATAAAATTTAATCTCAAGTTTACGTAAGTATATTTTTAGATAAGTATACATATAAAAATAGAATATTGTATATATTTAAATCGAGAGTTATATACATGAGTTTTCACAAATATATTATTATGTTTGAATTTGATTTGTTTAGTAGCTGAACTTGAACTTTAGCTTGAGCTTGAGCTTGACTTGTTTGCTAAAAAGACATTTTCTTAAGACAAGTTCGAGTTATTCATAAATAGTTTGGTTTATTTATAATATATTTTTATTGTTTATTTTTTAATTTTTTATCTTTCCTATGTTCACCTTTTTTTTTTCCACTCCCTCCTACGCCCTGATGTCCTTGAACAAAGCAATTCTCCTCTATTCACCTTACCAGACTGCTACTTAGTAGCAGATGCATTGGCTATGAATATGATGAAGGAAATTATTATGGTTGGATCTTAGTGGAATGATAATTCAACAACTACGAAGATGTGGGGACTTAGAGCATTAGTATTAGGCGTTCTAAAAAAATGTTATTTTGATATATTAAAAAGTTACTTTATCTATTTTAACACATCATTTTATAATACACTTTATATCATATATTCTATTTTTTATCATTTAATTAAACATTCTTTCTTTATTCTTTTTAATTCTTTTTTTATTATTTCTTTTTGTTGTTCCCAACGGCACCGTTGAAGAGATTAAGAGAGAGAAAGTTTAAATATTATTATTTAATTCTAACAATCATGAAAAGAGATAAGATTTGAATAAAGAAAATAACAAATATGTATACCATTTCCCTTAGAATTGTAATGTAGAATGTGTTAAATTTTTTGGGCATTTGACACATATCATGTATGTGATTTTTTAGTGTTTGCTTTGCTAAATAATAAAATTTTAGCATTTAGATCATTAGTATCTGGTATCTAAAAAATATTTCATTTTACTATTTCAAAAACTACTTTATCTATTACACCATACCATTTTATAATACACCCAACATCCCAATTTTTATTTTACCATACAACACATTAAAATAATACAACTACACAATAAATAAATAAAAACCCAATACCCATTTAAAAACCCAAAACTTAATGAAATATTATTTAAAAAAAATACCATCTTGCTACAATACTATCATAAAAGTAGGATGGTACTATAGCTCAATAGTAAAATTTTTTAGAATTGAAAGTGTAGGCAATGCAAGATTTATAGATTTTGATGCTAAATTTTAGCATATGAGAACTTTAGCATGCTGAATACTTATGCTCCCAAACTTGATTCTATAGCTCTTAAACAATTTTTAGCATTTAGTCTTTGTGCACACTTGATTCTAAACTTGTGAGCATTCCCATCAGGCGTTGTAAAATAATGACATTTTAACACATAAAAAATGCTACATTATTATTTTAATATATCATTTTACAAGTTACCGTACATCACATTTTCTATTCTTTAATTTTATACATTAAAATAATATATACAAATATTAAAATAACATTAAAAAAAACCAACAATTTAAATATAAAGAAATACAAAATAAAAAACTCATTTCAACAGCTCACCGGCACTCCCACCCAGCTCACTACCTCCATCACCACAACCCACGCCACCACAACCAACCATTGTTACAAACCCATCACCACCAACCAACAACAACCAAAATCAACCAACCACTATTACAAAACATTGCCACAAGCACCAGAGAGAGAGAGAGAGAGAGAGAGAGAGCGAGGTGGAGAGAGGAGGGCTTGGCGGCTCTAGGCGAGATTGGCAGCTCTAGGTGAGGCAGCTTCAGGCGAGATAGGTGGCATCACAATGGCTCGAGGTTGGCGAAGTAAATTAAGGATGAGAGAGGAAGAGAATGAGAGTGAAGAGGGAGAGATGAAGGCAGATAGGAGAGAGAGCTTCAGAGGTGTGAGAGGAGAGAGGGAAGAGTTGATTAAAAAAAGGAAAAAAAATTCCCACATCTGTCTAGGCCCACTGGTGAATAGAAAAATAATAAAAGTTTTGCAATTCGTGAACAATATGCTTCCAAATTTGAGTTGCACTGTTCATCCGTGCAAAATATTTTGGCTTTTAAAGCACCTGATGTGAATAGTTTTTTAGCGTTTGGTGTGCCAAATGCCAATTATTTAGCATTTGACATACCTGATAGGAATACTCTATCACATATGAATAAACTAGAATGGGAAAAATGACATGAACTCAGCAATAACAATCAATCAAATCTGAAGAAAAAAGACCCAAATCATCACAGTCAAATTAGGGCACACATTAACCATCTATTTTAGAAAAAAATTTATGAAAAATTGAAAAAACTGTTAAAAGTTGTTAATTACTCACACGTTAGTAAATTCTAATTATAGATACCCATTGACTTAATAGTACAATCAGACACAAATTCACACTGAGCAAATCTACAAGCTGTGATTTGACTGAATATAATCAAATCTACCCATCTGAAACATAATTTATCCTCAAAATTGATCATGAAGTGAAAGTATCAATGTATCATTGGAGACTTTGTCATTGCTGTTGTCCTTATTGTTTTGGTCACCAAAGCAAAGTTAATAGTGCAAAGGATTGATTGCAAAGGACCATATCCTAGACCAAAAGCAAAGTTAATATTGGGAATTTCAGATGGTGTCTTTAAGACCAGGACTTGTTTGGGAAACAGACATCATTAATTTAGTTCTCTTGTTGCTAGCAAGCTGGTGGTGTGTTTGTACTCTATATATTCTGTCTGTAGTGGAGTCTTTGTTTCTGACTTGGTTGGTGCTGCTTGCACTTTTTTCTTTTGTTTGTTTCTTATGGCCTGGTTTGCCATTATTGTTGTACCATGCTTTTTTTTTTTTTTTTTTTTTTCACCTTAGCTATTTTTGTAATACCCCAATTTCATTTTTATGATTATCACCGTACCTTGTCATTTTTTTTATATAAAGTTGAGGTACTATATGTATGTGCACAGTAAGATGGTAGTAGACAATTTTGTGGTGTTACAGAATAGGTGAGAAGATTAAAGTTTTAGTGCATACAATTTAGTGCGGTAGTTTAAATAAATAAATAAATAAATAAAAGAGGAAGATGTTTTTTGGGCCTCTTGGAGACTAAAGAGATCAGTTTAAGTAGGTTTTAAACTATAGCCCACGACCCCACTAAACCCACAGCTCTGATGTGTTAAATATAAGGTGGAGGAAAAGTAAAATTAGGGTTTTAATAAGAAGGTTTCAACACCAAAGAGGCTAATAGGGTTTTCCTTGGAGTTAGAGCACATATAATTGAAGAAGCAATCAAATTGTTCAAGATATGATTTCTCACAATTAGAAACAAAGAATTAAAAGTTTATAAGATTAACTTGGAAATCAGTTGTGATGTTAGATTGTTCAAAAGTTGGATTTTGGTCCTAAAACTCTATTTATATTTTTACAGATAGATATTGCTGCTGTGTATCTATGAACAAAAGCATCACAATTTCGTTTCATTAGGATATTATATATATATATATATATATATATAATATATATATATATATATATATATATATATATATATATATAATCGTAGATTGAGCCACGGCTTGCAAGAAATTCATGATTTTGGCTTAACTCTTCATCAGATTTGAACATATAATATATATATATAATAGATATAGAAGAAGTCAAAGATTTCAGCCATTGCTTTCATTGCCTCTGGGACCCTTTCCTTGAGATTATGCTATGTCATTGTGGTTATATAAATATATATATTAGGATAGCTGTAAGGTCTTCTATGGTGGATATATATGTTAGGTGGCTTTAACGTGTTTGAGGTTATGTATATCAACTTAAACCCTAAAGTATTAGCTGCTGCCTTTGAGTTTTGATAAATTCAAGGAAAACACATTTTTGGGTAGAGATACTTTGCATTAGTGCTATCATTTAGTTCAGCAAAGTATTTTGCTAGTGAGTCAGTTTGTATAGTTTAGTAAAATTTATATTTTGGAGGATATTAAGTAATTTCCATGATTGATTATAGATCCTATTTAAGAGTATTTTGAGGCTTAGATATATATTGGGTAACTAATGTTGATGGTACTCTTCACACACACGTGAATGTGTCTTGAATATCTTGTCACTATTCCCTCACAATGGCAGAATCTCTCAATCAGGGAATCTTTCCAGACATAATACTAGCCAACCCAGATGTTTGCAGACAGCAATGGCCACATGAAGACCATTGGGAAATGCCTAATCCTTTATTTGGCTATGATGACCCTTACTACCATAACCATGATCCAGATGCAGATGTTGATGAAGGATGGTTTCAAGGTAGAGATGGGCGGGATGACTAAAAATAGATATATAAACGATATATATTTATAATAAAAAAAAAGGTGTCAGAAGCCATTATTTTTAACTTTTCAAAAAGGTTACTATTTTGGCCTTTCTCTCTTTCATTGTAATAATTCTACCGTAGCTATTGCTTTAAGTCCACAACTACTACTATTTGCTGTAAGTAATTATGCATAATATGCACAAGTTTTGTTCTTTAGGTTCTTAGAAGTTAAAGGTTTTCAAAAATTATATTTTTTTAGCTTATGTTTTAGAAATTTATCAAAAATCATTTTTACACTATTGAAAGAGAAATTTTAATTGGCCTTTAAATAATGTTTTAAAAGAAATTTTGAATTTTAAATAACGTTTTGAATGTCCAAATCCTATTTAAAAGATGATTTTTAAACTAAGCTATTTTCCGAAAATACTTGAGTTTCAAAGTAAGTTTTCTAAAAACATTCTTGTTCTTTAAATTTGTTTCAAACCAAGTGACTTCGAAGTCATATTCTTGTTTTTCAAATGGTATTTAAGACGTTCTTTTAGCAAATTGGATTTTCAAACTTACTTAAGAATTGCAAAAATATTTATATAAACTCTTCAGTTCCTATTCATTCCCTAAGAGAGTCAAGCATCTCTTGATTTATGTTTCAATTTGATATTGTGATATTCAATATGCCTTTATTGTTGGAACAATTGTTAATATTGAGAAAATTATTATATGTTGTATAAACTTTATTTTTGTAATATGTGACCCAAAATGAGTGTTTTTAGAATTGATAAGATATATGTGTAAATTCGCTCACAGGATTGTATGTGAGAATATGTGTTGATCCCTTTACCAACAGGGGTTAAATGTTGGTATCCGCTCACAGGGTTGTATGTGAGAATATGTGATGTGTATATGTGACACTGTGCTCTGATCAATTATTTGTATGTGTTTTTCGAAAGACTTTAAGATTTGATTATATGTGTATTAAATGATTCTTTACATGTTTGGAAAGCTATGTTGGATATTTTGAGTGAAATTGCGAAATCAAACTCGTGCTTTGCTTGACTCTACTCCGTTGTGTATTCTGTATAATTACTTACTAGATGTGTGGCTCACCCCATCAATTAATATTTTCAGATTAAAGTGTAGTTGAGAATTAGAACCCTTGGATCGCTTTGTAAGGTGCAAGGTAGAGTGTGGAAATTGTAGGCAACTTTAGTATTACTTGAAGACTCATAGAATTTTAGTTACATTTGTTTTGTAATTCATGTTTTATATAGTGGAGATTATTTCCAATTTGTGGAGTTTTGAAAAGATTATTAGTTATTTTTGTATTTCCGCTTTAGACTTCACAGTATTTTGGAGATTATTATAAATTGAGGATTTTAATTATTGTAAGAGATTTATCAGTTGCATTGTTTATTGGAGATTTATGGAACAACGTTTTGAATAAATTATTTTTATTGAGCTAGGTAAGGTTAGCAAGTTAGTCATACATCTAAATTCATGTTTTCTGGATTTGGGT
This sequence comes from Castanea mollissima, assembly GCA_014183005.1. NCBI lineage: Eukaryota > Viridiplantae > Streptophyta > Magnoliopsida > Fagales > Fagaceae > Castanea > Castanea mollissima. The sequence goes on from JACAVU010000005.1 coordinate 30,596,288, forward strand.
TGTGACTGAAAATATACTCAATATTCTCTACAACCATAAAGCTTATAGAACTATACAACTAACTCACTATGATTATACTTTGTTGAACTTATTAATAACACCAATGTAAGGAATCTCTGCCCAAAATGTTTCATTTAATTTATCAAACCTTAGAGGCAGTAACCAATATATTGTAAACTCAGGATTTGATATATGCCCTTACAAAAGTAAACCCTTATTAATACCCCAGTTTCGTTTTTATGATTATCACCGTACCTTGTCATTTTTTATTGTGATGCCCCAATTTGATTGTGATGTGTGTGGATGTGTGATGAGTCCCACATCGGGTATTTACTGGGTAGATCTGAGCTTTATTAACAACTGCAAGGAGCCTCAATTGTGACTAGTCCTTTTGAGGTATAGCGCAGATATAGCTAGCACTTTTCCTTGGGTCGTTACAATTTTGGTCTGGCTTTTTTGTTTGTTCTGTTTGGTGTGGATGGGAGTTGCGTGACTTGTGACTCTTCTGAGTCCGTTTGAGATGCTATAAAAACTTTCAGTTTATTTGATTTTGTAGTTATTTTTGCATATTTTTGACAAATATTTTTTCATATTACTCATAAGTCTCATTATACTTTTTTTGGTACTATTTATAGGTCTACCATACTATTCAGTTAACTTTTTTAATTTTTTTAAATTTTTTTATACTTCCAACTACAAATATTTTTAATTTTAACTAAATAAACTATTTTCAAATAGACCTGCTTTTATAGCTACTTAGAATCTTAAGAAGATGGCATAAGGATCTTTGCAGTGCCGGCTCAAGGCCTAGGCAACTTAGGCCTAGGCCTAAGGCCCCACAACCAAAAAAAAATTCCCTACTAAAAAAAGGCCCCATTTCCATTTGTAAATGCCCAAAATTTTATAAAAATATAACATTTTTTAAATAATTAGTACTTTTTTTTAAGTGATGTTAAAGATACCACAAATTTTACTATAGGTTTAAGTTTAAATTTAACAAACATGCCACCAATCACATAAAAAATTAATTCAAACACAAATAAATTAAGTTGTTGAATTTCATCAATTACAGTCATTATCACATTATATTGTGAACATTTTGCAGTATCTTTAGTATTTTTCTTTTTCATTTCTAACAAGGCTTCCAAAATAGGAGACCAATAGAAATTAAAACCAATTGAAACCCTAAAATGTTTCAAAAAAAAATGTTGCAAATGTGATATATCATCAATGATGATTAATCTCTTTTAATAGTTTGAGATCTTAATTTTTGTAAACTAATATCCTACAAAGTCATGCGCCAAATAATATTTATCTACCTCTTTCTCTTAAAAAGAATATATAAATTAAAATTTAGGTTACAACTGTACTTAACTATGCATAGTTATATATCCAAGTTAAAGTAAGTTTCTTTTATAAAAAAATAATTTTTTTCTAGTTCTTTTTGTTTAAATTTATGGTTCAACTATGATATTCAAACCTCTGTATGAAATTAACCTTAGTTTAATCATTATTATTCATCAATCTGTGTATTACATCAAATAGTCTTAATTTAATTAGTATTATATATATATATATTTATTTATTTTATTAATTAATGTTTACATATAAAATGGCCTCATATAAAATTTCCGCCTTAGGTCCCAAATTTTGTTGGGCCGGCCCTGGATCTTTGGATATTTACTACCAACTTAACAAGGGCTTAGCTAACATATTTCATAGATAGTTTAAGCTGATGTTATTTTGTGGCAGGAGGTCTTAACCGAAGTGCGGTTAGAATGATATTATAGTCCCGCAAATAAAAAGTTATAGCTAGTGTGTGTTTAGATATTAATGAAAAATTAAAATTATTTTACTATTTAATTTATTTTTACTTTTATTTATTAATTTTACTATATTTTTTAATACTATTTCAATTAACTTTTACTTTTATTTACAATATTTTTAACAATAAATTTTTTAATTTTAACAAAATAAACTGTATTCAAACTTACCATTTTCTCTATCATAAAAACTGCTTTGGGTACTTGAGGTATTTCGTTGATTCGTTCCATCGTTTCGTGGAAAGTGGGCGTGCCTGCTACTTTCTTTGGATTGGTACAAAAGTGATTATGAAGCACACACGTTTTATGCAAGAAAACTCAAGTGCAGCCATCAGTACTTACAGGACTGTACTGTGTCTTGTTGGGCAACTCTTCTCCGTTACTCTCACACCTCACTTAAATCAACTGATATTCCTCTATCAAATAAAGAAAAGAAAAAACTATAGTGATAATGATACGCATGTAATTTGCAAATAATGCTGGGGTGAATAATTTAGTCCTAGATCTGTGAATTAAAACAAGTTAATTATAGGATCCTAGATATCTTCGGAGTAGGTCTTTTTTTTCTTTTTCTTTTTTCTTTTTTTTAATTTTTGGTTTGGGATGAATTTTGGATTAGGCATGTTATATACAACTTCAACTAAGGTCGTGCCACATAACAAATCGGGCTTTCCTGATTTGTCACTACTTTTTTTCCTTGATTTTATCCTATATGAATATATATATATATATATAATATATATATATATATATATATATATTATACAACAAAGTTTATTTTTAACTAGTTTAAAGAGAAATTTTTAAACTTCTCGTATCTTTTTATATTAAGTGTGGATTTTAAAAATTTAACTGTTAGATTACATGTTTTTATTATATCATTCATACTTGGAAAATTTCAAAAAAATCAAAAATTAATTGCTATGTCATTAAACAAATGTTACAATTTGAAGTTTTTGTGATTTAAAATTATGTATAAAAATAAGTTTATTGATCGAATAGTAAATAACATCCGGTTTGAATTATTTGATATATATGTAATAACATAAGAAACAAAAAAATTAACGGTTAGATCTTCAAAGTTCACACCTAAAAAAGAAGTATATAAGAAGTTTGACGAGTTTTTCTCTAATAAACTTTGTTCTTTATCATATCTTTAGCTTTGATTCATTGCATGACACATGGTTCTACAATAATTTTATCCTACAATAATTAACGTGTAGCATTTTTTTTTTTTGGTTTTTGTTTTTGTTTTATGACTCAAATTGGGGTGGACGAACTCTCAACCCACCGCGGATTGAGAGGATGATCGGTTTGGATGGGTTGGAACTTCAATGGGCAATAGGTGAGTCGGTTAGGATCGAGACCTAGAAAATAGAGAGAATCTGACGAGAAAATGATGAAAAATCAGCCAAAATCTTTTGAGATCAGGCCATTTTCAACAAGATCTTGGCTAGATTTGGAGAAATCTCACCAAATCTAGCCAAAAAATCCCAAAACTCACTAGATTTACCAAATATCGCTGGAATATTTGTGGGACGGTTGATTTGGGTTTCTCGAATTTTGGAGAAGGAAACTAACATCTGACCCGTCAAAGTCGGGTTTTGGTGGAAAAAACCCATTTCCGATTGTCGGAGAAGTCAGTTTGATTGGTAGTAGGTTAGGTTGGTCGGTGGAGGCAGGTGAGTCGGGTTTGGTGGGTGGCTAGACAACCCTAATTTGATCAATACCACAAAGCTTTTGTGCATGCACACACGTGTATATAAGCTACAAGCACAATATTTTCATAACAAAATATAAGTGACAAGTTGTTAATGATAAGTAAAAAAATGATATTAGTGGTGAGATTAAATGAGAACTAGTAATAACTTCTCATTTAGGCTTCTCATAGAGAGGTACTAAAACTGAAACGTTACGAACAACCAAGATACATTTCAAACATTCCTTTATTAGGTAGTTGATGTTAATACTAGGGATATTATGACTTTTGTTACGTTGAGCTAACAAATTGATATGTTACCAATTACCAAAATATATTTCAAACATTCATTTATTTGGTAATTGAAGTCCAATCTCATATATTGTCAGTTTGTAAGCTTTAGTAAATTTCACATATCTATAACATTTTCATATATATAAAACTAACTTGCCCTGACCTAATATGACACGCAACATGTACGACAAATTCTAACTGAAAATAATGATATTTGACCAATGGACGATGGACATTTAAAGTAATTTATTTCAATCTACTAAAAATATAATGTATAAGGCTATCGATTTTTTGCTAGCAATGTTTATTGCTAATACTGTTAGCAATAATATTATTGCTAACGTTCATAAAAAAAGAAAAAGCAATGTTTATTGCTAACATGGTATGGGATACCAAATTCAATACAATTCAGTGACTTGCAAATTACCCTCGACAGTCAACCAGTTGTGGATTCTCTCTCTCTCTCTCGTTATAAATAGAACCGACTCCTTGCACCCATCAATCAGCACATTGCACAAGCAAGTTCATTCACTCCTAAAAGCTTGCTTGCCAGCTTTAATTAATTAGCTCAACAATGGAAACAAAAATTGTCAAATTGTCCTTAATGTCCCTCGTAGCTCTAGCCACATCCACAGAGGCCTCAAAGTGCCAGTTCCAAAGGCTCAAAGAAACCAACATGGTGTTGTACATGCAAGACTGGGAGACAGCCACCAACCCTACAGTCTTCCCAATTGCTGGCATCCCTAACAAGCGGTGGCAGATCACTAGCTTCGGTACAGTCATGGCCATTGATGACAAGTTGACGGTGGGTATTGAAAGGAACTCTTCCCAGTTCGGGAGGGCTCATGGCATTTATGTGAACTCGGCATTGGACGGCACTGACTTGCACCTGTTGATGTCATTTGTGTTCACCAACAAGCGGTACAATGGTAGCACCCTTGAAATACAAGGGTCTGACAGGTTCTTCCAAAAGTATAGGGAGGTATCTGTGGTTTCAGGAACTGGAATATTCAGGTTGGCTCGTGGATTTGCTACTCTAGAGACTGTTTATCTAGACATACCCAAATCCAATGCAATCATCAGGTGGAATGTCACTGTTTTTCACTACTAAGTTGTTCTAGTTGTCATTACAACTGGTTAGATTAAGTTTGCATTTAAACCCAGATACCGAAAAAAGGTTTTTGATATGTGGTGTGTAATAAGTGAGATTTGCCAACATAATTTGTCATGTTTGTGGTACCTGTAACCATATTATAAAATGGTTGTAATATTTTGCTTTGACGAGTGCGATGATGTTTAAGGAACTAATTTTGATACTATCCATTATTGGTTTTGGAATGAGCTACCTACTTTCTCATAGGTCTGTAGTAGAGATAATTCTACAGCCTCAGGGGCAATAATAATACCACATATCCCACAAAATCTCTGTCTCTTTCTCTCTCTCTCTCTCAAATTCTTTATGCTTTTGCTCTTCAGTATAAAAACCTCTTTTCCCGATAATATAATCTGACCCTCTGGAAGGAATAGCTTGGCTTAATATATTAAATTTTTTTTAAAATCTGATTTTTTTTTGCTGCTATAACTGGGAGTGTGAAGACTGAAAGTCATCAAGGAATTTTATTATTATTTTTTATATATAACTTTTTTAAGAGTGTAAATAGAAGACATGACTACTGGAGGAGAAATTTTCTATAACCAATTTTAGGCTTTTAAAGGCATGATTAGCATAAATTTAAGGAACTTAAAGAATTGCTGATTGATGAGAGAAATACTGTGTTACACCTTGCGACTGTTGGACTAGTTGGGGAGGCAGGAGGCATAGTTTGGTTACTACCACAACTCTGAAGCCACTAGCTAGCCACCCACCAGTGGATTTTAGTATTGAACACGGCTATGGATCCATACCTGCCAAGTTGCAAGTACATCAGCTATTGGCATTTAGATACAAAAGAATCATGCCTTTTGCATTGTCTCCTTTTGCATTAGATAATGCAAAATAAAAAAAGAGATCAATTTCAGGCATTTAAATTCTAAAATCATTCACCTCAGTTAAGTTAAAACAAAGTTGTTACAGTAACTTAGCAAATTTAAACTAATATTATTTACTTTGTGTTTAATTTTTTATTATTTCTTTACGTATTTAGAGGAGGAAGGAAGAGAGTAGATGATAGATGATCTGATGTGAAATATTTTGAAAAGTGAGTATGTAAAATAAAAAATAAATAAAAAAGTAGGTTTTTATGCTAAAATAAATAAAAAAATTTGCACAAACTTATGTGGATGTTCTTAATCTTTTTTATAATTTCTCACGGTAGCTTAGGACCCGTTTGGTACATCATTTTAAACACATGTTTTCAGTTTTTAAATAACATTATACGTATTTTTATATACTTTTTTACTAACATGTCTTTCCAAATAAATTAAAAACAATTATTTAAATACACGTATCAAATGAACTCTTAGACATTATATGCTTATTATGAATAAGTATCTTATAATTTCATTATTTTTATTGTTAACTTGTACATTTGTCAATTGTCAATCCCATTAAGTTAGGCAGTTTCAAATTTATTCCTTTTTGTACGAAGCAGATCCTTCATCCTCAAGCGGTAATTAATCATTTTGAATAGCCTGAAAATTGGTTTTTACTCAAACACATACACGTACATACATGGAGACAAAGCTCTTTGATGAGCTTGTTAGGTGGCAGCCAGCACATCGCCAATTTATCATAATTCCTATTCCACTAGGTCTCATATCGTGCTTGTGTCTCCAGCCCCAAAAAAAATAAAAATAAATAAAGAAATCGTTCTTGTGTCAGTTGTATGGGAGTATGCAACACGATAAAGAAAGAAATTAATTAAATGATACACACTAATAAATACATTGTCAAAAAAAAGTTAGGAGATTCTCATCAATAATGCTATAATGTTAAAAACGCTATTAATAATATCCAACCCACAAAAAACACACTATATTAAACATACTATATGCTATAATTTTTTACACCATTTACTATAGTGAGCTGCTTGACACCTTACTATAGTGAGCTGCCATCTCTAGCAGCTCATTGTAGTAAGGTGTTAATTAAAAACTAATTTATATTTACTTTTTATCTTCCTTTCCTTAAAAGAAAACATATTTCTTTTTCTCTCCTTTTCTTCTCTGTTCTAGTGCCGTTTCTCTCTCTCTCTCTCTCTCACACCGGTTCTCTCTCCTTCTTCTCATTGATGGATCATGGTAGTGGTGGATCATGGATCATGGCTGAGTTTTGCTCCTTTTTTATGGATGTTGTTAGTCTGATTTGGTAGATTATGGCTGAGATTTGGTCTGATTTCTTCTCTCGAATCTCCGGTGGTGGCTAAGGCCATGACTGAGATTTGGTCCGATTTTGGGTTTTGTGGTGTTATCTTCTTCGGTGGTGGATTTTTTTTTTTTTTTTGGGTTTTGTGGTGAATCTCTGTAGGTCTTTTTGAGATGTTAAATGCTAATTTTTTTGAGATCCTTGATGAGAATGCTCTTAGGTGCCACGTGTCAATTATTCCATACTCAATGAAGCCCATGACCTATTATTTTGTGGGGGAACTCGTCCATACTCGTCTATATTTTGTGTGGAGGGTTTGATTCTTCATGTGATGTTCTGAAGGGTTGGGTTTGGGTTTGGGTTCCTTGTGTTTTGAATATTTGAAGGTCTTTGTATTTTGTAGATCTGTGCCTTTTGATTTTGGGTGTTTCATGTTGGCATGTTCTTGATTTTGAGGAAGAACTCATGATGATTGGGAAGAACATCATGTAATTTTTTTTAAAATTTAATTAATTTAATTTCTTTTTTAAACAATTTGCTTTCAATTTTTTTATTTAGTTAATATAAATAAATAATTTTTTTAATTTATAAGCTGACATGGCATTTTTAATATTATTTTATTGGCCACATCAGCATTTAATATGCCAACAGTGGACGTCGTTTGCCACATCAGCAATTTCTGTTAAGTGAGTAATGGTAAGGACCAAAATGGAACTTGTTAATTGATTTAGGGACTAAAAGTGGTGAAATGAAAATGTAAGGACCAAAATAGAAATGACCCCAAAATGTAGGGACCAAAAGTGCATTTACGCCTAATTTATTTAGTTAGTTTTTAGTTAATTATTTATTTAGTCAGTTTAGTTAATTTATACTGTGTAGTTCTATATTGCTCTCTTGCTTTAGCTGCTTATAGTTAATGCTTGTTAGTTTAGTTTTTAATTTTATCAAATTTTCAGCACTTGTTTGTCACAGTCTACTAAGTAGTAAGTACTAACGTTTTTTTTCTTTTTTTTTTTTTCCAGCATTTTAATTTTTGAGGAAGACGAGATTGAGAGAGTTCATGCTTTCAATCCTTCATTGAGAGGTAATCACTACATACTCACTATATTCAACATTATGATGTACTTAGTAACAACTGCTTTAAGTTTATATATAATTATATAGAAAATTAGCATTTATTTTATATTTATTCAATATAAATATAAAATGAAAGCTAATTCTCTAGTTCTGAATTGTTGTTGATATTAGTGACATGAATGGTTGAGTAATGATTAATGATTATTAGCCTGTTATTGTTGATACTGTATTTGCTGGGAAAATTATAGTTTGATATTATTGTGGAAACTTTGTTTTTTTTTTTTTTGGTCAAAAATTGTTTTATTAGATGGATGTCGATGCTCCACTTGAATTTGGTGCACCTGGAGACCCTAACCCACCTCCTCCTAGTCCTGATAGTGCTAACCCTAACCCACCTAAACCTGCAACACCAATTGGACTTGGTGCATCACTTCCCCCACTATCAACTAAACAAGGTGGTAATGACAAGTCTATAGTATGGCAACACTTCATTAAGATGGTTGGTTTTGATCCCAAAAATCCTAGGTCTCAATGCAAATATTATAAAAATCAATATAAATGTCATGGTAAGAAAAATGGTACTTTAGGCATGTTGCAACACATGAAGGCATGTAAGAAGTGGCCTTTTCCCCATGATGATAAGCAAAAAACTTTGTCTTTCCAAGCCAAGAGAGAAAGGGAAAGTGGTTCACATGAGTTAGTGGTCGCAAACTATAGTGAAGAGATGATAAGGTTGGCATTGGCAAGGATGATCATCATTGATGAATTGCCCTTTAAATTTATGGAGTGTCAAGACTTTCAAGAATTTACGAAAATAGTTGAGCCTAGGTTCCTTATTCCCCATCGCACTACCCTTGCAAGGGCTTGTATGAAGATTTATTCTAGTGAGGTGGATATTTTGAGAAGGGCTTTTGTTGGGCAACGAGTTTGTGTGACAATGGATACTTGGACATCCATACAAAACTTGAATTACATGGTAGTCATCGCACACTTCATTGATGGGGATTGGACTTACCAAAAGAAAATCTCGAACTTTTGCCCTATAGCTAATCACAAAGGGGACACCATAGGTAGAGCGGTTGAGTCATGTTTGTTGAAGTGGGGTATGGACCGGTTGTTTACAATCACCGCAGACAATGCTAGTTCTAATGATGTGGCAATTGATTATGTGAAGAAGAAAACAAAAGAAAGAGATAGTAGCATATTTGGTGGTGAGTTATATGCATTGTTGTGCGCATATCTTGAATTTGATAGTGCAAAGTGGGTTGAAATCCATTCATGAATCAATTGCCAAAGTTAGGAATGCAGTGTGATATGTGAGAACCTCTCCCGCAAGGTTTGAGAAGTTTCAAGAATGTGTTGAAAATGAGAAAATCAAAGCCAAATGTTTGTTGTCCATTGATGTGCTAGAAAGGTGGAATTCCACTTATCTCATATAAGATTGTGCTTTGAAATTTGTGAGAGCATTTGATAGGTTGGAAGAGGAGGATGGGTATTACAAACTTTTTTTTTGTGAATTGGATAGGAATGAGAAAAAGCCCATTGGTCTTCCTAACTATCTTGATTGGGAAAATGTCAAGACTTTTGTGAAATTTCTTGGCATATTTCATGAGGCGACACTTAGATTTTCTAGGTCCTTGTTTGTCACTTCTAATACATACTTCCATGAGCTAATTAGCATTGAAAATCAATTGCAACAGTTGTGCAGTGTTGATGGGGATCCACTTTTGAAGAGTATGGCAGTAGAGATGAAAAAAATATGATAAGTATTGGGGAAATATGGATAATATCAATTTGATGCTTTTTTTTTGTTGTTGTTCTTGACCTAAGGTATAGATTGAAGTATGTAAAGTTTTGCTTTAGGGAGTTGTATGGAAAGGACAAGGGGGATGAGATGAGCTCTAAGGATTGGGATGCATTGAAGAGGTTGTATATGGAGAGAGTGGGTCAAAATGGAGCTTCGAGTTCTAGTGGTAGTGGTGCTTCATTGTCTAGGGACTCCAGGCTAAGTGTTTGCAATGCTTCATTGTCTGATCGAATTAAAAGTTATAATAATAGGTTTAAGAAACACTTGGCGGATGAGGACAGCGTGGAAAACAAATATCAGTTGGATAGGTATTTGTTGGAATCTTCTGAGGACCCTGATGTGGAAGATTTTGACATCTTGATATGGTGGAAAATGAATTCTTCTAGATATCGAGTCCTTTCCCAAATTGCCCTTGATGTGTTGGCTATTCCTATCTCTACAGTGGCATCCGAGTCTGCTTTTAGTACGGGGGGATGTGTTTTGGATTCGTTTCGTGGTTCGCTATCTCCTAATACAGTTGAAGCGTTTATTTGTACCCAAAATTGGTTGAAGGATGCAAGGAAAAAAAGACCAATAAAGCTTCGGGAGTGCATGAATAATGTGGAGGATATGGATGGTTTTGAGATTGACACAAGTAAATATATGTTCATTTTGTTTGTTGTATATATCAATTGTTTATTTATTTGCTCAATGCTTACGAATCATTTTATTTTGAAAGGGATTGTAGAAATTGCATCAGTTTTCCCAATGCCTATGGAGGAGGATCTAAGCACCGTTGTGTTGGATGATGATGATTGATGTGCTACTCTTTGCTTGGAGTTAGTTAGTAGTTAGTATTATGTAAGTATACTTACTATTATCATTCGTTTGTATTAATTATAAATATTCTATTGTTCATAAACGTTTTATTGTTATTAACACGTGTTTATTTTGTTTTGTGTAGTATTTTGTAGGAGTTCTAGAATGATCAATGATGCGTAGTGCATAGACTTACTGGACAAAGGACTTACAAGAATTAACATTCTTTTGCCTATATGCTAATTATATCTGTACATGTTATTGGTAGTGGATTTTTCACTAATGGTAGTTTTTTAGGTATTCACGGGTGGGATTGTTATTGGGGATACAAGCAATTAACATTCTTTTGCCTAAATGCTAATTTAATTTTTATATCTTTCTTTTGGCATTTGTGGACAATGACAAAATGGTTCTGTAATACACTATTAAGTGGAAACATTAACGCTTATTGTTATTGACACTGACACACACAGTGACACTAATGATATTATATGCTACATGATAGTATTTTGGGAGTTGAACTCTTATTAAGGAAATTTCAAAATATTTTTGCATGGTAAATGAAATGAAAAAATTTGGATCATTATGTGAACAAATTTTTTGCACAGGTTTTGGAATATGCTTTTGTGTGACTAGGTTAGCACAGGTTTGGCAATTGGCATAGGTTTTTGCTTTTGTTTTTACGTGTGACTAGGTTGTCACAAGTTTCATGAATTATTTGGCACAGGTTTCTTGAACAGGTTGATATATTGATATTGGGCTTGAAAATTAGATTTGAAGAGAAACTTTTCCCGCAGTTAAATTGTTACAAGTTGGTGGACCTTCTCATGCTTACACTCCCAAACAGCACACATCCCTAACAATAAGAGATAATCAATCACTCTACCAAAGTACACAAAGAAAGATAAAATTGTGGAGAGAAGAAAGAAGTAAACTCTTGTATTCTTGTTTCTCGTCTTCAAACATGGTTTGAAAGGGAAGAAAGTATGGGTATATGTAGTACCCCGTGTAACCTTAACACCTATCATATTAAGTGTGAGTTTGGCATTGATGAAAGTTGCCAGCTTATTTTATTATTCAGCTTATTTTTGCTATTATTTATAGGTCCCATTGCACTTTTTGGTACTATTCATGGGTCTTACTATACTATTTCAGTTAACGTTTACCTTTATCTACAGTACTTTTAGCAAAAAGTTTTAGTTTTAGCAAAATAAGCAGATCCCAAACAAACCCTAAATTACATAACTTCAAAATTTTATTACACCATGCAACAACTTGTATTTTTAGTAAGTCATTCATAAATGAGATGGAGTTTCATAAACTAAATTAAGTTTAAATCTCAAGTCTCAACACCTCCTACAGACTTAATTTCTTAGTGACTCCAAGTAAGATTCATACCTTGAGGGATTTAGTTAATATATCTGTCACTTGATCATAAGGTTTTATGAACTCAAGTTGAACCTCTCTCTTGGTGATGCACTCTAGATAAAATGATACCTTATATCTATTTGGTAGCGTCAGTTGTGAAAGATTGGATTTTTTGCAAGAGCTAGTATGTGGCTATGAGCTTCACAAGCGGCAACTGTCATGGTTGGTTGCCTCTTGGAAGTCATGTGAATGCGCACAATATCGATCTCTCATATAGAATTCAAATCTAACTAGTAATACTCTTTTCACTATCCATATCTCAAATCCAAATTCAACTACATTCACTATAGCCAACAAGTTTAAACTCTTTATAAAGTGAATAAAGCAATTCAAAATCAATTTTAACTTTCACCTTAGACCTTAGTAATATATTCACTTGGTCATCTTCAAATGAGTCATGAATGCATACATTAAAAGTGATAAGGGCATTTTTGTCCAAAGAAGCTTTCCTCATTCGTCTAGATGAATGAACTTCACTCGCGATTCTTTAGGATAAAATCCTCTAGTGACCCGTGTGCTTTTTGGAAGACCCGCCAGGGAACCCTTTGGTTAGCTCGACGGGTGTCTTGCGTAAGCTGGAGTGAGGGTAGACGAACAAGATGGATGAAGAGAAAGCCTGACATACAAATGCTCTTGAACCAGACCATTAGGATGTGGGTCCCGCAATACTTTTCGTACACACCACTCATCAACCCCTATAGGGTAATAATTTGCATACCACGTCGAAAGATCCCTCCACACACTCATATTCTCCCAATATGGGAAGTAAGGCCCTGAGATCATACAAGGAAAAACTCTATGCTCATGGGATCTCGGTCAGCCTTACACATCTATATAAGCACTAAGCCTCCTCCTACCATAGGTACATAAAACATTCTCCTAGCTTTGGCATCCCTGAGTTCTTGGAGATTCTTCAACCACTAACTTAACCATCAAAGGATTTTTGGCCAACACTCCACCAGTGCTCTCCATTGGTTATTTGTTCTCTTGTTTTGCAAGTATCCAATCAGTGCATGTGAGGACATCAACTCATTGACGATTTTTGTGCATCATCAATTGGTACCATCTGAGGGGGTAGATGCGCCACCGGACTTGAGCTAAAAGGCCACCGCCTTCTTTACCTCCAAGACCCTCTTCTTCCCTAGGTCTATCTCTGAAACCAACCAACAGGTTAACACCAACGAATCAATAGGTAAGGGACGGACCAAGATAGGTAAGGGACGGGAAAAAGAAAACTTATGCAAGTGGGCTTGGGCATCTAACCTCTTTGCTTCGTTTGTTAGGGTTGGTCCACCACAAAATGTGTGCAAGCTGTCAAGCGTGACCAATTTCTTCCAACTCCTCTTCCCAAGAGGGATAGCAAGGACGCTTTGTAAGAAATCCACTTCCTCCTCGCTAATCATCAGGTGCACCTAGGCTGAAAAAGAAAACACAAAGGGTTAATATAAAGAAGTGAGTACAGATAGATCAAGCTATGATTAATGACTTACCAAAATAATATAAAATACCCCACGTATTGTCATATTCTTCCCTTATGCTGTCCCACTTGTTAGGCCTACACACCCAATTTGAGCCTTGAACAAAGAAATACCTACTCTTCAAATCATGATTGGAATCAGGAAAGCCGGTCACTAGTTTTAGCGACGGCTTACGAACCACGAAATTGTAAAAATCCTTCGGGGCTACAATTTGCTTAGGTTTGTAATAGAAGAAGAATTTGTTGAGGGTAAGGCAATGACAACCTCCACTTATTTGCCCCCACAGCACCTCAGCCTCAAGAAAAATCCTCTAGAAATTAGGGTAGATTTGGCTTACGGACACGTCCAAGTGGTTCTCCAATTGACAGTGTAACTCTGTGAGGGGCAACCTCAACCCTGCAATGAAGACAGCTTTATAAAAGCCGACGTTTGCAGTTCGTCCAGAATAACACTTTTCCCTCTTCCCTGCCATCCTCAGAGGTATATCGTCTGGAATCTGAAAACGAGGACGTATCCTACTAAACACTTTGTTTGTGATTTTAGAGAGGAATTCATTCATCGATCAAATACTAGGAAGGATGAATGGCCTATAGCTACCGCTAGGTGAACTAGGGGCCTCAACCTCCTCTCTTCTTTTGCCTCTTCACCTTCTTCTTTTTCCTTTTCTTCTTCTCCTTCTTCTTCTTCCTCCTCTTTTTTTTTCTTCTTCTTCCTTTTCCTCCTCCTCCGTGAAATGGGTTGATGGCTCCCTCTCTTAAGAGCACGTTGGGTATTTCGTCATAGGGTCATAACCTGATGGACGAACCTCATTGTTGCCTGCATCCAAACGGATTGAAAATGAATGATCACTCATCGCTTCCTTAGCACCTGACATTCTTTCACCTACAATCAACAAATGAAAACTAAGCATCTACTCACATGAAAACTAGATACTAGACCAACGGTCGGATGAGTATAAAAAAGAAGAGCGAAGAAATTAGGAAGCATAGGAGTTCGAAGGAAACTTACTCAAAAACCAACATACACTGGTTGTATCAACAAAGGACACTGTGTAGTGGCGAATCCCAGTTACAGATGATCAAGTATGAGCTTTAGTGAGTGAGAAAGGGTAAAACAAGCAAACAAAAAGGATAGGAAGGGCATCAAGCTATTTATAGGACGAAGGGACAAAAGAAAAAAAGTGACACGATGTTTCCTATCCACCATTCAAAAGCCACCACTTGTTATCAATCATCATTAAAAGATAGTTTTGTCCCTTCAAATTGCACGAACACCAAGGGAAAGAAATAATGATGTCTCGATAAACTCCATCACCTGTTGACCATCCCAACGAATAATGGAGTAGGGGGCAGTTGATAAGGGCACTTTTGTCTAGAGAAGCTTTCCTCATTCGTCTGGATGAATGAACTTCACTTGTGATTCTTCAAGATAAAATCCTATAGTGACTTGTCTGCTTTTTGGAAAACCCGTCAGGGACCCCTTTGGGTTAGCCTGACTAGTGACTCGCGCAAGCTATAGTGAGGGTAGATGAACCTGACGGATGAAGAGGATGCTCGATAGGCAAATGCTCCTAAACCCGACAGTTAGGCTGTAGGTCCTGCAATACTTTTCGTACACACCACTCATCAACCCCTACAAGGAAATAACTTGCACACTACATCTAAAGATTCCTCCACATGCTCATATCCTCCCAATATGGGAAGTAAGGCCCTGAGATCTTGGAACATTAACTCCATATCCTCTATACAAGGAAAAACTCTATGCTCATGGGATCTTGGTAAGCCTTACACCACTATATAAGCACCAAGCCTCCTCCTACTGCATGTACGTAAAAAATTCTCCTAGCTTTGGTATCCTTGAGTTCTTAGAGATTCTTTAGCAACTAACTAAATTATCAGAGGGTTTTTTAGCCCGCATTCCACTGGTGCTCTCTATTGGTTCTTTGTTCTCTTGTTCTACAAGTATCCAATTGGAACGTATGAGGACCATCGGCTCATTGACAATTTTTGTGCATCATAAACAAACAATGAACTTTGAACCGATTTGTGCGAGGAAGATTTTCACAAGTTAAAAGAAACTAAAACTATAGTGGCTGCTCAAATAATTTTTGTTTCAATGAAAACTAACATCTATGTAACATGAGGGAAGATGAAAATAAAATTTGAAAAAGAAAGAAGGAATTGAGAGACATGGTGAGAATTTGGAGAGGGAATAATGGGAAAAGATGAATAATGGAGGGAAATGGGAAAGGGGGGCTTGAAATTTTTGTGCCTTTTATTTTTATTTTTAAAATTTTTTACTGGCAGAATTTGTTGCAGCGATCTACCGGCTTCAAAATCCATAAAAAAGAAACAGTTTTACGAAGTAAAAATGCTGCAATAGCTTTGTTGTAGCGTTTTTTTACAGAAGTGATACGATGTACGCACGCACTACTTACAGAGAAAAAAGAAAAAGAAAAATGCTAATATCATAATAAGTCTCGTAACTTTTGTCACAATTTGCATACGTGATGAGTTATAAGTAGTGGAGTTGTGAACACACATGGACGCACAATTTTTCTCCACCACTCACAACTTACTACATAATCAAGTTGTGGCAAAGTTTGTATAATTTATTGTGAATTTGTGATCTTACCATTATTTTTTTTTATAAAAAGTACGCAATCAATAAAGAAAAAAAAAAGATAAAGGAAAAAAAAAACTCAAGTAGCAGGGTATCACTCATCAGTGTGTCGACCAACAACTTTCACTAGTCGTTGGCTCCCTATATGTAATTTGCAAATGTGGAAAAATCTGTTATACACGTGGATTCACATGACTACTCAAAATGTATTGAACTCATGATTTTTAGTTATAATATGTACTAAATTTGTGGCTTTAAGTCATAATTTTATATTTAAAATCGTGACTTAAAATCATGAGTTTAATGCATTTGGGCCATGTGTAAATTTTTCTAAGAGTAACTACATCAGTTGATGCAAAGTTGTGCAAAATAGAAAAAGTTGCTCATTTTACACAATTTGAGCAAAAAAACATCCACATCAGTGGGTGTAAAATTGTGCATTTATGCACAATTGCTACAGTAACCATGCATATATGCACGGTTACTGTAGCATTTGCATTTATTATTTTATTAGTTTTCTCTCTCTCTTGTCTTTGGTGCTCTCCTTTTCTTTTTCTTTTTCCTTCTCTCGTCTCTGGCTCCAACCCTCACCGTCCTTGTCACCGGCCTTATCGTCCTCGTCATCAGCGCCGCTGGCTTCGTCCAAACCCACATCTCCATGGCCCTGAAGCGACAACTTCAATGGGTCTTGAGAAATTCTGTGTCTCGACAACTTCAATGGGTCTCCATCACGGTCTCATCGCTTGCGAGCGAAGAGAAATGACACACAGTGTTGTTTACAGAAATGAAAGTTGGGAACGCAACACCCCTTTTGATCTTCTTCTTAACATTCTTGTACATATTGCCAGTTTGCCTTAATTTTTATATATAAAACAAAAAACCCACAAAATCATTACAAAAACAGAATAAAACTAACCACAATAACAGTATCTCAATTCAAAATTTAAGAAAAGCCCACTCTCTAATTATTCTTTGGTTGATGAGAAAGTGAGAGAGGTGGATTGGGTCGGTGAGAGAGAGAGGCGGTGAGGGAGAGAATAATAAAAAAATGTAAAGGAATGAATATTTTATTGAATAAATGAGTAAAATAGATAAACTGATGTGGGTGTTTTGTAAAAATGAGTATGTAAAATAGAAAAAATAGCTTTTTTTTTTTGTGCAAAATAGATGCTAGGTCCTTAGATATTTTTTTCCCTTTAGAGTAAGATTTTATTTATTTATTTATTATTTTTGGTATGGGACGAAACTTGAATTAAGCATGTATAAACAACTTTCAAGTAAGGTAGTGCTATTTTAATCACAATTTCTCTCCTCATTCGTAGGAGCTTTCTCTCTCTTGTTACTACGAGATATTTCTCCCTTAGGGTTTCTTAAGGGTTTGCTTTCTATTTTCTTAGGTTGTGTTTGATTCAGTGTAAAATAATTTCAGGTGAAAATATTTTCCGGAAAGGAAAATAATTTCTAGTGTTTGGTTTCATTTTAAAAATTATATTAGAAAATAATTTCAAGTGTTTGGTAACATTTTGAAAATGCAAATTTTCTACTAGTTTCTCACATTTTCTCGGTCATTTTCTCAACTTCCAAACAAATTTTATGTCAAAATCCACAACACCCACACACCAGCACCCACACCATCACAACAAAAAAATAAAATAAATCAGAGATCAAAGAGAGAAAGATTGAGAGATTGAGGGAAAGAGAGATTGGTCTTCAGCGGTGGCAACGAGAACAAGATGCAGGGCTTCGATCTAGATGGCAGCGACGTTGGAGCACGGCTTGCGGTTTGTTGTCAAGATTGGAGCTCAGTGGAGGACTGCTGGGGTGCGATCTCGGTGCGAACGAGCCGATGCTGGAATGCGATCTTGGTGGTGCAGCGTGATCTGGGCGGAGGTGGGGGCGGCACGATCTGGGCTGAACTTTGCTTGGCTGGAGCGGCCGGAGCTTAGCGTTGGACTACGTAGGAAGTGAGGTTGGTGCATGTGTGAGAGGAGTGTGTGAGGAGTGAGTAATTCCGGAAAGCATTTGAAGGTAAAATAGGAACGGAAATGATTTTATGACTTGGCAAGCATTTTTTCAGTTAAACTGAATTCTGTTTTCAGTTTGACTTTATTTTCAAGTGGTGCCAAACATGGATCCGGGTGTAAAATATTTTCCGAAAATCATTTACACCCAAAACAAACACAGCCTTAATCTGGCTACCATGGCAGATGATGTTATGAGTATACTGGAGAAGATGAAGTTGACTTCGGATGAGGAAGAGGTCATCGAGATTCCGGAGGAAGGGTGCAAAGAAGGGATGGAGAGTTGTGCACTTAGTTTGACTGGGAAGTAGGGGCGGAGGGAGGGGGGGGGGGGGGCGAGGGGGGCAGGTGCCCCCTGAACTTGCAAATTTTTTTTACATATAATTATAATGTAGTACATTGGTATGTTGTGGAATATGGAGTGGATGAAGTGGTAGTCTGGTAGAGGAGAAAAGTGAAAAGAAAAGTGATCAAAAGTGAAGATAGAGATCAGTGAGAAGGGAAATATATGGTGGTGGAGAGAAAAAAAGAGAAAAATATAAAGAAATGTGTGGATGAAGAAAAAGAGATAAAGGGAAAAATAAAATAAAAAATAAGAAATTAAAATTAAGAAATGCTACCACAATATTTTCACAATATTTTTACAATAAATCTTAAGTGTCGGGTAGTTACTAGCTAATACTAGTAAATAAAAATAATTTAAGTGGTGTGTTCAAATTAAAATCAATAATGATTTACCACACATAATTTGTTGTGAAAATATTGTACAAATGTTGGGAACATGACACTTCATATTAATATTAAATGATTTTACAAGTTATTATATTATTGCCACAAGTGCTCCACTAGATTTGTTAAAAAAATATCATTGGAAAATTAAAACTATTACTGTTAGGTTTTGTTATTTTTATTCCTAAATTTAATACACGAAAACTAAACTCACGTTATTTTTAAAATTATATATATATGTTTAATTTGAATATTCTTAGTTAAAAAAACTTAAAATATATTTTTTTAGTTTTTATTATTTAAAAAAATTAATTATATTATTTATGATGTTATCGGTTTAACCACCGGTCTAACCAAAAAACCGGCAGTCTCTTTTTCGATTATTTTACCGTACTGATTTTTAAAACCATGATTTTATGTTAGATTCTATATGGTAATTACATTAGCATATAGTTGTTTATTTCTTTTGTTATTAATATAGATAATTTTTTTTCAGATTCATTTTTTTACTTTAAATCTTGTCTTCTAATCTTGTCCCCTCTGACCTAAATTTCTAGCTCCATCACTACTGGGAAGTTTCTTACTTGTCGGCCGTTCAATAGGAAGGCAGCCATAACTACTTTGAAAAGAGCATGGGGTTTGGAGGAAGGTGTTTAGATGATAGAAGTGGGAACAAATCTTTTTCAACTGAAGTTTCAAACTGAGTTTGAGATGGATTGGGTGCTTAAGAGAGGGCCGTGGTCCTTTGATAATCAAGTTTTGCTGTTGACTCGTTGGGAAGCAGGAATGTCAGCAGATAATGTTAGGTTTGATTCGGTTGCCCTTTGGGTGCAAACCTAGGGCACCCCGTTTGACTTGGTGTCGCCTAAAATCGCAGAAATAGTGGGAAGTAGATTAGGTTCAGTGGTTGAGGTTGAGAAAAAACAGACGTTTGAGGGACAGAGTTACTTTATGAGAGTCAAGGTTGCCATTCCAATAGTAAAGCCGATCCGGTGAGGGGCTTTCTTGGCTGGTTCTGATGGCAAGAGCCACTGGGTCACGTTCAAATATAAGTGCCTCCCCCTGTTTTGTCATTTTTGTGGTTTACTCGGCCATGATTTAAAGCATTGTGCTCCTTATTTCGCAGCAACCAAGAATGACAAGGAGGTTATTTGTCAATATGGGGACTGGCTTAAGGCCACGGGGGGTGGGACTCGATCACCTCCTCACAGGAAGTATGAAAGGGAAGAGGCCAGAGTGGAGTTTGACCGGCGAAAGGAACGGTTTGGCCAGGTCAGTCATGATGCAGTTACTGGAGACGGTGGAGACACAGTTCACCATTATTCCAATCCTAAATCCTTTACGGAGGAGGGTGCAGGTAGTGGTCAGGTTCAAGTTCCGATGGCTGTTTCCATGCAAACGGCGGCTAAAGCAGGTAACGTAAACCCTAGGGTAACTGATGAAGTTGATGTCGAGAATTTATGACTAGCTACGGATTCCATGCAAGCTGATGCCGTGTTAGGTGCAAACCGAGCTCACGTGGAGGAGCATAATTCTGGGGCAGTAATTTCAAAGCCGGATATTCAACTATTATTAAATGGCATGCCTGATTTGAAGACGTGGACTGCGAAGGAAGTTAATAGTGCTAATAGGGATGCGGTGCAAGTAGCGTCCAGGTCAGAGGAGTTTCTTGAGCACGTGCCACACAACAATCAGCTATCTATGGATGAAGCTGGGCTATCTAATTTTAAGCCCAAATCTACATGGACCCGGTTTAATAGAATGGAGTTTGGGCTTGGTGGATTAGCCCGTGCAATCACACTCACAACACTTAGGAAGAGAGACATGAGAGATGATGTTGGTGACCAGGTTGATGAGAATAAACATAAGAGAGGGAAGGTCATCAATGAGACTGTTAAGTTGGAACTGCCAAGGGCTTGGAAACCCTTGGGCAGGTCGTAGCCTTCACAAGATTGTGAGGGAACAAGCTCCCACAGTTTGTTTTCTGATGGAGACTAGACTGGATAAAGGTGGTTTTGAAAGTTTATATAATAATTTGCCGTATCAGAATAAAGTTATTGTGAAGCATCCTGATTCGGGTGGAGGGTTAGCATTTTTATGGAAAAATTCTATCACATTAGAGGTCATCAACTACACTGTGAACCATGTTTTGGCTGTAGTTACAGAGGAAGATGGCTTTAAATGGTTTTTGACTTGTTTCAATGGATGGCTGGAGCCTCAACAAAAGGAAAAGTCTTGGAGATTGTTGGAATATTTGAAGACATTTGTGGAAGGACCTTGGCTGGTTGTAGGGGATTTTAACGCTTTTTTACATGCCTTTGATAAGAAAAGTAAAAGACCATCACAATATTCACAGGTTGATGCATTTAGGGCTGCTTTGGAGTCTTGTCAGCTTCAGGATTTGGGTTATAAAGGATATCATTTTATTTGGAATAATAGGAGACTGGGTGAGACAAATACTAAAATTAGATTGGATAGAGTCATGGCCAATAAAGACTGGATTGGGAAATTTCAAATGAGCAAAGTTCTGCACCTTTCAACTCATGCTTCAAATCATTTACCAATTCTTTTGTAGGTTCAATATTTTGTTCCACAAAGAAGGGAGAAAGGATTTAAATTTGAGGAGTCTTGGCTACTCATGGAGGACTGTGAGGCTACAGTAAAGGAGGCTTGGGATAGTGACCTGGTTGTTGAGTAGGGTTTGGCTTCAAGCTTGAAGAAGATACAAGTCTGTGGTTTAGAATTAATGAAGTGGGGCTCGGCAAGAACAACTCCTGATGAAGAGGCAATCAAACAGATTCAGAAGAGGCTAGACCGATTAAATGAAGAGGAGATGACTTCTGATAGCAAGGCCGAATATCTAGATGTTAGGACATATGTGGTTCACTTGATAAGAACATATGTCATTCTTTTATGTAATTGGCTAATTCTTTGACAAAATGCACTTTACTTGTAATTGGGTAGATCTAGGATGTTTTTGATATTTCAAGAAACAAGGTTTTAAGACCAAGTGTTAAAGCCATGCAAGTCTGTCTAAGAAACAAGCTGAGAAGTGCTCTTCATTAAAGCTCGACAGTTGGCTCGATAGATACATCTATCGAGCTTTAAGAAGCTGTTCCAGCCCTGTGAAGCTCGACAGGTGCCCCCTGAACTTGTAAATTTTTTTACATATAATTATAATATAGTACATTGGTATGTTGTGGAATATGGAGTGAATAAAGTGGTAGTCTGGTAGAGGAGAAAAGTGAAAAGAAAAGTGATCAAAAGTGAAGATAGAGATCGGAGAGAAGGGAAATAATATGTGTAGAGGAGAAAAAAAGAGAAAAAAAATAATAAAGAAATGTGTGGATGAAGAAAAAAGAGATAAGGGAAAAAAATAAAAAATAAGAAATTAAAATTAAGAAATGCTACCACAATATTTTTACAATAAATCTTAAGTGTAGGGTAATTACTAGCTATTACTAGTGAATAAAAATAATTTAAGTGGTGTGTTCAAATTAAAATCAATAACAATTTACCACACATGATTTGTTGTGAAAGTATTGTACAAATGTTGAGAACATGACACTTCATATTAATATTAAATGATTTTACAAGTCATTATATTATTGCCACAAGTGCTCCACTAGATTTGTTAAAAAAATATCATTGGAAAATTAAAACTGTTACTGTTAGATTTGTGTATTTTTATTCCTAAATTTAATACATGGAAACTAAACTCACGTTATTTTTTAAAATTATATATATATATAATATATATATGTTTAATTTAAATATTCTTAGTTAAAAAAACTTAAAATATATTTTTTTTAATTTTATTATTTTAAAAAATTAATTATATTATTTATGATGTTATCGGTTTGACCATCGGTCTGACCAAAAAACCGGCAGTCTCTTTTGCGATTCTTTCACCATACTGGTTTTTAAAACCATGATTTTATGTTAGATTCTATATGGTAATTACATTAGCATATAGTTGTTTATTTCTTTTGTTATTATTATTGATAAAAAATTTTCAGATTCATTTTTTTACTTTTAATCTTGTCTTCTAATCTTGCCCCCTCTGACCTAAATTTCTAGCTCTGCCACTGATGGTGCCCCCTCTTTCCAAAACATTTTCATTTTTTCAATCCTATCGGTGTACTTATCATGTTTTGATGTTGATGCATTGCACGGCACACGTTTCTACGATTAATACCATGTAACATTGAGTTGAACTTGCAGAATTAATGAAGGCTTTAAGTTTACGGGAAAAAATGTGCGGATCGGTCAGACCAAAATATATACACACACAAGTTAGAACTGAAAATAATACCTGGTTTAATGGATATGGACATGTAAAGTTATTAATTTCCACCATAAAAAATACTGTAGATTTTTTATTGTTTATTTGCTAAACATGAAGCAAAAATATATAATTTTTGGTAGATTTTATGCTTAAGGGTGACAGAAAGCTCAATATTAACATATCGTTAGAAAAACTAGTTTTGCACTTTTTATTTTTATTTTTTTATCATATATATATTTTTTTAGGTGTGAATTTTGAAAATCTAACCATTGAATTTCATGTTCCTTATGTTCTCAACATGCATATCAAATTTCGTTCAAATTGGATTTTATTTACTATTTGATCAATAAACTTATTTTTTATATATAATTTTAGATTACACAAACTTGAAATTTTAACATTTGTTTGATGACATAGCAATTGATTTTTGATTTTTTTGAAATTTTGCAAGCATGAATAATATAATAAGAACATACAATCCAACAATTAGATTTTCAAATTTCACACTCAATATAAAAATATTTGATAAGTTTGAAGGGTTTCTCTCCAAACTAGTTTGGAGAGAAACTTTTTCCAAATAAAAATACAAGAAACTTTCTTCCAAACTACACAGTGCACCTAATTAATATGACAAGCCAAGCGACAAGCTAAAACTGAAAATAATGGTATTTGGCCAATCAATGATTGACATGCCAAATTAATCATTTCAATGTACCCCAAAAAAAAAAATTAACGTTTAACGCTAATTGCTAACTTGCTCTGAGATACCAAATTTAATACAATTTAGTTACTTCCAAGTAAGTAACCCTGATAATATTGACAGTCAACCAGTCAACCTAGCAGTTTGGCATATATGCATGTGGATATTCTCTCTGTTAGAATGTGTACCCTTAAATCCTATTGTATAATGTTATATATATTATTATTTATGACATTATGTATGACTTAGTATTATGTTTAATAAAGTTGTTTTATTATGATCTAAAATAACGGTAACATGAATATTGAGACATTATCATATAGTTCATGAGATATATTGTATGTGATTTATGTGATTTAGTCACAGAAGATGTAAATCACAAGTTCCTTGTAAACTCAAAATGTAGTTCATAGTCGGTGATGAAATTGGACATTCATCTGTGAAGACTATAACATATCGATTAGGATGATTTGTTTTGATCATGGAAATGGAGATTTCTAGTTGATATGTTGATATGTTTTAAGAGTTAAAACATATTGGACTGGACCGCTGTGAGATTTATTATTCTTCCAACGACTATCAAATGAATAATAAACTCACGACTTACATTTGCATGAACTCTTAATCCTGAGAGAATAATGGACTTGATCATGAGGTGTAGGTTGCTTTGATATATTAGGAGTGAGATCTAGAGTAACGGTCAAAATCTCAGTATGTTAGGCAACCACATTTAGTGTTGATGAAACATATATTCTCAAGATGGAATTCATAGTCTCTTAGCGAAGATATAAATATTCCCTTAAAATAAGTTTAATGAGTTCAGTTATTCAGAGAGTTAGGCATAACCACTTTAGTTAGAAGTTACTAAAGTATACGTTTATAGAATTGGATTTCATAAATATATGATGAATAACTTAAAGGATTAAACCGGGTACTCAATGATAAGATGTAGTAATTTACAAAGTGGCAATCTACATTCATGACTTTGTGTTACTACGAATATTTTATGAAGGAGTTGCATGTACAATAAAGTCTTGGGATATAATTTATAAATAAGGTCTAGAGTGCAACTATATTTATATAGTGGTATTAAATATAGTTATTAGTGATTTTGTGGTACTTTGGACTTGTCAAGAGTTGACAGAAAAGCCCAAGGCCCATTGGAGCTAGTGTCTTATTAGTCCCTTTTGGTCCCACTCCAAGCCACACACTTAAGCCTAATTGGAAAGGCCTAAAAGGCCAGCTCAATTAGATAATCAGTTAGATACAAAGAGAGAAACATACAGAATTTTCTGTAGAGAATTGTAAGAACACTATTGTGAAAAAGTGTGTAGTAAGTGTTAGACACTTTGACATTCTCTTTTTGGAACTGATTGAGAGACCACACATCTTAGGCATTAGTGGAATTGGAGTGAAGATTAAAAGTGTTCCCAAGTGATTTTGATCTTCGATTTTGAAATTCACCCCTCCAAGGTACACTCTCTTGTTCTATATTTTGAAATTTACATAGTACATGTTAATAATTACGAATGAAGTAGATCCATTTGTTTTCCGCTGCGTACATGCATTTTTCCATCTTCTCTCTCTCTCTCTCTCTCTCTCATCTCTCTCTCTCTCTCTCTCTCTCTCTCTCTCTCTCTCTCTCTCTCTCTCTCTCTCTCTCTCCTCTCTCTCTCTCTCTCTCTCTCCATCTCTCTCTCTCTCTCTCTCTCTCTCATCTCTCTCTCTCTAACATATAAATAGATCGAACCCCTTGCACCCTCAACACAAGCAAGTTCATTCATTCCTAAGATCTTGCTTAATTGCCAGCTTAGTTAGCTCAAATCCAAAATGGAAACAAAAATTGTCTCATTGTCCTTAATGTTAGTACTCCTAACTCTAGCTACATCCATAGAGGCCTCAAAGTACCAGTTCCAAAAGCTCAAAGAAGCCACCATGGTGTTCTACATGCAAGACTGGGAGACAGGCCCCAATGCCACAGTGTTCCCCATTGCTGGCATCCCTAACAAGCCATGGCAAGTCACTAGGTTCGGTACAATCATGGTCATTGATGACAAGGTGACAGTGGCTATTGAAAGGAATTCATCCCAGGTTGGAAGGCTTCAAGGCATTTACGTGAACTCAACATTGGACGACACTAACTTGCACCTATTGGTGTCACTTGTGTACACCAACAAGGTGTACAATGGTAGAACCCTTGAATATTTAGATTGGCTCATGGTTATGCTATTCTACAAACTGTTTATTATGATGTACCCAAGGGTAATGCAATAATAAGGTGGAATCTCATTGTTTTTCATTACTAAGTTGTTGGTATATTTGTATGGAATTAATACTAGTTGCGAAAGCAACTTGCTAGATTAAGTTTGCATTTAAACCAATTAAGGTATAGAAAAAAAAAAGAAAAAGGTTTTAATATGTATGTGGTGTATAATAAGTGACAACACTAGTTTATCATGTTTCCGGTTTACCATATGTAAAGTTGAATTTATTCAACTATGTGTTGAGTTTATTCTGTGTCAAATTTGTTTGTAATTTAGCATTTAGAAACCCTGTACTTAAGTGAGGATAGTGTAAGGGTTGTGTGTAAGAGAGTGTGAAGATTTGATTAAGGCTGTGCAATAAAAAGTTGACTCATGACTAGAACTCATGACTGAGTAGCAAGTGGTGACTCACCAAAATGAAGCACACGTGTGAAGCATGCAGGAACTTAAAGAGTTAGGATAGCTGGATCACTACAGGACAAAAGTACAGTCTGACCTACGAGGAGGCGTGGCAAATTTTGAAGACCACCTACGAAGGCACCAAGAAGGTGAAGGATACCAAGCTTCAAATGCTTACTACTCGGTTTGAAGAATTGAAGATGAGTGAAGATGAATCATTTGACTCATTCTATGGAAAGTTAAATGAAGTGGTAATCAGGAAATTGAACTTGGGTGAGAAGATGGAAGATTCCAAAGTAGTTAGAAAAATCCTTAGATCATTGTCAAAGAGCTTCCGAGTCAAGGTGACCACCATTGTGGAGAGCAAGGATCTTGATGAGATAAAGGTCCAAGAACTTATCGGCTCTCTTCAAACATATGAGCTCTCTCAACCATCTCAAAGGAAGAGAAAATCCCTCGCTTTTAAGAAGATTAATGAGAGAATTGAATCTCAAGATTCCTTGGATAAGGACTAAGTTGAAAAAGAGGTGGCATTCCTTGCAAAGAACTTTTGCAAGTTCTTGAAATTCAAAAAGGATGGGAAGTCCTTTGAGAAAAGAAAATTCTCCAATTTCAAGAAAGACAGGACTTCAAAAGGAAGGATTTCAAATACTTTTCTTCTTCTCAAGTAATCACTTGTTATGAGTGCAAAGGACATGGTCATTTGAAGAAAGAATGCCCCACCTATTTAAGGCAAAGGGCAGAACTCTTGCTACAACCCTTAGTGATTCGGATAGTTCAAACTCCGATTCTGAAGAAAGCTATGATGGGGAAGGAAACTACTCCGCTTTCATGGCCATTGCACCCGTAATTCTTCGAAAGATTTAAGCAATCTAGTGGAAGAGCTTGGTGAGCATACTGAAGTGAATTCTATTGGTGTTGGGGATGAATCCGATGATGATGAAGAATTGTGTGTTTATGAAGGAACAAATAGATTGCAAGAATCCTACAATGCACTTCTTGAAAAGCATCGAGAATATGCTAGAGTGACTAAGGCAGCCATTAGAAAGATGAAGAAAGTCGAAGAGGATTATAAAAGCATCCTCGTGCGGTACAAAGAGATCAAGTGTGAAGTTGAAGCATTAAATGAAGAACTAAACAATGGCTGTTCTAGGACAAAGTTTCTTGAGCTTGAAGTTGTTCAAGCAAATGCCAAAATGGAGCGTATTGCTTCCAAGAAACTTGATGAAGTGCTTGCCTATCAAAAGCCCTCTTCGAACAGAAGTGGCTTAGGGTATACCGGAGAAAGTAGCTCAAGCTTTAAAGTGTCTAAGGAAATGAAGTTTGTCAAGGCTCAAGAAGCATCAACTCCTCCTATTGATAATGTAAAATCTGAAAAGAAGCCAAATGTGGTGAATCAAATGGTTTTGAAAAAGTCTCCAAATCCAATTGTGGCTAAGCCCAAGGTAGGAGGAAAGTCTCTTCCTAAGACACAAAGAGGTTCACAAACACAATACTATTGCCATCATTGTCGAATCTGAGGGCATACTAGACCAAATTGCTACATGCTCCAAGCTTTGAAGAATGTGGATTTTCAAAAGTCAAGAAGACAAGGAAAAGGAAATGGGAAACCCAAGCAACCAAAAGGGCAAGAAGAAGAACCCATTATGAGTGATGTGATGAAGATGATTGACACCATCACCTTATGTTTGGCCAACTTCACCTTAAGGTTTGAGAATCATGACCCAAATACCTAATCCTCAAAGGATATCACCCCAAACGCACGTGTCGTGTGGGTGAAGAAGGGTACTTATGCATAAGCATTATAACATGTCCATGCATTAATTCTTTCTATATAATGTGACAATGTTGTTTGCTTGTTTATTTTACATTCTAGCATGTTTTTTTTAAAAAAATTTGTTATTTAAAAGCTTTGGTTGGTTGTTGTTTTAATCATTCTTTACTTTGCTTTGTGTCAAAAATCCAAAAACACATAAAAAGTATAAAATTCAAAAAGTTTGATCGACGGTGTTGTGCATTGTCACATGCATGTTTAGCCTTGTACCTCCGTACTAATGGCTTTGTGCATTAATGAGTTTAGCTTCTTCTCTATGCACTTGTATCTTTGTGGAAAACATCTTGACATCTATGTGATTGTTGTAAATAGATCTTTTATCATGAATGATTAGTCAATAGTTTTGTTGATCTGGAGATATGCGTAGACTTGTGCCTATATCTCTTCCCACTCTTTTTTTTTTGCTTAAAAACTCAACCAATGTCAAATCCTAAAAAGAGATAATGAGCTGAAAATCGCACAAACTAGTATTTGACTTGGAAAAAGGGAAAGTGACATGTATTTAAAATGTATGGTGCCAAAAGCCACAGACTCACTCATCAAATTGAAATATAAAAAATTCCAGGCATTGATCTCAAAAAGAGATGTAAAGATCAAAATGATCAAAAGAAAATAAGCCAAATGAAAATTTTTAACTCAATGTAATCAAGTTTATGTGAGAGGTCATATATGCTCATTTCTACAATTGAGATAGGTCACTCTACTTAGTGCTAGTTATATGTGACTTGGTTGAATCAATTATTGAAGCTTCACATTAGACTAAGGACTATCTCATATTTGATATCCACCCACATCACACATTTCCTTGTTCAATGAATGCTTTATACATTTGTGTAATTGTTCTTGATTAAATGTGGTGTATATACTCAAGTATCTATTGATCAAACCCAAAATTTTTTTTGAGTATTTTAGTTGTTTTTGTAAAGTATTTTGATTTGAAAACTTTCACAAAAATCCAAAAATTTGCAATTTTGCATTTTGGCGACTCACTCGCGAGTCGCGAGTTTCAAGCTCAAGTCGCGAGCTCAACCCGAGGGTTTCGCGACTCATTGGCAAGTGAAAGTCCTAGTCGCGTAAAGGACTTTAAATTTGTTTTCCAAAATTTGGGTTTAAGGATTTTTGGCAACTTAGTCTAGCGATTCATTCGCGAGTAACGTCCAGAGGCTTTCACAACTCACTAGTGAGTGAAAGTCCTAGTCGCGAAAAAGATTTAGAGAAATTTTTCAAAATCTAGGTACAAGGGATGTTGGAGACTCATTCGCGAGTCAATTGAGTCGCGAAGTACACATGTTTTGAAAAAAATAAGGTTAAAATCAGATAGTTTTTTAAAACTTTTCAATTTTCCTCGCATCACGTGCTTGTCTCTTTGTCTTCTTCGCCTCTCCCTCTCTCAAAACCACCATTTTCACTCCAAAAACCTCCATTTTTCTCTTCAATCTTCACTCCAAATCCAATAAAAGGTATGGGTTTTCACTCCTTTAGACTTTATTTCAAGTTTAAAGCATTATATTTTGTGGATTTGTTGTTTTTGTTGAGATATTGAAATATTGATTGATGAACATGGATTTTTGTAGTTTTTGATGAAATTGATATGTGGGTTTTGTTGATAATGATAGTATAATGTTTTGTGTTGTGGTGTGCATACCATTTTGTTGATAAAATGTCTATTTAGATGTTTTTGTGTGTAATTTTGGACCCTGTTGAGTACAAAATTTGGGGATAATCATGTTTCCATGCTTGGAACAACTAATGGCTATGTGTTTCACACTTTGACCTTTGCATGATTTCATGCCTCGTATATGCACACCTTTTCATATGATGCACACACACACACACACACACACCACACACAATCTTTGACATGTTAAGTGACTAATGCCATGATTATATCATGCTTTGATGTTTAGCATCTTCACATGTCAATTTTTTTTGAATTGCTCTTTAAATTTCAATTTTTGAGGTTTAATTCATAGTTTATGTTTTTGGGACTAACTTGTGTCTAACCAAGTTTGTTACCATTCATTGTGCTCTATTTTTATGGTATTTGGTGATATGTTTTGTAGATAGCTTCGCGAAAAACTATTGCTCAACGTGGTGGCAAGAGAAAGCGCCATGATAATAGCTTGTTTTGCTCCCCTCAACACTTTGAGAGATATGACGTTCAATTCGATACAGCTCCAATCATTTAGGAGAGGCATGTGTATCTTGCTGATCTTAAGGATTCCTTCATTCCTAGGTGTTTTGAAGGACAGGGCTGGGATAAACTTCTTGGAGAATTCCTAGAATTTGTGAACCTTTAATAAGAGAATTTTACGCTAATGCATCACTCAAAGAGGATCATATAGAGTGCTGGGTTTAAGGTCGTGCATTCACTCTTGACATTGAGGACATTGATGCTATACTTGGACTTGAAGAACAAGATCATGAAGAGTTCACTCCATTCAAGGATAGAATGGTCTTTCTAGAATATGTGCAACATCGCATTAGTGGCCATAGGGAAGGAAGAAGTCTCAACACAACCTCCTTTCTTCCAGATTTGAGATGCCTGACATATATCATGATGATCAACCTGTATCCGGTCAAGAAGTTGTCAACCATCAACAATGCTAGAGCCATGTTTCTCATGGAGCTTTGTGAGAACACCTACCATTGACATTAGTGCACACTTGTACAACATCATTGTAGAGTCCACAAAGACAACCTCAAGGTCAAAGCATGTTGTCCCGAGCCTTATAATGAGGATTCTTCATGAAAATGGTGTGAAGACTCCACAACACATAAGCCTAATGACTACATCTCCTTCCATCAACTCTCAAACAATCCTAAGAAGTAGGGTTCCACTTCCTGGAGATGAACAAGTTGAAGAGACTGAAGAAGCACCTCCTGTTGATGTAGAGGCTAAAGTGGAAGGATAACAACCTCTTCCAAGACATGGTGGTGGTCGAGGTAGGAGTGGAGCATCATCATCGTCATCAATTCCTCTCGATGCTTTTTAAATCATACTTAAGAGGATTGATGGTCTTTGGGATGTAGCAAATGAGCATTCTAACAGCCTTGTAGCTATCCAGGACCAAATCAACACGTTGGCAGTCAAGTTTGACAGCTTTACTCACCAGCCTTAGCCTTTGGCCATTCCGGTCAAAAAAGGGAAGTAGTGTGGTAGCTCTTGAGGGGGAGCTTATATTGATAGGGAGAATATAACATTGGTTTTAGACTATGGTTTATGGTTTTTATAGCTTTATTATGGTTTTCATAGCACTTTATTTCAGTACTTTATGGTTTTAGTATTTTGTTTTTAAAATACTTGGATTTTTTAGTTAATTAGACTATGTTATGATACTCTTATGTACCCTTGCTCATGTAGCTTAGTACTTTTAGTTAATATTTTGCATTTTCTTTAGTACTCTTATGCCCTTATTGGATCTTGTATCCTTGATGCTATTTAAACCTAAGAGATGGGTTCAAGTTACACCTGGTGTAATTTTACAAGAGTTACATCTTTTGTGAACTATTGATTACTATTAGATCTAAGAGTAAAAAAAATACTCATAGTAGTGTCATTATTACTCCCTAGAAATTAGTGATTTAGGTATTAACTCTTTTTATTAATGAAAAAAAAAACCACAATATTAACTTTTTTTTTCCCCTTCCATAAGCCAAGATTTTTTATTTTACACTTGTTTTTAATTTTTCATCCAAACATCTAGAATGCGATGAATAGACTTCAATAGTTTTGCTTATTATATATTATAACAATAATAGTTTTATTGTATCAATGAAGCTATGATATCCCGAATTGTATTTATTTGGGTGTGGATTTGGATTATGATGGTGTTTAAGGGGTTTTATACTTGCATTAACTATTAAGTTGATTTGGTATGTATAAACGATAACAAGTCATATCTAGATTATATCCCAAAAGTACATGTCACAATTAGAGGTCCCTTGTACTTTTGGGATATAACCTAGATATGACTTGTACGTTCCTAAGTCGTGATAAAAACTTACATTAAATCAAACTCGAAAAGGCAAAAAGTTTTCTGGAACATTGCTAAGGGAAAAATAATGGTATGTATAAACGATAACAAGTCATATATATATATATATATATATATATATATATATATATATATATATATATGATGTGGCTTTTTTTTTTTTCTTTTTTTTTTCCTTTGATAAGAAGAGTTAATGCCTAAATCACTAATTTTTAGGGAGTAATAATGACACTACTATGAGTGTTTTTTAACTCTTAGATCTAATAGTAATCAATGATTCACAAAAGGTGTAACTCTTGTGAAGTTACACTAGGTGTAACTTGAATTTATCTCTAAACCTAATGCTTCTTACAGTGTTCTTGCATTGGTTAAGTGTTGGACATACAAATGATACTTTGCATCGAGCTTATTTGCTTGCATGTGAATATTCATTATAGTCACTATTTATAATAATTGTTCTTGTATGATCAAGTTATGCTTCATTATCACATTCATACTTGCTTGATCGTATTGTGCTTGCTCCATATGCATTCTAAGTTTTTCGCTTACAATGAACTTAATGAGTGCATTTTGTGATATGGTTTTCAGTGGACCTGTTCGTATGGTTCAAGAGCTTCATAGATCTAGAATTAGGTGTGAGTGAGTTTTGACAACTATTCTCAACTCACATTTTTTTAAGTCTAGAGTCTGTTTTAGGATTTTGTCACGGAATAGCCAAAGGGGAAGATTGTAAAGTTGAATTTATTCAATTATGTGTTGGCTTTATTCCGTGCCAAATTTGTTTGTAATTCAACATTTAGAAACCCTGTATTTAGGTGGGAATAATGTAAGGGTTATGTGTGAGAGAATCTGAAGATTTGATCAAGAGTGTACAACAAAAAGGTGACTCGCGACTGGAACTCCCAACTAACTCATGAGTGGTGACTCACCAAAATGAAGCACACATGTGAAGCATGCAAGAAGTTGAAGAGTCAGGACAGCTAGATCACTATAGGACAAAAAGTATAGTCTGACCTAGTCTGGTAACTGGCGACTGGAACTCGCGACTTATCCCAGTCGTGAGTGACTCGCTAGTGCACCCTGTTTTGCTAAAAAGTGACTTTTCACATTCCATCTAATACTCTACTATAAATACCCTTATACCCACGAATATAGAGAGCTTCCAGAGAGAATTTTGAGAGAAATACCCTAGAGAAAAAAAAGATTGATTCATCCATAATCATATACATTTGATTCTTCGAATTCCTCTACTTTCACCCTCTCCATTGTCATACCCATGAGAGGATTATAAATCAAATCCTTACCTCACCAAATTCAGAATAGTAAGAAGGTTTTTGGTGTTTGGGAAGTAGTTTAAGAGAGAACCAATTCATATTGGTTGATGCAATAGGCTAATTGTGAGATCCAGAAAGCTAGAGAAGACACGGTTTGAAGTAAACTTATTGGAGCAAGAACTTTGGAGGACTTAAGTGCATTAGGTAGATTAGGCTTAGAGGGTTTATTGCTATTCATGTATTCTAACTGATTTTCTAGTGAATCATTTACCACTTGGAAGGCGGCGGAAAGGTTTTTCGCCGAATTTTTAGATTTCCTTTTCGATAATACATGTTGGTGTTATCATGTATTTGCATCTCTCTTATTCTTACTCTTAACTTTCTAATTTTTTCTGGTTGTGATTAATTAAATGGCTTATAGTAGTTTGATAATTTGGGTATTGCTTCTATTTCATATTCCGCAAATATATTATATGAATATATGCTGTTGGTTAAATTTGGTTTTGTATCTCATACAAAATACATAGCGGAAGCAACAAATAAGAATCTATTTTATTCATGATTGATAACATGCACTATGTAAATTTCAGAACTTAAGAACAAGATAGCGTACCTTGGTGTGGTGAAATTCAAAACCAAAGATCGAAGTACTCGGGAATACTTTTAATCTTCACTTCAATTCCACTTTACGCCCAAGATGTGTGGTTTCTTAATCAGTTTTCAAAGGGAGAATGAAAGTGTGTCTCACTTTCACATACACACCATTTCTTATTTCACAAAAAAAATTCTGTATGTTGAGAATCCCAAAAATTCTGTATTTCAAACTAGGCTTACGCCCACTCCACAATTCCTTAGGTGTGTTGAGAACAGATTTTGATGGAACTAAATTCAAAATATGGGTAGCAGTTTTTAGTGCATATCCCCAAAAAGAAATTGGTAAAGTTGAGTAACTCATCATGGACCTAACCATTTCCAAAAGACTCCTATTCCTTCTTTTCGCTACACCATTTTGTTAGGGAATTCCAGGAGTAGTCAATTTGGAAACAATCCCATTTTAAATTAGGTAATCCTTGAAATCCCCAAGAAGGTATTTGTCACCTCAATCAGATCGAATGACTTTTATGTGTTTACCCAATTGATTTTCAACTTCAACCTTAAACTCTTTGAATTTTTCAAAGGCTTCGGACTTCTGTCTCATTAGGTACACATAATCATATCTTGAGTAATCATCCGTAAAAGTGATGAAATACTCATAATCTCTTTTTGCTTGAGTTGACATAGGACCACATACATCTGTATGAACTAATTCAAGCAACTCTTGGGCTATTCTACTTTTTGCATTAGAAGGTTGTTTGGTCATCTTAACTTCTAAACAATATTCGCAAACTTGAAGTTCATCAAAGTCCATGGGCTGTAAAAGTCCATTTTTTATTAATCTTTGAATCCTATTTGAATTAATATGACCTAAACGCAAGTACCATAGATATGCTTCACTAGTAGAAGAAAACTTTCTCTTTAATGATTTTACATCAGAGCAACTATCTAATTCAGAATTGTATAATTCATGCTTGTCAAGAGTTAAAATATAAAAATCATCCACAATATTGCCAGAACAGATAAACATTTTATCCTTCTTTATTACAACATTGTTTTTTAGGATAACACAATATCCATATTTACCTTAAGTAAGTTGCAGAAATTAAATTCCTACGAACATTAGGTACATACAAACAGTTTATCAATATTAAAATTCTAGACTTAAAACATAAATTAAACACTCTGACAGTTTCAACCGGAATCTTGCTCCCATCAGCCAAAGTAAGAAATAGTTCGCCCTTATTCAATTTTTTGGTCTCCTGGAACTCCTACAAAGAATTGCAGATATGATTAGTACAACCTGAATCCACACACCAAGAATCTGTTGGATTCTGTTCCAAACATATTTCAAGAAGAAATGAACTTTTCATACCCTTATTCTTAGTAGCCTTGAATGTTGGACAATTCCTCTTCTAATGTCCTTTCTCACCGCAATGGAAATACTTTTCTTTGGTTTTCTTTCATTTATTGGAAACTCCTAAGGCAATTTGTTTATTATCTTTC
The DNA here is from genome assembly GCA_014183005.1 of Castanea mollissima. Lineage (NCBI taxonomy): Eukaryota > Viridiplantae > Streptophyta > Magnoliopsida > Fagales > Fagaceae > Castanea > Castanea mollissima. The sequence goes on from JACAVU010000005.1 coordinate 30,632,225, forward strand.
TTAGTGAAGTCCTTTTTCTTCTTCTTCTTACCCTTACCTTTCGACTTAGGTTGAGAAGTAGAAGCTTCACTCACATTGGCTTCAACACTAGAAGTACTAAAGATACATTCCGCCGCAACTAACTCATTCATTAATTCAAACAAAGAATAAATCTTTTTGTTCATGTTATAATTGAGTCTGAATTCCTTAAATGATTCCGGTAGTGACTGGAGTATCATATCCACTTGGGATTCTCCATCAATGTTAGCACCTAAAACTTCCAATGTGTTCAGATTAGAAATCATCCTAAGACAATGCTCCCTAACTGAACTTCCTTCAGCCATTTTGATATTATAAATTTGTCTCATAGTTTCTTGCCTTGCAGAACGGTCTTGCTCACCAAACATCTTCCTCAGACTATGCATTATGTTCGGAGCAAGTTCTACATCCTGAATTTGATGCTGTAGAACATTTGAAATAGATATAACACTTATCCATCTCATTAAATTTTTGCTAACGATCATATCGTTGTTTTTCCTCAAGAGGAGCATCTAATGAAGGAAAGTTAGAACATAGTTGAGTAAGCACATATTTGTGCTTCAGCAGTAAGAACAATGTCCAAATTTCTTTTCCAGTTAATATAGTTGGATCCAGTCAATTTGTTTTGATTAAGAATAGCAACAAGTGGGCTAAATGGTGCCATGATTTAAATCTGAAAATAATAAACATGAATATAATAAGTAAACTGGACATTATCAATTTAGCATATAAGCATATAATATGGAACCTTAATAAAACCATAAAATAATATATGCAACGACAACCCAATTCATGTCTATAATTCATTGGTAGCAAGTTTATTATAAACACATTAATTGGTTGAGAACTATTTTCATTATTAGTGTTATCATGATAACTCTTATCAAACACTAACAATATGCCGTATTACTTTTAGCTTCTAAGTAATAATGACATAGTTCCTTTGGGAGGTTAACATTATACTTAGTCTAGTGTACACCATACCTAGAGTCATGTGTAGCCACATTTCATCTCCCTTTTATAGTGTTTAAACTTGTAGTATCATGGAACAAAACACCCTCCTTTGGGATCGCGAGGCATATATGCCAAGACGAGGTGTTTGTCCACACTACTTTAAATGGGTAAGTTCAATCTTGTAGTACTATGAAATAAATACCCTCAGTACTATGAAATAAACACTCTCGTTTGGGATCGTGAGGCATATACGCCAAGACAAGGTGTTTGTCCACACTACTTTAAATGAGTAAGTTCAATCTTGTAGTACTATGAAATAAACACCCTTCCTTGGGATCGCAAGGCATATACGCCAAGACGAGGTGTTTACCTACACTACTATAAACCGATAATGGAGGTCGTGAGATCCAACCCTTGTATCTCTCTCCCACTAGATATTTTAAAATAAAGATTTTTAAGATCAAGAATCATAATAATGTTAGACATGTGAAAAACATAACCCTTATTACATATAAAAATCTATGTTATATTATATATAATATAATGTACAATTAATATATGTAATATATATATATATATATATATATCCTTCAGATTGTTAAAATCCTTGGTGTACAACATGAAAGATGGCCAACACGTTGAAATTAAATTCAAGCCATGCAATCTATGCATTATTTAAGATTACATGCATGATGGCCATGCGGTACAATCAACGTGATTAATGCATATGGTAGTTACCAAATTGTTACACCAATAATGAATAACTACCAAAAAGCATTGCAATTCGTGGCCCATGAAATAAAAAACTTCCAAACCCGAAACAGTGACTTAACAAACAAATGCATTGTAAACTCATATATATTTATACACAGATTGGATGAATATATATATATATATATATATATATATATATATATATATATATATATATATATATACACACGGATTGTAAACTCATATATATATTACAAACTAAGATTTCCATTCCATCCGTGCACTCTTGGTGCAATGCAAAAACAATATATCGCATATTATTGCAATGCATAGAAGGTTTATGGAACAATATCTTTATGCAGAAATTTGAAAATTTAAAGATAACGGTTTTCTCAAATTCTAAAATTCAATCATATATTATACAATCATGAGATGAAAATCTGGCTCTAATACCAATTGTTAGTTAAATCTGATTTTGTATCTTATATAAAACACATAGCGGAAGCAACAAACAAAGATCTATTTCATTCATGATTGATAACATGCACTATGTAAATTTCAGAATTTAAGAACAAGATAGCGTACCTTGGTGTGGTGAAATTCAAAACCAAAGATCGAAGTACTCGGGAATACTTTTGATCTTCACTTCAATTCCACTTTACACCCAAGATGTGTGGTTTCTCAATCAGTTTTCAAAGGGAGAATGAAAGTGTGTCTCACTTTCACATACACATCATTTCTTATTTCACAAAAAAAAAATTATGTATGTTTCTCCATTTATAACTAACTGATTATCTAATTAGGTTGGCTTATTAGGTCTTTTCAATTGGGTTTTAGTGTGTGGCTTGGAGTAGGACCAAAAGGGACTAATAAGACACTAGCTCCAATGGGCCTTGGGCTTTTCCGTCAACTCTTGCCAAGTCCAAAATTTCTATTAATTATATTTAATACTATTATATAAATATAATTGCACTTTAGGCATTATTAATAAATTATATTCCAAGACTTTATTATACACGTAACCCCTTCATAAAATATTTGTAGTAATACAAAATCATGAATATAGACTGCCACTTTGAAAATTACTACATCTTAACCTTGAGTACCCGGTTTAATCCTTTAAAGTTATCCATTATATATTTATGAAATCCAATTTTATAAATATATACTTTAGTAATTTTTTTATCAAAGTGGTTAGGCCTAACACTCTGAATAACCAAACCCATTAAACTTATCTCAAAGGAATATTTCATATCTCTATCAAGAGACTATGAATTCCATCTTGAGAATATATGTTCTATCAACACTTAATGTGGTTGCCCAACATACTGAGGTTTTGACCGTTACTTTAGATCTCACTTCCGATATATCAAAACAACTTACACTTCATGATTAGGTCCATTATCCTTTTAGGATTAAGAGTTTATGTGAATAGAAGTCGTGAGATTTGTTATTCATTTGACAGTCGTTAGGAGAATAATAAATCTCACAGTGGTCCAGTTCAATATGTCTTAACCCTTAAAACATATCAACATATCAACTAGAAGTTTCCACTTCCATGATCAAGACATATCATCTTAGTTGATATATTATAGTATTCGCAGATGAAATGCCAAATTTCATCAACGACTATGAACTATAAATTCTGAGTTTACAAAAAATTTGTGATTTATATATTCTTTGACTAAATCACATAAATCACATACTATGCATCTCATGGACTATATGATAATGTCCAAATATTCATGTTACCATTATTTTAGATAATAATAAAACAACTTTATTAATCACAATATTAAGTTATACATAATGTCATACATAATATCCTACATAGCATTATACAATAGGATTTAAGTGCACAAATCCTAACGTAAGCTTGTATTGGAAATTTTGTTTTTGGGTCTAAACATTCTCGAGTGTTTTATGCACTAAGTGAGTTTTCACCGTATAATAAAATAATTGTAATATTTAGTTTTGATGCATATGCATGTGTTGATGTTTTACTAACAAATTTTGATTATTGTTAATTGTTAGTCAAGTACTCTCCATTGTATGAGCTTTGTACTTTCTCAATAGTTATGCAATGTATATAAGTATATTAGAGAATAATTCTATAGCTTAACTTATTATTATTACTTTTATTTTCTTTTTGTGCAGCTATAATTGGGAGGGTTAAAAGTCATTAAGGAGTTGTTTGGCCTTTATTTATTTATTTTAATTGTAAAAAGATGACATGACTATTAGAGGAGAGATTTTCTATAACCAGTTTTAAGCCTTTAATTAAAGGCACGGTTAGCATAGTTACTCAATGGTAGTATTTGTTACAAATATTCTATTACACACTTAATTTTTTTAACTAAAATTGTAAATTGAAAACATGATTTTAAAATTGAAATCGTATTTTTAACTCACAATTTTAGTTCAAAAAAGGCATTGTAATTACTTGGATCAATATTTTTTTTTAGTCAATAGTATAATTAGTTTCCTTCTTAAGAAAATGCCAAAATGGGCTTTTGCCCTTTTCATAAAAAAAAAAAAAAAAAAAAATCAGTATGTTGTCTCATTTCCCAAACTAATTAGGGAAATGCTCATCTTTTGAAATTCGATTTTCTCAAAATCGAGTTAAGCCCTATAGCGATGTTTTAAGGAGCCTAAAGTGACATTTTTAAAGATCTATAGTGGTGTTTTGTAACTCGTCTTCCATGAAGTTGAGTTATAGGTAAAAAAAAAAAAAAAACTTGCATGTAACTCGATTTCATGGAGGTCGAGTTACAAAACGCCGCTATAGGTCTTTAAAACGTCGCTATAGGGCTCTAAAATTTTTTTTTTTTTGAAACTCAATTTTGAGAAAATCGAGTTTTAAAAGAGGAGCATTTCCCTAATTAGTTTGAGAAAGAGGGCATTTGCCTTTTTTTTTTTTTTTTTTTTTGTGCGAAATGGGCATTTGCCCATTTTGGCCCTTGAGAAAATCTTTCACTGACTACTACAACAAACATTCAAACCTTGAACATTCCGTAGCCCAGTCATCATAAACGCCATGCTGCAATATCTTCGTCTGTTCTATCATTTTTTACAAATGTTGTTCAAAGTTGTTCTCTGCTACGGCAAATCAAGTTCCTCTTCCGCCGTTAAAGTTAGCTTTTAATTTTCCCGTAGTCCATAAATTTTTACATCCATTTATGTAGATCGATCGTCTCCTTTCCATTCCAATACATACAGCAAATACACTACAAAAATCGCGCTTTTAAGCCGCGTTTTACAAAAACGCAGCTACAGGTTCAGCTTTGACCCGCGTTTCTGAAAAACACAGCTCCACCGTGGATGTATAGCTGCATTTTAAAAACGCGGCTATAAACCTTCCCTAAAGCTGCGTTTTTAAATGCTGAAACTGCGTTTAAGTGAGTAGGACTGAAGCCACGTTTTAAAAAACGCGGCTCTCCACGCCATTTTTCCAGAACTTTTTTTTATTTAAACACAGCTCTAAGCATCTGTGGAGCTGCGTTTGTTAAACGCAGCTTAGCAAATGCTTTTAGAGCTGCGTTTTGTTAAACTCGGCTTAGTTTTAATATAAATTTTTTTTAAAAAAACCCTAAATTACTCTCTGATCTCTAACCCGATCTCTCACCTTCTCTCTCACTCTCCCTTTGACTCCCAAACCCTCACCTTCAACCCACCCCTCTTATTTTTGTGGTGATATATTGGCATCGCTGTCATTGTAAAGGTGGAAAATTTTGTGATCCATAGCTCAACCCTTCCTACTCTCTTTCACCGCCGATCGAGCTTGATGTGCCGCCACCAACAAAGCCTGTCCTGCCGCCAATTTGCAATCTTTTCAAGGTATATCTCTTTCAATGTTTCCTTCTCTTCTCTCTCACTCTGGTCGGTGGTTTTGGGGTGGTCTATCATGGTGGGGTTGATTTGGGTTTGTGACAGTTTGTGGTGTGGGTTGATCTAGGTTGTGTGGTGGTCTTTGATGTGGTGTGGGTGTGGGGTTTTCTAATATCTCTCTCTCTCTCTCTCTCTCTAGACACAAGTGTTTTTAAGCAGAGATAGAATCCTTACGATCTCTTTCTCTCATATATATGTTTTTGTTTTTCTTATAGTGAAAGAGGGCTTCAGTTTCAATCAATGGCCTTTATTAAAGAAGAAGAAGAAGAAGATGACGAAGCCTCTACTTCTTCCTTGTAATCATCTCGCCCTAGGGATGGCAATTTAGATCCGGCCCGCGGATACCTGGCCCGGCCTGTGGGCTGGATTTTACCTAGCCCGATAATGAATAGGGTCGGGTATAGGTTTTTTTTAAAAAAAAACCCGAAGCGGGTTCGGGTCGGGTCCGGGTTTTATAATAAAAAAATCCGAAACCCGCCCCGGATAAAAACCCAGTTATGGAGGATAAGACATTTTGTAAGAATTTCTTAGTCTTTTTCATTTGTTAGTTGGAGGATAAGATAATTTCTTAGACTTGTGGGATTTATTTTGTAGCTTTTTAAGTGCTTTGTTGATTTAAAATTTTAGTTGTGATTTATTGATTTATGATTAACTTATAATTTAGTTTGATTTGGTTGCCCTATAATGTGGCCTAAATGCCAAATTTTGGCATTTGGGCCATGTTAAATGGCTTGAATAGGCTTGAATCTAGAGAAAAAATTTAATGGGCTTAAAAAAAAGAAAAATTTTGTTGGGCTAGATTTGGGCCCAAGAAGATAAACAGGGCCCACAGGGCTCGTGGGGCCCGGCGAGGCGAGTATGGGCCCCGGGAAAAAAAACCCGATTAATAATCGGGCCGAGTCCAGTTCCAGGACTTGGCCCGCGGGTCGGGTCCAGGTATGCAAAAACCCGGCCCGAACCCGACCCGTTGCCATTCCTATCTCACCCTTCTTCTTTTCCCTTTAAATAAAGCAAATAATTTTTTTATTTTTTATTTTTTTAATTTTATATGAATCCCATGAATAAGTAGGGAAAAACTCAGCTGATTTAAGTCTTAATAGTTGTGTTAGTTTTAGTTTATTAATGGGTCTTTTTATTTTCTCAGGCAAATAGCAAACGATTATGACATTCAAAATTTTGTTGGATTTTTAAAAAAATTTTAAATTTTTTCTCAGCAAGCAAATCTATGGAATTCTGAGAGAATTCATGGGTAATTGTTAGTTTTTTCTGTTAATTATGTAAGTTAGTTTTAAATTTGTCCTAATGATTGTAATGGGATATTAAGGAATTAACAGTTTAAGGTTCTTTTCCTTTGCGCTGAATGACTTTTTTCAGGCCAACGACTTTACATAAAGATCCAGATGATGGGAGGCAGCGGTTTTTACTTGAATTGGAATTTGTCCAATGTCTAGCTAATCCCACCTACATCCACTGTATATGTTCAGATTTGTCAAAATTTCTCGTTATTTTGTAGAGAAGGAAAAGGAAATGGAAATTGGAGTTTTACAACTGCTACTTTGGGAACGTATTAAATGGCGATGATCACTGAGGCCTTGATTGGTTTGCACTCACTTTAAGCCTAGGCAATTAAAAACTGAGTGCATAAGCATTTGTTTCATGGCAAGTACATTGCATATTTAGCACTCATGTTAAATATGGTATGAATTTAAGTGGGTCTTTTTTTTTTTATGAACGAATTTAAGTGCGTCTTTTAGATTCATCAGGATGTCTAGTTCATATTTATTTTTTCCCCTTCAGAAAATGATATGAATTGAACCTCTGCCCCAGCCCCAGCCCCACCCTTTAAGATGTCACCCATAAGTTTATTTTTGTTTTTATTCCAGATTTTTCTGAATAAACAGGATGGTTAATACTTTTGAGTATGTTTGTGTCTGAAAGAGAGAGAGAGGTAGAAGTTTTGGGATCTTGGGACAGATAAGGTTGCAAGTGATAGTATCATGTAATTAGGGATATTGTGAATAGGAGTAAAATGTTATGGCAGCTTCCCCAAACGAGAGTCAAAATTGTAAAGTGTCAACTAGGGACTAGGGTCACAATTTTTTTTTGGATGCAAAGAATATTCACTCACACATACACACTGCACAGACAAGCACATGGTAGGTAGTGTTTGTGGTTCCTGTTGGCAATGATCACCTCTGTTAATGGTTAGATACGTTTTTCTTTTTGTTTTGCATGTAAACAAGAGAGCTATCATGTGTAGAAGAGCTATAAGAGTAAATTCACAATTAAAATCCCACAAGAGATTTGCAAATGCATTTCTGACATACTGCCAACTGGTTGATAATGCCAGGTTATATTGCATGAATGCTTTGGAAGGCCCACCTAAGGTACACCCAACGTACCTCCTCTTTCTTTGTGCAGTGACAAGAACCTTCCTTCAGTGTTTAGACAAACTAAAAATCAGAGAGGAGGAAGCATTGTCAATGAAGTGTGTTTACTTTTTTTTTTTTTGAGCAAAGGAGCAAAGGAGTGTGCCAGGCTCCATGACACTTGGCACTATTGATTGCTCATGTCGTTTGGTTGAGTTTGCATATATTATTTAAATTCTAAAAGATAAATCACATTACCTGAAACAGCTCTAACTTTTTAATTAGGTAAACAATTAGCTATCATGGCAAATAAAAAATAACATATTTGGAGATTTGATTCTAAAATCTAAATCCCTTCCATTAATCCACTTGGCCAATAGGTTAGGCTATAATAATTAGTTGTATAATATGCACAAATGGATATATCATGTAATTAAGATAGAAATATTTCATTTCAAATCATTGTATTTTATAACATATATATATATATATATATATATAGAAATAATTGAGGCAAATTGTTTTCATATATTCCCCAATCCAGGAGGACCAAAAGATGGCTACTCGGTTGGCTAGTACAATGTTCAACTCATTAAAAGGGAGACCTGTTCAGGTAGCATTTTATCTTTATACAAGTCGTGGAATGTGACCCTTTATACTTGCATGTAATGAGTGATTCTTGCAGGGTCGCATATTTCAAGGTAAAGAGCCACCACAATTTCTTGCAGGGTCCTTTGATTGTTGAATCTATCATTGGCCATAAAAATGTGTATATTTTTTCTTTTATTAGCACAACATTATAACATGTCAGATTTTGATATCATTTTCCATTCTATTGGTTTAGTGTGACATCTATACTATTATTAAGAGAATAGAGCCTTTTGGTTTCCACTTTTAATGCTCCAAAATACCCTCACACATAATCACTATTTTTTTTTTTATTAAAAAATAAAAATCGAATTATAGGGTTAAACAAAGAAAATAAGATTATTCAAATACCTAAAATTTAGGTCAATTTTAAATTTAAAGCACAATGCAATTATTTTCTCTTTTTTCTTTTTTCCAAAACTAAACTGTAACTAGCTAGAAGTAGTTATAATGGTAATTTCAAGAACCTTGCCTACCCTGTTTTTTGTGAGAGAAGAAGAGGCTGGTGATAATATATAAAATTTTGTTTACAATATGATTATAAGCCAAGTGAACAAGAAAAACGACTAACATGAGCAAGCTAACTCCCCATTTCCTTTCTCTATTTCAAATACTAAGCATTCTTAAGTTGCATAGTTGCAAGACATTGATCATCATATGAGTCATCTAGATGTTATTTGAACATAAATATACATATATATGTTTTATTCTTGTTTAGGCCGCAACATCATTGAACTCTATGGAGTGTTTTAAGCAGCAGTAGGTAGCTGCAAAAGTTTCAGAGTTTTTGAAGGTATACTTATAACTCAAAACTATTCTTTTATTGGCCTTACTCTAACTCATTGTGGCTTTGAAATGTAGAGGCATCATTTTAAAAAGTCAAAAGCAAGACCAAGTTGGCTCAACTTGTTAATAACTTGACTATATTTTAGTATGGAGCTACAAACTAACTACATGGGAGAATAAACTGACCTTTCACTTTTGTTTTTTAATTGAAAAAGGGCAAACAAAAAATTGCAATTTCAAAGTTCTGTGTAAGTTTTCACATGGTTGGGAACTGTTGAGTGTTGGCAATATAGTTTTGTTGGATCCAATTGGTTGCATCTGTTGAGTGTTTGCAATCCCGTTGGGCAGGAATTATAGAAATAGGAGGGGGAAAAAAACCTATAGCCGCGTTTTTAAAAACGCGGCTATAGAAAGACCCAATATAAGGGCCTTTAACCGTGTCTCTAAACGCAACCAAAGATGGCCTATAGCCGCGTAGCTACAGGTCTGATCCTACCGCCAAAACGCAGCTTAAGAGGGTCTATAGCCGCGTTTTTTTACAAAGCGTAGCTATAGGTCTCAGCTTATAAGGGTAGAAAAAATGTAGCTATAGGGGGTAAAAAACGCAGCTATAGGCTAACCTGGAGCCGCGTTTACAAAAATGCGGCTCCAGGTCCCCGCAGAGGCTATTGTCGCGGGACATAGGCTGCGTTTAGAAATGCAGCTTTATCCTATAGTTGCGTTTTTAGGGTCTATAGCTACATTAACAGCATATACAAGGCTCTATACCTTTACAAGGGCTCAAAGTGGACTCATCGTGGATCTTTCAAACGTAGAATTCTAAGGTTCTAAATGTGAAAAAAAAAAATGTAGCTTGTTGTATAATATTGTACCATATTTCAAAGGCAAATAATAAAGTAAAGTATGGTATAGCTTATTTTCAGTGGTTAGTTTATTATATATATTTTTTTTTTTTCAAGATGAATAAACGTACATTTAATTAGAACAAGTAAAATTTTAAGAAATTATAATCAACCAAATGTGTTAAAAACTAAAAAAACCAAATTAACCAGCCCGACTCTTTCTGCAAATGATCAAATACAGTAATTAGAAATGAACTTCTAGACCTCGTTGAAGAGGTTTGGGAATTTTATAATGTTCATGTGCTTTTGTTTTCTTTCTGAAAACCAAGCCAAAATATATGAGAGATTGTTATATACTTATATGGCAGCAAAGTTGTCAAAATCGGGATCTTATGTAAGATCGTGAGAGATAGGTGGGATCGTGGATCGTAGGATCGAATTGTAGATTGTAAAATTTTACATATTTTTAGATTTAAAGCAAAAAACACATTAGTAATGAATTTGTATGTTGAATAATCATGCAAAGAATTCATTCATTGAAAAACAAATATTTGCATCATATGATGTAATTTGCATGTCATACATCGCTAAGTCTATACTAACGAAACAAATATATTTAAGTTTTGACCCAATGAATCTATAAAGTACAATAAATGTTTAATTAGCAACCAAATACCAAAATATTTACTAACACATATGAAAAATATTTTCCAAGTTCTAAGTTTGTGCAAGTTTAAAATCCAAAATAAGTTTGCAAACAGAAACAAGCTAACTACAATATGAAATCCAAAAACAAGATAAATATTAAGGTGAAGTAAAAATTTAATTATTCTCATTCTAAGGTTCTTATAACCACTATCCTAATCATTATCATCCACTTTATCATCTATGTGGGGATTGTATGTTTGCATCATAGAGCTACAAAAGACGTCAAGATACAACTCTACACTTAACTATTTAAGTTATACTAGTCGACGACAATTATAGAGCATGCTCAAAAAAATCAAGCAATCAATACACAAATACAAGCATAATTGATAAAATTATATATAAAAAATCCTTTTAGTAATATTATAACACAAATTAGTATATTGATCAAACAAATTTAACAACATTATAGCTTAAAAGATAGCAAACCAACATCAAATTCTTCATTTAAAAATGATAAAGCATTCCTTCATTTTGATTACAAGTGAACTAGAAAACATTTGCGTAAGTTAACATAATTTTATTAAAAAAAATCATACCATTACAACATTGAAAAATAAAAACCCTATAAGCTTCATCAAAATAAAAAATTTATCCCATAAAAAAACCAAAATTTTAAGTTTTGGTAGGATCGGTAGGATCCCATACGATCTTATGATCCTATATGATTCTACATGATCCTATCATTTTTACGATCCTAGTATAATCCTAAATGTTTTGGTGAGATGAGATCATAAAATCGTGCAATCCTATGATTCAAATCGCGATTTTGACAACCATGTATGATAGTAGGTAGTACACCTAGCAAAATTAGATCCAATCTAATAATTCGACTTAAACTTAAAGAAAAATACCCGACCTAGGACCTAGGGTATAAATGGGTATATTCAACCCAACCCAATCACCTTCCATGTCGGGTTAACTCATAGCCAACTCAAATTGACTTGTTTTTAAAAGGGAATATATATATATTATATATATATATATATATATATATATATATATATATGTATTCAAATGAGACATACAGTCTAATATTCATTCTTTCATTGATTCACTAGTACATTTAATATTTATGATGATGATATGCTATATCTAAAACAAAAAATTTATGGTCCGGGGCGTTTATTTATTTATTTTTTTGTTCTTATATGGTGATGATGTCATTAGTGAAATATAAATTGGGTCAACTTAAGAATTTTAGGAATTATTTAACTTATATTTTTGAATATTTTGTTATTTTTTCTCTTTTTTGTACTTGAAGAAAAGAAATATAATATTATTGTATTATTATTGTTTATTTTTTCAACATGTGAAAAAATATGGATGAACCTATAACTTGGTTAAACCAACCAATTACCCAATCAACCTGAATCTCTTGCAACCTATTAAAACCCTTTAAAACGACTAATTTTCAATTTGAATCCGATCTAACTCATAACCCGACACACCCTGCTTTTCATGTCTAATTCGCCATAACGTTATTTTGTCAGTTAATTACTGTGTTTTAGATTAGAAGGCACCTTTCATACTAATGTAGTCAAGATCTTTATCAAAATTAATTAATTAAATTCGATATGAGTTGTGGCTTTTGTTTGGGTGTGTGTGTGTGGTGGGGAAAAGGGGGTTGGTCAATTGCAGACGGAGTTTTGACATTGGTTGCATGGTTCACAAATCTAGTTATTTTGTTGTTCCTCTGACCGTTTGAACCAATAATTTTGACAGCTTTTGGAGTAAATTAAGGAAAATGTTGAAGTTATATATTAGTTTTTAATTTACAAATTACGTGGGGTTATTATTAAATAAAAAAATAACGTAAGTGATAGTTCCAGATGAGAACCAAAAAGAATTTGTCATTTTAACAATTTATAAAAGTATTGTAAAAAATTTGAGGCTATAGTTAATTAATGTGGGCTTTTGAGATATTTATTGGTTTAAAAATAGTGAAATTATGACCATTTTTGGGGGGGGGGGGGGATTACAATATTTTTTCACTATTGAAGATATAATTTGTACATAATAAATGTGGTGATGTGTGAAAAACTAGAGAAAAAAAAACTGTATTTGGACATTATTGGCCTGTGGAAATATGAGGCCTATTTTTATTTATTTATTGGGGTATTAACTTTCTTAAACTTTACCAAAATTTTATTTTTCATATCTAAACTTTTAAATTTTTTTATCCTTAAACTTTGTAAATAGTATTTTAATATTTTAGAGACAAAAATAGGGATAAAAAATAAAGTTTAAAAATAGTTTAGAGAAGAAAAATAACATTTTAGTTAAGTTTAAGGACATAAAGTAAAACATTTTTAATAATTTAAAAACAAATAATGAATTTTTTCAATATTTTAAGGACGGAAAATGGATTTTTTTTTAATTTTAAATTTAGAGATAAAAAATAAACTTTTAATAAAGTTTAGGACTGAAATAATATTTTATTTTATTTTATTTTATTTTAAGAAGCAAATATAAGGCAAACTTGTACATTCCTAGCTAATCTCACCTTACTTGGGCCCCAGCGCTAGGGTCCAAAATAAAAACATAGTGGGTTGTTGTGCGTGAGTGTTTTTTTTTTTTTACTCTTTTGGAGAGGTAATGGGCCCAATAGAGGTATTAATCCCATTTATTCTACCATGATTTTTATGAGATAAAGTTGTTAATTACGTAACGTGTACTTTATCTTCAAGCACAACAACCCATTCGTTCTAGGCTATAGTATTTCCTGGAAAGTGTACTTTATTTTGGACTGTTAGGATAGTACGTACGTCACCATATGGAAAATACCCACGTGGTAGGTAGCTGCCTACAATTGACCGTCAAAACATTTGCCAAGTCTCCTCTCTCTCTCTCTCTCTCTCTCTCTCTCTCGTGTTATAAATTCAACACTTTGCATCCTCACTAAGTCATCAATATTCACCGCATCTTTCACTCCTAAGAGCTTGTTATCTTAGTTATTATCCCAATCCAAAATGGCAACAAAATTTGTCATATTGTCCTTAATGTTCCTCCTAGCTTTAGCCACATCCACTGAAGCCTCAAAGTACCAGTTCCAAAACCTCAAAGAAACCAACATGATGTTCTACATGCAAGACTGGGAGACTGGTGCCAATGCCACCGCCACCCCAGTCGCTGGGATCCCTCACAAGCGGTGGTGGATCCTTGGGTTTGGAACAATCTTTGCCACCGACGACAAGTTGACAGTGGCTATTGAAAGGAACTCATCTGAGGTCGGGAGGGCTCATGGCATTTATGTGAACTCAGCATTGGACGGCTCTGATTTGCACCTATTAATGTCCCTTGTGTTCACCAACAAGGAGTACAATGGTAGCACTCTTGAAATACAAGGGGCAGACAGGTTTTACCAAAAGTATAGGGAGGTATCTGTGGTTTCAGGAACTGGAATATTCAGGTTGGCTCGTGGTTTTGCTACTCTAGAGACGGTTTACTTAGACATACCCAATTCTAATGCAATCATCAGGTGGAATGTTACAGTTTTCCACTATTAAGTTGTTGGAAACTTAGTATGTAATAGGCGTAAAAAATAAAGACAGTCAATTAGATTTTGTTTCCATTTAAACAATGGTATAGAAAAAAATAAAAAAAGGTTTTCTAATATGTGGTGGTATAATAGTGAACACCCATAGTTGTCCTTTTCTTGTTTACCATACAATAAAATGAGTGCAATATTTTGTTTTAACGAGTGTCTTGATGTTTAAGGAATAAATTTTGATTATTGTTAATTAATTGTAATACAATATTCTCCATTGTTGGTTTAGAATGAGCTTTGTACTTTCTCAATGGCTATGTAATGTTTCTTTTGCAGTAAGAGTCAACGTTTTCTAGAATAATAATTATCCAATTTTTTCATCGTTCACATGCTCCCCAGTTCAATCCATACCAAGAAAAGAAGCCCCTCACTGAAAGACTTAGAAATTTATATTATACTAGGACAATGCCCTATACGGCTATACCACTATAGAAACCCTAGCTGAGTGATAGGGTTCAGAGAAACAAATCATCTAGGGCCTTTCAAATATAGAATTGTAAGGTTCTATTTCAAATTTTTAGACATCAATAATGTTGCATTTTGTATAATATTGCACCATATAGCAAAAGGAAATAATTAGATAATTAGACTGCATTTGGAGTTGATTAATGTGGGCTTTTGAGATATATTTATTGGTTTAAAAACCAATAAATTTAGGGTCACATATATTTTCATAATTTGTTGTGATTGATTGAAAATACTGTGTTTAATTATATGAAGAGTCTAGTAATTTAACTATATCTATTGCTCAAAATAATGAAAAAATATGTTGCACACAAAATATATATATATATATATATATATATATATATATATATATATATATATATATATTGCTCAAAACAATTGAAAAAATACTTAGATTTAAAATCGCAATTTAAAGTCATATTTTCATGGCCATTGCGTGTTTGCATAGAATGTATAATAAACACGGCCAAAATAACAATAATAATAATATATAAACGGTGGCTTTTGTTTGTTTGTGTGGTGGAGTAAGGGGTTGTTCAAATGCAGTCAAATTATTGGTTCCAACCATCAAAGGCAGCGGTTTTGTCATTTTGGTCCCTTTTGATTGTTTGAGCCAATAATTGGACTGAATTTGGAGTTGATTAATTGGGGCTTTTGAGATATATTTATTGGTCTAAAAACCAATAAATGTAGGGTCACAGGTATTTTCATAATTTTTCGTCATTGATTGAAAATACTTAAAGTGGTGATTAAGTAATTTAACTATATTTTTTAATATTTTCAATAAGACATCCATAATTTAAATATTCTCTTACTTATTGCAATAATTAAATTTTAAAAAATAGTATTTATGGTAAATTTATGTAAAAATAAAACTAAAATCATAATTTGTTATCTTACCACTATAAAATTGGGGGGAAAAAAACGTTTCCTTAGACGTTACATTTTTTTGTTGAGAGGAATTTCCTTAGACATTACTCATTTAAATATAACAGATACTTATCCATTCCCATCTAATCTCAGCCTGACTTTATTAGCAATCGCATCCCATAAAAAATCAAGGTAGATTAACACCTACCCAGTATCTTTCTGTAATCTGCAGCCCTGAAGGATCATTTATATGATGACAAGAAGAAACACAGAAAAAAGCCACCATTATTGGCGACCATGGGCCCCAGTGCTGGAAAATATACCCAGCTAGGCGATTTGTTTGACTCGAAACTCGAAAGTGTACTGCCTGGTGACTTGTCGTTAATAGCGACTACTAGTTTTTTTTTTAAAGAAATAGGGACTACTAGTTAGTAGTTACTGATAATAGGCGTCATATTTTCTTATTAGATTTTTTTGAAAGGATATTTTCTTATTAGATTAAACCTTCTTTTATTTTATTTTTTCTTACAAATGAAATTATTGAGACTTTTTCGAGTACGTACTTGGCTATTTTTTAAGTATATATAATTCTTCGTTCCATTCAATCCTAAAGTGAAAATAGCAACATTAGGTTTGTTTATTAGGACCATAATCGAATGAATCTCTTTATGAAAAGATCATGTGCATTTCACCCCAAAAAAAAAACTTTCTTTTAGATTTTAACTGTACAGATCATGCATAGACATAATAATGTTTTATTAAATAAAGTCATTAACTCAAACATTTTTAAGTAGCTCATAAGTAAGTTGACAATAAAATGAATTAACTTTGAAAATTTTATCTTATTTTAAAGTAAATTCAAACTTGACTTAAGTGCAAAATAATATCAAATTTCTTCTCAAAAAGCAGATATTAAATTACCCATCAAGTTATTCATAAGTAGGCCTAGTCACTTTGCCTCAATTTGTTTATCGTCCTAGTTATATCATTTTGGTCAGAAACGAGATCAAAAAGATGATATTGTTCACATCATCAAAAAAGAAGAAGAAGAAGATATTATAATATTCTTCAGCAGTTTAAAAAGAGCTTTCGGTATTTGATGTAATAATTCGTTCCAGCATTTCCTGGAAAGTGCATAAGTGCATGCACCGCTATATAGTTTGGATTGGCACATAACTGTTCGGCGACTATTATGTACGACTTATAAGCCCAAAAAAAAAGACCATGCGGTAGCTGACTGCAGTGACAACCAACCAATTGCCAAGCCACCGTGCACGTGGATACTCTCTCTCTCTCTCGTTATATATAGAACCCACCCCTTGAAGCCACAATTCACCACATCACACAAGCAAGTTCATTCACTCCTAAGAGCTTGCTTGTCAGCTTTGCTAGTCCAATCCACAATGGCAACGAAAATTGTCATATTGTCCTTAATGTTCTTCTTTACTCTAGCCACATCTATAGAGGCCTCAAAGTACCAGTTCCAAAAACTCAAAGAAACCAATATGATGTTCTACATGCAAGACTGGGAGACAGGAGCCAATGCCACCGCCACCCCAGTCGCTGGCATCCCTCACAAGCGGTGGTGGATCCTTGGGTTTGGAACAATCTTTGCCACTGACGACAAGTTGACAGTGGCTATTGAGAGGAACTCATCTGAGGTCGGGAGGGCTCATGGCATTTATGTGAACTCTGCATTAGATGGCTCTGACTTGCACCTATTGATGTCACTTGTGTTCACCAATAAGGAGTACAATGGTAGCACCCTTGAAATTCAAGGGGCAGACAGGTTCTACCAAAAATATAGGGAAGTATCAGTGGTTTCAGGAACTGGAATTTTCAGGTTGGCTCGTGGTTATGCTACTTTGGAGACTGTTTATTTGGACATACCCAATTCTAATGCAATCATTAGGTGGAATGTCACAGTTTTTCATTATTGACTTATTTGAATAAGAGTATGGAATAAGCTAGCGTAAAAAAAAAAAAAAAAAGGTTCAACTATATTAGCATTTATTTATTTTGAGGATGTGAGAATTCGATTATTAAAGAGTCACAATTTGTTTGGGGAAAAAATGATGTGGTGTATAATGAATGACATAGCATATTTATCATGCGTTTTCGTTTACCATATAATAAAATCATTTTAATATATTGTTTTGACTGATGCCTTTTATTAGTGGGACACTTGAAATTCTAAATTAATAACCCTAATACATACATATACATAGTGTGTTTGCTTAAAATATTGTAGAGCCATAAGTAACCATCACAACATATTTATATACATAAAAAGCCCCAAATTCGCAAATTATAAGCTATCAAAATTTATAAACATTAAAAAAAATAAAATTGAAAGCAAAAATGATCAAATGATTTGGGAATTTTTTTTTTCAATTTTTTATTTACTTCAGTAGTAATTATATAATGGGTTATACAAATAGTAAACTCAAAATATGTACCATCATAATTAGAACTTTCAAATGGTTCAAAAATCTACTCAATCAGTAGAAAATTGTATTTAAGTTAATGAAAATTCAATGTAATAGGGGATACAATAAATGACTCACTTAAGCAACGAAGATCTAACCCTATAGTGCTAAAACTGTGTACAGTATACTTGTAATTTAAAAAAATGAGAAAAAAAATTTTAAAAAGTTATACCTAAAAACTAAAAAAAAGTTAAAAACTGAGCTTATAAACTCATGCCAAATGATAGTGGGTGTTTGGGTAAAGCTTATAAGTGCTTTTGCTTTTTAACTTTTATGTACAGTTTTGTAAACCTCTTTTTCTTTTTTTCTTTTTTCTTTTTTTTTTAATTTTAAAGTATAAATAGACTTTAGCACTTTTTTTTTTTTTTACAAAATACTAAATAAATTGCTTCTAAACGAACAAGTAATCTTTTTAGTTAGATCTCTCCAACTTCTCCCTTAATCTGAGAAGACCTAGTAAAACTACAATTGAGGGTTTTTTTTTTTTTTTTTTGTAAGTTTGTTCTCCTAGACTTCTTCTTCTTCATCATCTTCAAGATCATCTTCCATCTTTATGGAGCTAGAATTCATAAATGTGTCACTCACCTTATTATAAATATGTTAGGACATATGTGAATGATGTTAGGAACATACGTCATTTAGAATTGGCTAATCCTATGACAAAACGAACTTTACTTGTAATTGGGTAGATCCAAGATGTGTTTAATATTTCAAGGAACAAGAGTTCAAGTCCAAGTATTGAAACCATGCAAATCTATCTAAGAATCATGTGAAGAAGTGCTGGATTTTAAAGTTCGGCAGCTAGCTCGACAGATAGAATCTATCAAGGTTTAAAATGGTGCTTTAGCTCGATACTTGACAGTTGCTCATAAATACTCTATCTATTGAGAATTATGAAAATCAGTTTTTCAGATTTGACTTCACTCCAATTCGTGTGTACATATTTAGACTTTCTTTTCTCATAATCCTAAACATATATAAAGATTATTTTAAGGGCCGTCAAAGGTTGCGCAAGTGTGAAGCAAAGTTTTGTTTATGTAAATTGTGACTGGAAACAGAATTTGCCCTAGTTCATCTTTCTTTTGAAGAAACTGCTGCGTTTGTACGCCGTTGGGTTTTGTGACCAAGGAGTTTTGTGATCTTCATCGTGTTGATGAACTAAAGAACTTTGCAATCAACATTTTTCTCAAGTTGATGATTAAGTCGCGTACTGAGATCCGTGTATCAATTGGTTAGTCACGTACTGAGAGCCGTGCATTGAAAAGGAAGGATTGCCACTACAGAACAAGTCCAATTGTATATTGGGGTAAGAGTTCAACTATAGGATAGTATAAGGTACTAGGATTCTTTTACTTGTAACAGCTTGTTGTGATAATAATGAATTCTCGAGATTGGTGACTTTAAAATCACCTCGTAAGGTTTTTGCCTTAGAGGTTTTCCCCATTTGTAAACAAATCACCGTGTCGACTTTATTTTCTGCTGCATATTAACTTAGTTGGTGATTTTTTTATGCTAACATGTGTTTTGCATGTTAATTATATTAATTAATTAACTTGGCTAATTAATCAATTAATTTATCACAAGGGGTTAATACATTCTTGGCCTATCAAAATAGATACCAAAACCTAAAGTTTTTTTTTTTTTTTTTTGAACTGAAAATTTTGATTCCAAAAAAAAAAAACTACAACAGAGCTAGCCTCATCCCTGATAACATTAACAAAACAATGAGGGCAATTACAAAGATCAAAATAGCCAGTAACTTTAGATCTTAAACACCGTTTTGCTAAAGAGTGAGTTGCCCTATTAGCATCTCTAGGGAACAACAAAAGGATGAATATAGGATAGATTCAGCCAATTTAATGACCTCCTCCAATACATTTTTGACCTTTCAATGAATATCCTATTCGAAATATTTTGTGAATAAACAAGTTTTGATACAAAATTAATATCCCAAATAATTAGCAATAACGAAAAATAAAAAGGAGTTTAGAACAATCTTACAATGCTATAGAATCATACTGCGAAAGTGTTGGTACTCCTTAAAGGTTGATTCATGCTACTCGGAGTACAACTCAGTGCGACTGATTCTCTTGGCCTAACAACCCTCTAGGATTAGACTATAGCATCAACCTTCAAGATGGATGCACTTACACTCACGAAGGTTCACAAACAACCCTCTTGCCTTTCCTTAGAACAAATATAAATTGTAGAAACTAAACAAATATGTGGGAGAGACATATAATTGGATTGTGTATATCTAAATATAGAATAATAACTATGACTTATGAGAAAGGCTATGATGATAGGTATTATATACTATTCATGACAATAATAACATATAGTTATTGATAACTAATATCCATAAAAGGCCACGGCTATATTATCCATTATTCCCTAACAACGATTTTTCTCATAATTACCAATTCTATTTTACTCATAAATTCCCAACGACTAGAAAATAAATAATAATAAAAATGTTTGGAACACACACCCACACCAACAATCCCCCACATGTTACAAACACAAAATAGGAAAGACAAGCAACTAAAGAAAGCATGCATCAATATGGTACCAAAAGGTTTTAACCATACTTAGGATAAATAAGTAGGAATTAAAAGACAATGGTAGAGTTAAAACTCTTTTAACCAAACTATTAGTAATCCAAACTTACTACCCATATAGATTTCTTTACCAAGGTTGTTCTTAAGAGGGTTGACCCCTTATCCAGGCCATTAGGAGTGTGTGCAGGACACCCCATCTCAACTGGTAAGGAGTATGGGTCCATTAAGACCTTAAAGCTGAACCTCCAATAATCTACAACTTAGTCGGTGGCAACCATCAGGAGTGCGTGTAGATACACCCTATCCCAATAGGTAGGGATATGGATCCATTAAGAGCATAAAGCTTAACCTCCAACAATTTGCAACTTAGTCAGTGACATCCATCAAGAGTGCATGTAGATACACTCCATCCCAACAGGTAGGAATATGGATCCATTAAGAGCATAAAGCTCAACCTCTAACAATTTGCAACTTAGTCGGTGGCATCCATTAGGAGTGCATGCAAATACACCCCATCCCAACAGGTAGGGATATGGATCCATTAAGAGCCTAAAGCTCAACCTCCAACAATCTGCAACGTAGCATTGTCTCACACCGTAGGCATGAACTCATCACAAATCTCCTTATTGCCAGAAAACACATAAAAAATGACAGTACCCATATGGATCACTAATGACCTCTACCCATTTAGCCTCTTGCATGGAATCACCCATCATAGAGGTTGGGCGTTAGCCATAGTGTCATAACTTGTGTATTAGTCCAATCTCTCTAGATGTCTTACTCACCAGCCTTTTTGCTAGTGGTTTGGTCAAAGGATTGACCAAGTTCCTTTCAGACTTCACAAAGGCCAATGACATAACATCATTATCAATAAGCTGCCTCAGCCTCAATTGGATATGTCGACTTTTCTCATTATAAACTTTGCTATTAACACATGTTATGGCATCCTGGAAATCATAAGGAAAGCAAACAGGGACAACAGAGATAGTAAATGGAGGCATATCAGTTAATAAACTTCTAAGCCACATAGTTTTGGATCCAGTCTTTTCTAAGGCTACTAACTTTTTTTCCATGTCAGATCTCACTATGCAACTCTTCTTAGATGTATTCCAAGAGATAGCCCCTCCAGCTAGTGTGAACACATAACCACTAGTGGGCTTCACATAATCTCTATCAGAGATGAAGTCCTCTTTAAATATATCAATAATATAGATATTGTATCCCAATGCTCAACACTAGGACTATGAGTGTATCTACTCAATCTACCAACATCATATACAATATCAGGGTGACTACAGTTTGTCAAAAATATTAAAAAACCAATAATTTCTGCTTATTTATCTTGTGAAATATTATCACCACAATTTTTGACCAAGTGCACTTTTAAGTCATACATAATAGACGTAGGCCACATATCAAAGTGTTCATTGTTTTTCTCCACATAATGAGATTATGATAATACAATGCAATTATTATTCCTACGGATCTTGATGCCTAAAATAACATTTGTCTCAAACAAATTTTCGTATCAAATTTAGAGGCAAGAAAATATTTAGTTTCATGCATAACATTATGACTAGTTCCAAATATAAGTAAGTCGTCAACATATAAACAAATAATGACACCTTCATTATTATTTAACTTATTGTATATGCATTTATCCTCATCATCATAACTCGCAAATCCATGTGTAGGCATTGTATATCAAAATTTTCATGTCACTGTATAGGTGCTTGTTTTAACCATATAAAGATTTAACCAATTTACAAACTTTATGTTATTGTCCAAAGACAACACAAACCTTGGGTTGCTCCATATATATATATATATATATTATATATATATATATATAGATATATATATATATATATATATTTTTTTTTTTTTTTTCTAATTCACCCATTAGATAAACAATTTTAACATCCATATGATATATAATAGGTTTCTAAATAGATATAATGACAAACAACATTCTTATAGATGCAATTCTAATAAATAAAAAATAAGTATCAGATAATCAACATGATATTTTGCTTATAGAAACCCACTTGCAACCATACAATTTGTTTTCAAACACCCACTTACAACTAATAAGCTTAACCTTAGGTGGAAGTTCAACCCATTCTAAGTGTGATTAGACGTAATCTAATAATTTTTCAAAAGCTTCCAACCATAATGGTGCATCAACAAATTTAATTGTATCATAATAACTTACATGTTCATCTTCAATAATATAGGTAAGAAAATTGTAACCATAACTCTTTTTTTCCCTAGTCCGCTTACTTCTCAATTCTTGCACATCACAACAAGATCATTAGAAGTATCAATAGGTTCATGAAACATATTTTCCTTATTTTTCAAAGGAAACTCATACTTAAAGAAAGTATTTTTAAGATTCATCAATAGATTAAATTCTAAATACATCACTATTGATGAAGATAATTCTATATCATGAACTATAGCAAACATAATCAATAAACACACAATCACATATTTAAGAATCAAGTTTCCTCCTTATAGGTTCATGTAGCATGACCTTAGGCAAGTACCCCCACACTTTGAGGTATTCTCCTTTTAGATTTGGGTAACATCTTAGCCAACCACCCCCATAGTTTGAGATATACCAAGTTAGGCTTATGCCATTCTCAACTTCATTTTATATTTTATAAAAATTTCCAAAACTTCATCTTCGGTTCCTAATGAACAAAGCTAAGTAAAAATAGAATGGTCATCAATAAAGATAACATAAAATCTTTTACCACCTCTAATCATTGTGTGTTTTAAATCATCCAAATTATTATGTACCAAACTAAGGAGTTTGGTTCCTCTTGTTATGGATTTGCAAGATCATTTTATTTCAAATTTACCAAAACCTATCTACCATCTCAAAACAACACACATAGCCAATAAAATATGTAAATATATTTTTTCAATATCACTCTTGCACTTGGTGGATAAAAGGAATATATATTCCCACTAAATCTTATACACTAGTCCAAAATACTAGTTGGATTTTTTTTATATATAAAGAAGTTTTTAATTATTTTTCATAATTTCTCATTTCATATATCTGTGTCAAGAAATGTAATAATAATAGCATTTGTACATAGAGCCAAGAGCCACTAGCTACTAGAAACCACTCTTAAGAACGTCCATAATTTCACAAGAATAAGACACTGAATATTTTGTAAAATTTGACACATTATACCACAATTGTATAATACAAATGTTTAATCATTCACAATTTATTTTTCACATGACCATAAATGATTACTTGAATACTTTAGCAAGAAAAATAATATTTAATTAAATTATGGTATCATTGTATCTTCATCATACAATAGGAGTGTCAAGTAGGTACAACACTATTGATCCAACTTAACAATAGGAATGCCTTCACCATAAGTCTACACCATTTTTTTTCTTTCACAATTGTGCCAAATAAAAAAAAATTTATCTCATTTCTCATAAACATTATCGCTAACATTTTTTTATGAATTCCAAAAAACATTTCTCAAAACACATACATTTTTCTTCAATCTCATGTGTAAGTGCACAATTGCACCTGGACCCAAAGACGATTACGGGCTCAGGCCCAATGAGCCTTAAACAATAAAATTTGGTAGATTGTGGGCTTGAAATCCAGGTTAGAAGTATTGAGAACTTGATAACAAGCTAAGAGTTACAAATACTCGTAAACAACAAACAATAATTACAAATAGACCTTCTCGGACGTAAGCCGAGGACTATCTTTGTATTATTTCTCTTTCTTTACTAAAGATTACAAAAAATCCCCCCTTTCTCTGTTCTAGGTCCTCCCTTAAATACTTCTTTTTCTGATACTTTGTCCACGTGTTGCTCTAACCCCCTCCCCCTAGATATTTCTTTTCTTAGTGCCTTTGAATAGTGACCAGAAGTTTTGGTTCTACTGTTCAGGGGTCACTTCCCCATTAATGCGGCCAAGGAGGTAGGTGTAGAGTCTTTAATGTGAAGGTGGCAGCCTTTGCTTATGATGTTTTCCTAACTCCGGTGCACCTAGAAGGTTCAGGTTTTCCCCCTTTTAACCAATAGTCTTCCTAGAGTTGTGCCTTGACATTCATAATGAAGCTCCAGATTCTCTTGGGTCCATCCGAGGAGAAACTCACCCTCGGACATGTCCTCGAACCCTCGGCGTGTGGGCCGATTCGCAGTATCAACAAATCCTTTGCTTTAAGAACAGATCGGCCCATCTTACTGTAGCCTAAAGGCCCAAAATGCCTACTTGAGTCCTTTACTCCCTACAATAGCCCCTCAAAACTCTATTTTTCAGCATCCGAGGAGAAAAATAGGGTTTTAATCCAACGAGAACTTACTCTGCATGTTTTGTAAATTATTGCGCGTGTGGAGATCGTTTCGTGTTCCAAAAGATGACACTTGGCGGTTTTAATTTAAAAAAATGCGTGCATTTATTAATCCTTTGCTTTAAGAACAGATCGGCCCATCTTACTGTAGCCTAAAGGCCCAAAATGCCTACTTGAGTCCTTTACTCCCTACAATACGCCCTCAAAAACTCTATTTTCAGCATCGAGGAGAAAAATAGGGTTTAATCCAACGAGAAACTTACTCTGCATGTTGTGTAAATTATTGCGCGTGTGGAAGATCGTTCGTGTTCCAAAAGATGACACTTGGCGGTTTTAATTTAAAAAAATGCGTGCATTTATTATCGTAAGTTACACCTTGTCCCCCACTTTCAACGGTGAGATGAGCATCCAACGGCCCCTGTTACCCCCTGAAAATTTGGGCAGGACGAGTGTATTTTTCGAGGCCGCTTCCCGCACGTTGTGACGCTTCGGGAACCTGCGCCTTCATTTATTTCTTCAGAGGCTAATCCCATCAAAACATCAGTAATCAACTTTTGTCTGCAAAACGTGGAAATTCACACAACTTCAACTTTGTAAGTGCCTATTCTCTTTCCTTAACCCATTTCCCTCGGATCCTGTTCTCGCCCCCCATTTTAACCATTCCCCTCTTAGAACTTATCTTTCGTTCCTTACTGATGGAAAAATTTAAGAGTCTAGTTGACTCCGCCGCTGGGATGGAAGGCTTTAGAGCCAAGTATTGCATTCCCAGCGACGTAGGTTTAAAATACTGCCCGGTGGAAGCTGTAGCCGGTTCTAGGAAAACCAGAGAGGTCATCATCCCGATGGTCGCCTTTATAGAAGGTGGGATGACCCTCCCAATGAAACCCGTGACCAGGGAGTACCTCCGCAACCACCGGTTGTGTCCTGATCAATGTGCTCCTAACATTTTTAGAGTTTTAGGGAGTGTCGATGCTCTAAACGAGCAAATGGGTCTCAACCTTACCTGGCACGACGTTGTTTTCATGTACGAGTGCCATAAACTTACCAATGTAGGTTATTACATCAAATCTCGTTCTAGCGTGGTGAGGTTAATCTCTTGTCTGCCCAAGTCTAATAAAGGCATGAAAGATGACTACCTTATTGTCTCTGGCAACTGGCACGACGACCCCCACTGCCCAGTTGAGTGGGGAGATCCAAGTGCGACACCTTAGGATTTAACTTCCCACCCCATAACTCCCTCTAACATCTAGAAATGTGCATTTGCATTTACTTGAGCATCTAACTTTAACTTATTGCCTGTTCTACGAATCTGACCATGTTTGTTTATTGGATTGTCTCTTTGCAGATAAGCAAACACGTGCGCCCACGATTAAGCCATTGCAACGTTGCGATTGAATAGAGTTCTGCCTACGAGGTGTTCGTCAGCGAAGACTTACAACTTAGGGCGGCCCACTTGATTCTAGGGTACGACCCATCTCCTCGGACTTCCAAGAGATAGAGAACGCAATAATTGCGGGTGACAAGAGGCGGAGGAAAATTCATGTAGCCCGACCCCACTTCTTGGTTGACCACGATATCCCCGACGCCCCTCACACCGTATTGTACACACAGCCTATTGCGGTAATCCCTCTCGTCGTGCACTCTCAGGTAATCGCTGTCCCAGAGGAGCAAGTATCTTTCTCGAACACGTTGGACGAGGAGATTGAACAGTTTCAGCTCGAGGACACCCCACGACCTCGTGGAAACCCGTTTGTCGTTCTTTCCGACGAGGAGGAAGAAGCAGCCGAGGCTTCTGGGATCGCGGGCCTAGTGATAGCTCATCTAGATGACAGCTCCATCGAAGAAGAGATGGACGAGCTTAAGGATCTAATGACCGCAAGAGGCGCGAGAGTAGCAAAAAAGGGAGCAAGGGGATCCCAAGTTCCCCCAGCTTTACCGCCACCTCCTCCTCCTCCAGCCGACCCCAAGCCCCCAATCGAGGACCCAAAGAAGAAAAGGAAGGGGAAGGCCGAGGGGGCTGGTGGCGAGAAGCCAAAGAAGCTGAAGCAGCAACCAGCACCGGCCCAGCAGCAAAAACTGGACAAGGGCAAAGGGCACGCCCGCTCAGTTGAAAGCGGGGAGATTAGAGACATGGCCGAGGTGAGCCGAGCAATAGCTATGTGGTCTCCCGAGCTGAGATTGGACGGGGCGTCAATTACCCTTCAGCCTAGCATTAGGTCGTCCAACCAGGCCATGCCCTCCCCTGGCGAGGCGTTGGAGCTCCTCTGCTGCTACAAGGACATGGAAGCTTTGGAGAGATGGGCAGCCTCAGCTGTTCCTTTCATAAAAAGGGACTTAGCTCAAGCTCCATCTCACACTGTACTCTTGGTTCATTTGTAAACACTTTAACAATGTTAACCCCTCGACCTTTTTCGCAGGCTGTCCAAGAAGTTTTTGCGGCGAGAATTTGTGGAGGACTACGGAAGCAAATGGATGGAGCAAGAGCTAAGGAAGGAGACAGAAAGGTCCCTAGGCCAGGCCTTAGCTGAAAACGGGAAGATCACGTCGCAGCTGGCCGACCTGAAAAAGAGAAAGAGATGGTGCCGAGGCCAGCTTGAAGACAATGGAGACCCAAGTGGAGGGGCAGCGCAAGCTTCTTCGCCAAAAGGACGACGAGCTCTCTCAAGCCCAATGAGTACGCTCTGACTTGGAGAAAGAGCTTACGCAAATGAAGGAGGAGGCTCGTAGCCATAAGCACGCACTGAAGGCTGCGAAGAAGGCCAGCTATCAGGAGAGGGTAACTAGAACACAAGAACTGTTGACAGAGGCCTTCGCGGCCTTGTACCGAGAGTACTGTCAACAGGTCTGGGGAGAGGCCATGAATGCAGCAGGGGTTCCTCCAGCTTCCGAGCTAAGGAAGTCCGAAAACATTTGGCTTCCCCTAGACATACAGGAGATAGAAGACCCTCCTATTGCTGCCTCTCCTGCCCTTCCTCCTGTGATGCAAGAACTTGTTCCCGATCCTACAGAACCTGAAGGTTCCCATAAAGAGAAGGACAAGTGTGATGGCGCCGAAAAAGAGCAAATTCAAGACATGGAGCCCCTCATCTCTTCAACAGACAAAGGGAAACAAGTTTTGTCCACCTTTGAACTGGAACTAAAGAGTACTGAGGCTGGCAGCAGCTCCTTCCAAGACCACCCTCCACAAGCTTAAGGCTAGGATAGAAATTTTGTACTCTGCCCCTTTTTTTTTTTTTCTTTTTCAATGTACATATATTGAAGAACAATTTTATTCAATTTCATTAATGTGGTATCTATCTTACTTTATCTTTTGAGCTGTTATGAAAGTTCTCGTTAACACATAGCTAAAGAAAGAACAGAATAAACAAATCTAATTCCAAGGGTGCATGATTATAACCTTTCAAAATAGCATGCACACATTTGCTTTTGCAAAGTAAAAATACTTAAGAACCTGACAGAGACGAACTTAGTTTAGATATTAAGTAATGCCTCAATTAAACTCATATGATGGTTAACTTTGTAATCTGAGGTATCAGTTCGGTAGGATGTGAGGTCGAGGCCATTCCTTACAAAAATTTATATAACCTTAAAGATAAGAACTAAACCCAAGTTAATGAATGGTAAGATATTGATTCAGCAAATGACAAGAATTAATTCCCCGAGGTCAGTGGTCGAGGACCATACTTTGGAAGTTTCTATTTGACATCTGAAAACAATAACTTCCTATGTTAATTTCCCCAAAGTAAGAGATTCGAGGACCCAGACTAACTAAGATTCTGTTTAACAAAATTATAAGATATCAATTTTCACAAGGTTTGTGGTCCGAGGACCACACTTAACCAAGTTTCTGTTTGATATTTAAGAATAGTAACTTCAGATGTTAATTTCCCAAAAGTAGGAGGTCAAGGACCTGGCATACTAGTTCTGTTTAACAAATGATAAGATATCAATTTCCACAAGGTTGTGGTCCGAGACCACACTTACCAAGTTCTGTTGATACTTAAGAATAGTAACTTCAGATGTTAATCCTAAAAGTAGGAGGTCCGAGGACCTGGCATAACTAAGGTTCTGTTTAACAATGATAAGATATCAATTTCCACAAGATTTGTGGTCGAGGACACACTTAACCAAGTTTCTATTTGATACTAAGATAGTACTTCAGATGTTAATTTCCCCAAAGTAGGAGGTCCGAGGACCCTGCATAACTAAGTTCTGTTTAACAAATGGAAGATATCAATTTCCACAAGGTTTGTGGTCCGAGGACCACACTTAACCAAGTTTCTATTTGATACTTAAGAATAGTAACTTCAGATGTTAATTTTCCCAAAGTAGGAGGTCCGAGAACTCGGCATAACTAGGGTTCTGTTTAACAAATGATAAGATATCAATTTCCACAAGATTTGTGGTTCGAGGACCACACTTAACCAAGTTTCTGTTTGATACTTAAGAATAGTAGCTTCAGATGTTAATTTCTCCAAAGTAGGAGGCCTGAGGACCCGGCATAACTAAGGTTTTGTTTAGCAAATGATAAGATATCAATTTCCACAAGGTTTGTGGTCCGAGGACTACACTTAACCAAGTTTCTGTTTGATACTTAAGAATAGTAACTTCAGATCCCAGAGGTGTTACAACTTGAAATGTTACTAACAAAGCACATTTTTTTAATAATAATACCTCTGAGGTTATTAATTCCATAGGCGTGGTACAATTTTTCATCTAGGTTAGCTAACAAATACGACCCTATGCTTGCTACTGAAACAATACGATAGGGGCCTTCCCAGTTTGGTCCAAGCTTACCCCAAACTGGGTTCTTAGAAGCGCCAACCAACTTTTCTTAGTACAAGATCCCCTGGTGCGAGTGGCTTAGCTTCACGTGGGCATCATATCCCCGTTTAAGCTCTATTGATAATAAGCCATTTGGACCATAGCTGCCTCGCGCCGTTCCTCAACTAAATCCAGGCCTTTCTCTAGGAGTCCATCATTATTCTCCGGGCTAAAAGAACTCGTCTTCAGAGTGGAAAAACCAAATTCTAGAGGTATCACTGCCTCGGCTCCATAAGTCATAGAGAATGGCATTTCTCCCGTGGACCTGCGCGGTGTAGTCCGATACGTCCACAAAACATGTGGGAGCTCTTCTACCCCTGCCTTTCGCATCGTCCAACCTTTTCTTGAGCCCACTGACTATGACCTTGTTAACGGCCTCGGCTTGCCCATTTCCCTGAGGATAAGCTGGGGTGGAGTATCTATTTATGATGCCTATATCACCACAGTATTTCCTAAAAGCCTTGCTGTCGAACTGAACGCCATTGTCTGAGATAAATGTGTGTGGTATACCGAATCTAGTGACGATATTTTTCCAGACAAACTTCTTGGAGTCAACATCTCTGATATTTGCTAAGGGCTCGGCCTCAACCCATTTAGTAAAATAGTTTATCCCTACGAGAAGCCATTTTTTGTTTCCTACAGCTCTTGGAAATGGCCCCACTATGTCCAATACCCATTGGGCAAAAGGCCAAGGATTGGAGAGAAGGTTAAGAACCCCTCCGGGTTGGTGAATATTAGGGGCGAACCTCTGGCATTGATCACATTTTTTAGCATAATCCTGAGCCTCCCTCTGCATATTGGGCCACCAATAACCCTGAGTCAGAGCTCTGTGGGCTAAAGATCTTCTCCCAGTATGGCTCCCACAAATCCCTTCATGCAGCTCTTCCAGAAGTTCTTCCATTGATTCAGGGTGCACACACAACAAGTACGGTCCTGAGAAGGATCGTTTATACAGTTTCTGGTCCTCGGACAACCAGAAACGTGACGCCTTTCGATGTATCTTATCTGCTTCAGACTTGTCCTCAGGAAGGATGTCGTTCTTAAGAAAAGAAATGACCGGGTTAATCCAGCTAAGTCCAGGCCTTATCAGATGAATGCGAGCTGCGTTGACAACGATAAAAGTGGGTTCTAGCAAATCCTCCACGAGGATAATCCTGGGCAAACCCTGAGTCGAAGACGTTGCCAATGTGGCCAAGGAGTCTGCATGGGTGTTTCCACTCCTAGAAATGTGAGTTAAGATGAAGGAGTCAAATTCAGCTTGCTGACGCTTGACCTGGGCCAAATACTCTTGCATTCTTGGGTCCCTAGCCTCCATGGTCCCCATGACCTGGCCGACCACTAACTGTGAGTCCGAGAACATATGGACTTCCTTTCCACCCATGCTACGTACCATTTTCATGCCCACCAAGACTGCTTCTTACTCGGCCTCATTATTAGTGGCCGAGAACGCCAGTCTCAAAGATTTTTCAAAGACAATTCCCTTAGGGGACATCACAACAAGTCCAACACCTGACCCTTTCTGATTAGCTACCCCATCCACATACATTTTCCAAGTCGGAGGTGCTACGGCTGTGACCATACCAACTGATTTTCCATCCATGTGTACTTCTTTAAGAGTTTCTTTTAGCAATGGTTCGGTAAACTCTGCCACCAAGTCAGCGAGGACCTGGCCCTTCACGGAGGTGCGAGGCTTGTATTTAATGTCAAAGGCTCCCAAAATGGTCCCCTATTTTGCCACCCTGCCAGAGTAATCGATGCTGCGTAACACCGCCTTAAGGGGCAATTGGGTCAGAACCACCACCGTGTGAGACTGGAAATAATGAGGGAGCTTACGCGTGGCATGAACTATGGCCAGAAGTGCTTTCTCCAAGAGTAGATAGCGCACCTTGGCCTCATTCAAAGACTTACTAACGTAGTAGACCGGTCTTTGCACCCCGATTTCATCCCTTATAAGGACCAGGCTGACCGCGTGGACGGCCACAGCCAGATAAGCAAACAAAACCTCATCCGCCTCGGGGCGAGACAGAATGGGTGGCCGAGAAAGATATTGCTTAAGCTGTTGGAAAGCTAAACACAGTCCTCGGTCATTGAAACCCTTTCCACTTGTTCAACAACTGGAAGAAAGGACGAAACAGTCACCGAGATATAAATCTGTTCAATGCGGCAATCATTCGGCCAATTTCTGGATTTTCTCGGGTTCCGAGGCGGCTGTAAATCCTGAATAGCCTTAACTGCACTGGGTTTACCTCTATGCCTTATGAGTAATATGTATCCCAAGAACTTCCAGACCCCCGCCAAAAGAGCACTTTGAGGCGTTAAGGCGCAGCTTGTACTTTCTTAACACCTGGAAGGTGTCGGCCAGATCTTTCACGTGTGAGGGTATTGTCTTGTTCTTCACACCATATCATCCACATATACCTCAATGGTCTTACCTAGTTGCTGTTCAAACATTCTGGTCATCATTCTTTGGTAGGTAGCCCCAGCATTCTTCAATCCAAACGGCATGACCTTATAGTGGTAGTTCCCTGTTGGAGCGATGAAAGCAGTCTTCTCTTGATCCTCCAATGCCAATGGAATCTGATGGTAACCCTGGAAGGCATCTAAAAAACTCATACGAGGATGTCCGATAGTGGCATTCATAAGTTGATCAATACGCGGCATGGGGAACGAATCCTTGGGTCAGGCGCTTTATTCAAATCTGTGAAGTCCACGCATACTCTCCACGTTCCATTCTTCTTTTTAACCACAACCATATGCGCCAACCATTCGGGGTAGAAAACTTCTTTAATAGCCCCAGCCCTCTTGAGTTTGAGCACCTCTTCCTTCACAGCCTCGGAATGTTCTTTAGAAGAACACCGAGGTGGCTGCCTTCTCAGAACAACGGCGAGGTTTACATTTAAATGATGACAAATGAAGCTCGAATCTATGCCTGGAGCCTCATAAGGATCCCATGCAAAAACATCAATATTGTCTTTCAGAAATTCTAACAACTCCATCTTCTCCTGGCGTGGCAAACGTATGCCAACTTAGAAGAACCTCTCTGGGTCATCCGCTATCGAAAGCTTCTCTAACTCCTTACAGATAGCATCCTCTCCTGTCACCACTCCAGGTGCATCAGGAGCCGTTAATTGCTATGAATCATGGATGAGCAAAGCCGATGACTTGGCTTCTGTCTGACGAAGCACTGCGGCCGATATGCATTGCCTGGCCACAGATTGGCTGCCGAGGATCTCTTCAACATATTCCCCAGAAGGGAACTTAACCTTAACATGCAAGGTAGAGGAGACGGCTCCTAGAGCATGCAGCCATGGCCTGGCGAGGATGGCTGTATATGGGGAGTACGCGTCAACCACAATGAAATCCACCTTAACTGTTTCTGAACCAGATTGAACGGGCAAACGAATCTATCCCTTCGGCACAATGGCTCTTCCTTCAAAGCTTATAAGTGGCGAATCATAAGGAGTAAGATCCTCCAACTTTAGCCCCTTAAATAAATCAGGGTGCATGATTTCTGCACCGCTGCCCTGATCAATCATCACCCTCTTCACATCATAATTCCCTATCCTGAGAGTGACCACAAGAGCATCGTCATGGGGTTGAATGGTACCAACCTTATCCTCCTAGGAGAATCCCAAGATGGGTAAATTCAGCTTCAACCTCTTCGGCCCGCAGCCTGAATCCTCGGCCTGAGGATGTGAAACTGCCATCACCCTGGTGGGACCTGAACTGGTCCTGCCAGGTGCAGCAAAAATAACATTAATTGTTCCTAACGCCGGCCGAGATGAATTATTCCTCTGATTTTTTGAGCCAGATTGACTGCCTTGCCCGCTAAGTTGACACAAGTGCTGCTTCAGTTTTCCTTCACTGACAAGCTGCTCCAAATGGTTCGAAAGGGTCCGACAGTTCTCGGTAGTGTGGCCCACGTCATGATGGTACTGACAGAAAAGGTTCTGATTCCTCTTCGCGGGGTCTCCTGCATCTTACTTGGCCACCTGAAGAAGGGCTCCTTACGAACTTTCTCCAGTAATTGGTGCACTAGTTCTCGGAACACAGTATTCACGGCCTGAGGTGGTGCCGAGCCGGACTGCCCGATATAATCTCTCCTCGGCTTGTTGTTGTGGTATCTATCTGACCTGAAATCCCTTCTTTCCTGCGGGATAACCTTCTCCTTGCCCTTTCCTTGCTGCTGGTCTTCCTCTACTCTTTTGTATTCATCAATATGATCCATAAGGCAACGTACACTGCGGACGGGCTTTTTGGTCAAAGACTTCCTCAAGTCGTGTTCAGTAGGAAGACCTACCTTAAAGGTATTGAGCGCCACCTCATCAAATTCACCATCTATTTCATTAAATATCTCCCAGTACTGGTCGGAATATGCTTTCAACGTCTCCCCTTCCCTCATGGTCGTGGATAACAGTGAGTCTAATGGCCGAGGCACTCTACTACACGTAATAAACCGCGATGTGAATGCTCTAGTAAGCTCCCCAAACGAACCTACAGACCCCGATTTAAGGCCGTTGAACCACCTCATAGCAACAAGTCTCAAGCTAGAAGGGAAAACTTTACACATCAGGGTCTCGTTGTGGGAGTGCACCGCCGTCCTCTAGTTAAAGTGACTCACGTGCTCCACTGGATCAATCCGGCCATTGTAGATGGTAAAGGTGAGCTGGGTAAACCTCCTGGGAAGCCTCCCTTTCTCAATCCTTCGTGAAAATGGAGATTTGGAGAGTTGGTGCAGCGCCCGGCTCATAGCATCATTCCCCAAGCCCCGAAAGGAAGTTTCTTGCGTCTGCGAGCTGGCTTGGTCCTCCTCTCACCAGAGGACAATGCGCTGGGGGGTGAGCATGACCTGAGCTGTAACTACTTCCCGGACTCCTCTGAGGAAGGATTAGATGAGGACGGTGAAGATCTGCGTCTGGCGCGGCGTAGCTTTCTCTTCAACGATTAATCTCCTTTGCATGGCTTTTATTACCACCATCTCGTGGGTGGTGCTACCCCACCATGAGTATGGCTAGCCCCGGGGTATTCTGTGGACCACTTCCCTCACGATCCTTCGACGCTTAAGGCGCTCGAAAGAGTCCTCCGGTTGTGATCCCTGTGATTCTGCATGGTGAGGACCTAGGCCTGCCATAATGTCCCAGCTCCTTCCAGACTAGATTTCCCACAGACGGCGCCAATTATAAGTGCACAATTGCACCTGGACCCAAAGACGATTACGGGCTCAGGCCCAATGAGCCTTAAACAATAAAATTTGGTAGATTGTGGGCTTGAAATCCAGGTTAGAAGTACTGAGGACTTGATAACAAGCTAAGAGTTACAAATACTCGTAAACAACAAACAATAATTGCCAATAGACCTCCTCGAACGTAAGCCGAGGACTATCTTTGTATTATTTCTCTTTCTTTACTAAAGATTACAAAAAATCCCCCCTTTCTTGTTCTAGGTCCCCCCTTAAATACTTCTTTTTCTGATACTTTGTCCACGTGTTGCTCCAACCCCCTCCCCCCTAGATATTTCTTTTCTTAGTGCCTTTAAATAGTGACCAGAAGTTTCGGTTCTACTGTTCAGGGGTCACTTCCCCATTAATGCGGCCAGGGAAGTAGGTGTAGAGTCTTTAATGTGGAGGTGGCAGCCTTTGCTTATGATATTTTCCTAACTCCGGTGCACCTGAAGGTTCAGGTTTTCCCCTTTTAACCATATGTTCTCCCAGAGTTGTGCCTTGACATTCATATGAAGCTCCAGATTCTCTTGGGTCTGTCGAGGAGAACTCACCTCGGACATGTCCTCGGACCCTCGGCGTGTGGGCCGATTCGCAGTATCAACAAATCCTTAGCTTTAAGAACAGATCGGCCCATCTTATTGTAGCCTAAAGGCCCAAAATGCCTGCTTGAGTCCTTTACTCCCTACATCATGTTCCTTAGATTTCAATAGACATGAATCATATAGTATCACATAATTGCAAATGCATAAAGTTGATATCCACATATCAAGACAATGTTACATAATATTATTTACATATTGATTTAGATTAGAGAATCAAAATCACATTTGGATGGATGTCATTTAATTTTCCTTTTAAAATATTAGTCCACCAAATTGTTTAGATAAACCAGATAGCAAAATAAGCTCCACAAAAGATATAAGTAATTATTTCTAAGAATATAACTACTAGCATTTTTTCTTTATAAACATAATGTCATATCACAAAATGAATTTCATGATCAATAACTTGTTTTTTCTCTTGTCAAAACAACCCCCAAGATTAGACTATAGCGTCACCTTCGTGATGGACGCACTTCCACTCACGAAGGTTTAAGAACAACCCTCTATTGCCTTTCCTTAGAACAAATAAAAATGGTAGAAAAATATGTGGGAGAGACATATAATAGGATTGTATATATCTAAATACTGAGCAATAAACTATGACTTATGAGAAAGGGTGTGATGAGGGTGTTATATAGGTTATTCATGATAATAATAACATATAGCTATTAGTAACTAATATCCATAAAAGCCCAATGGCTATATTATCCATTATTGCCCAGTGGCTATTTTTCTCATAATTACCAACGACTATTTTACTCATAAATTCCCAACCGCTAGAAAATAAATTATAATAAAAGTGTTTGAAACACACACCCACACCAACATATATAATCTATTACAACAAAGAGCTTGAAAGCACCCTGTGAGTCTCCTTTGAAAACAGCATCATTACATGATATTGCCGCTGCCAATGCCACTGCCTATTTTAGAGTTTCTGCTTCTGCCTGAAGAGGAAGACTGGTGTTTACCTTTTTTGAGTAAGCAAATTACAGTGTTCCTCTCCAGTCTCTAACAATCATTGCTACTACATAATAGACCAGCCCCACTGCTGCATCTACATAAATTTTATATCTTGCCATTGGCCTAACCCAAGAGATTGACCTTCTAGGCTTTTGTTATAGAGGAAGGGAAATTGTTAATGAGTGCTCTGACATTGTTCTAGGCAGCATAGGTTTGATAGATTCAAAACATGGCTCCACCCTCTCAAAAACATTCCTGTTCCTAGCTTGCCAAATTTTTTCACGAAGTATAGCTCCAAACAGTGCTAACTCTTCTTTATTAGATACATTTTGGGGAGGATTCAAAAGTAGACTTATAAAATGGTCTGGACTTTGGAAATTGATTTCATCAATTTTAATTCCCCATTGGCTTTCGTACCACAAAGCTCTAGAAAGATGGCATGAGGTAAATAGATGAATTGCTGATTCCACTTCCTCATTGCATAATGGGCATGAGTTGTCTAGCATTTCTATGCATCTACTAATTCTTCCCTTTGTGAGCAAACATTCTGTAGCAATTCTCCATAATAACATTTTATATCTTTCATGAAATTTTGTTTTCCAAATCCAGCCTCTTTCTTTGCTTTAATTAGGAGGTGGGGAAGCACTTTGGCTTAGCCAGTAAGCTGTTTCTACTGAAATGGCGCCCGAGAGAGATATAGTCTACACCCATTCATCACGTGTAGCAATGGGTGTAAGAGGAATTCTTGAATTGCTGATGCAGAATGCTCATCAAACAGGTCATTAAGTTTCTGAGTATCCCAGTTATACCTGTTGTTGCTGATAAGTTGAGAAAGTAAGAGAGCTGTCTCTCTGTCTACACCTTCCTTAGACTTTGGCTTAAAAGATGGGAAATCCAACACCCAAGGATCCTCCCATGTTCTAATATTATTCGCATTGCCAACTCGCAAACAGGCACCTTTTGATATGAGGTTTTTAATTCCCTCTATACTTTTCCAAAACAGGGGAAGTGTTTCCAGCAAAAGAGTGACATAGCGAGTTGCCTCTCAGGCTCTCACCTTGTATTTTGCTTTTAGAGCTTAATGCAAAGGCACTCCTTACTAGTTAAAATCCCTAGGACAATTTGGATAGGAGAGCTTGATTGAAGTCCCAAAAGATTCTGAAACCCAACCCACCATCCTTTTGGGGCTAGCAAATCAAAGACCAAGCTAAAGGAGAAAAGAAATGACTACCTTCTGCCTTAGGCCTCCACCAAAACCGTCTGACAGCAGCATCCATTTTATTGCATAAGCTTTTGGGGCATTGAATAGCAGACATAGCATATGTGGGAATAGCTTGTGCTACTGATATTATAAGTGTTGCCCTCCCTGCCTAAGAGAGATTTTTGCTCTTCCAGCCAAAAAGTCTATTTTCCATTCTCTCTTTTATGTGGGCCAAATCTTTACTTCTGTTGTTAGAGAGGAACAAGGGCACCCCCAAGTATTTAGCATTTTAGGAAAGCTTTTTAAGACCCCCGACAACTTCTGACTTGGTTCAAAAATTGCCAAGAGACACCCTTTGATGGAAACACCGCAGACTTCTCCAAGTTTATCTCCTTGCCAGACCATTCATAGTATCTTTCTATACATCTTTTAATGGTAGCAAGCTCATCTATTCTTGCATTGCAAAGCAACAAGACGTCATCTGTGTAGTAAAGTTTAGATTGAGGTGGAGCAGTGCTTTAAATTTTAACACCTTTTAAATTTTGATAGGTCAAGAATATATTGACCATTTGGTAAATTAAATCAATTAATTAAGCCAAGTAAATTAATTAGATTCAATTACATGCAACACGCATAGTAGCACAAACAAATCACCAAATAACTAAATGCAGCGGAAATTAAATTTGACACGGGTGATTTGTTTACAAATGGGGAAAACCACCGAGGCAAAACCCCACCTGGTGAATTTAAGGTCACCACTCTCGAGAATCTACAATTATCAAAACAAGTGGTTATAAGTAAAGGAATCCTAGTATCTTATTTCAACCTACAGTTGAACCCTTACCCCAATATACAATTGGACTTGTAATGTAGTGATAATCTCTCCTTTCAATGCACGGCTCCTAGTACGTGACTAACCAATCGATGCGCGGATCCCAGTACGCAGCTTACTCACCAACTTGAGAAAGATGTTGGCTGCAAAGTTTTTCAGTTCATTCACACAATGAAGATCAAGAAACTCATTGGTTACAAAACCTTACAGCGTACAAACGCAGCAGCTTCTTCAAGAGGAAGATGAACTAGGACAAACTGTCTCTGGTTACAATATGCATGTAACAACAAGTGCAACAACCTTTGCATCACTTTAGACGGCCCTTAAAATAGTTCTTATATATGTCTAGGGTTATGAGAAAAGAAACCCTACACAAACATACATGGATATGCATGAAAAGAGATCTAGGAATCTGATTTTCGTAGATCTCAATAAAAGGCTATCTTTTGAGATGCTATCGAGCTTCGGGCAAAAAGCTATTTTTAAATCTCGATAGATTCAATCTATCGAGCTTTAAAATGCACCAATTCTTCACTTGTTTCTTGAATAGATTTACATGGTTTTAACTGTTAACTTGAACATAAAGTTGCTTGAAGATTTAAACCATCCTAGATCTACCCAATTACAAGTAAAGTGCATTTTATCAAAAGATTAGCCAATTCTAAATGACATATGTACATAACAATTTCCCCAAATTTCCATCACTAATTTCTTTATTAATGAGCCTCATCATGACTTCACTCCCAAAAATAAATAAGGGATAAAGGGATGCCTTGTCTGAGCCCTTTAGTTGGATTGAAGTCTTTTGTTTTACCTCCATTGAGAAGGATGGTAAATTGAACTGTGCTGATGCATTGATTGATAAGGTCTACAAACCTTCTATTGAAGCCAAAGGTTTGAGAACTGCCATCAAAGAGCTCCACTCCATTCTATCATATGCTTTCTTAAAATCCAACTTAATTCCCAGCCAACCTTTTTAAAACTACATTTTGTGTAATGCTTCTATTGGGCATACAGGCCACCTGTGATTCATCTCTCATTCGACTGAGAAGTGGCCTTAATCTTTTGACTAAAATCTTGGATATGATCTTGTAGTAAACATTGCATAAACTTATTGGCTGGAATTTGTTGAAATTATGAGCACCTTTCACCTTAGGAATCAGCACTATGAATGTTTGATTGAATTCTTTCAACATCCACCCATTTCGAAAAAAGCTCTGCATTGCCAGAATCACTTGTTCTCCCACTGTATCCCAATAGTGTTTATAAAATAGACCTAGAAGGCCATCAGGTCCAGGAGCCTTTAAAGAATTCATTTCAAATACTATTTTCCTAATTTCATCCTTGGAAGGAACTTTACAAAGACTCTCATTTTCTTCCTCAGAAACACATGGCTAAATTAGCTCTTCTAAGGAAGCTGGGATGTTTAGGTTGGAAGTTTGGTATAGAGAGAAGAATTTCTCTTTGAAATATTGTTGTATGACCTCCATATTGTCTGTCCAAGATCCATCATCTAGCTTGATCTTTAAGATGACATTTCTTCTCCTTCATTTTAGAGTAGACAGGTGAAAGAATCTTGTATTCTTGTCTCTTTCTTTAATTCAAAGCTCCCGTGCTTTTTGATTCCACTGTATCTCATTTCTTGCCTACCATTCATCAAGTTCCATAGTCAAAGCCGCTTCCTTCCCCAAATTCTTCTTGGAGGGCTCAGCTTTTTGAATTTCAACTAGCTTGGCTTCTAGTTCATTATTCTTTCATTTACGTAGCCAAAGCTGGTTTTGTTCCACTTTTTAAGCTTTGCTTTTGTGACATCCTTCTCCCTTACCAGTTTGTAACCATTGGATCCTTCCATTTCAGTTTGCCATGCATTATGAACTACCCATCTACTGGACTCATCTCTAGTCCACATGGCTTCAAATCTAAATAGATGGTTTAGTTTAGCCTCCTCCAAGTGAGTATCCAAAAGAATTGAGTTATGATCTATTAGTTTCTAAGACATTAGGAACTAATGTCTTAGAACTTCAATATGTAATGTGTTGGCAAACCATGATCAAAACATAGAGTCTAGGTTTAGGCTTGCTTAAAGTATGTTTAATTGCAAAATTGGAATCGAGTGATTGTAGAAATTATTGGACAAATTCTGCAAGGCTCGATTGATTAGATTCGATCGATCAAGAATCATGCAAATTTAATTTTCTGAAGAATTTCCAATTCAGCCCAAGCCCGTTTGACATGTAAGGTTTTATGTTCACATATAAAAAGAAAAACCCTATCTACGTTTTAGAAGTTTTTGATGTGCTGTGTGTTGAATCTCTTATGAGATCTAGAGGTGTTTACCTTCATACACACTTAGGGTTATCAAGATCAAGATTCATGTCAAGAACTTGGTGATCACTTCAATTACTGCATAAAGAACTTAAAGAAGATTTGAAACTTTTGAGTAGAGTCTCAAGTAGGAGAACTTGTGGTTACAATGGATCAAAGAAAGAAGTAGTTCGTGGACTTAGAGCTAGCAAGAGGTAAAAACAATGCTGAACCTAGAAACTTTAAGAGGAATGAACCAACTAAGCTTAATAACAATAATGATAAATCAAATGAGAAAGCTAGTCAAAGTTCTAGTAACTCTTTAGGTCAACAATGTTTTAGTTGTCAAGGGTACGGTCATCTAAAATCAAAATGTCCTACAATCTTGAGATCAAAGGGTAAAGCTATGGCTGAAATCCTTAGTGATGATGAAGTTTCTGATCACGAGTCTGGTAGTGAAGAAGATGGAAGCTTTATTACTTTCACAACTACTGCTATAGTTAATGAAAGTGTTGTGGTTGAAGAGAACCCTTCTAATGGGGAGCTCTTTGAATGTGTTGATTTGCAAGAAGCTTTCAATAAGCTATGTAAGGTTGCTGCAAAGGATGCAGTGAATGTTGATTTAGGTTTAAAGAAAATTGCTTCTCTTGAACTTGATAAGAAAGATTTGTTGTTGGAATTGCTTAATGCTAGTACTTTGATTGATAAGGTGAAGACTAAGAACATGATGTTGCTTAATAAGATTAAGAATTTGGAACTAGAATTATCTGTTACTAGAGAACAAACAAATAGGGCTGCTAGTTCTAAACTTGATCACATGTTAAGTGTTCAGAAGTCCCCCTTAGACAAAACTGGTCTAGGTTTTGTAGAAAGCATCTCGATTTCTGAAACTTATTCCACAAATTTTATTCCTTTTTCTGTGCCTCCCATGAGTGTGACTGTCAAACTAGTAGAAGTTACACCACCTCCTAGGAAGATTAGGGTTGATCTTAGAGAGTCTAAGCCTAAGAATCCTAACCTCCCTAAGGATAAGTTACATGATAGGCCTTTGTGGGTTTGTCATTTTTGTGGAAAGACTTGGCATATTCGTCCAAATTATTTCAAGTTGCAAGCTACAAAGCGAGCAAATAAGACAAAAGTACCTGTGCCTCAAGCATAAGATTTTATGGTACTTATTGGTGAATTATTAAAAGTTTTAAACCTTTATACCAATCCTGGAATTACTCATCATTCTAATGTGAATAATAACTCTAGACCCAAAGTTGCATCTAAGAAATTTTGGACGTAAAAGGCTCAATCTAATTGAGTCTTTCTGACATGGTCCTTATGCTTCATCTCATACTCTTTATGACCATTCTTCTTTTATTGTTTTTGTTTTCCTTTTTCCTTTTAGGATTTGCATTGTATTACATTCATACATTTCATGATAGGTTGTTTTTTGTCTTTTCCAAAGTAAGAAAAGGGGGGGGGGGGAGGAAAAATGTGTTTTGCATCTTATATCTTGGATTTTGTAATCAAGGTTGGCCATAGTATTTTTGCATAACATGCTTATGTACCTTGTTTACCTTGGATGAGCTTAATTTTACTGCACTTTGCTAGTTTTAGCTATGCAGTGCATGTTGTGTGGGAATTGTTTATAGTTTTTGATCACATGATCTTGATTTTGAAGTCACATGATTTTGATTGCTATGACTAGAACTTAATGAAAAAGGCATAAATAACCATCTCACCAATGTTTACTAGCCAATCATGAACACTTTAGTGCATGTCATAAGATTTTGTGCTCGAGAAAGTGTAGCACAGGCACAAAAAGAATATAAGGTGTAGCCTCAGATTAATACTCAAATTGGTGTGTAAATTATTGAGCTATAATAAATTCACAATGAAATAAAATCAGTGTGTATATTATCTGGCATGAATATCAATTTAACAATGTGATAGGCCAATAATGTATTAACCCATTGTGATGAATTAATTGATTAATTACTTAAGTTTATTAATTAATCAAATTAATATGCAATGTACGTGGCAGCACAAAAAAATCACCAACTAAAATATAATGTTGTGGAAAATCAAGTTGACACAGTAATTTGTTTATGAATAGGGAAAACCTTCGAGGCAAAAACCCCACTGGGTGATTTTTAAGGTCACAACTCCCGAGAATTCACTATTATCATAACAAGCGGTTACAAGTAAAGGAATCTTAGTACTTTATACCAACCTACAATTGAACCTTTACCT
Source organism: Castanea mollissima (assembly GCA_014183005.1). Classification (NCBI taxonomy): domain Eukaryota; kingdom Viridiplantae; phylum Streptophyta; class Magnoliopsida; order Fagales; family Fagaceae; genus Castanea; species Castanea mollissima. Next base: position 30,675,618 of record JACAVU010000005.1, read on the forward strand.
CAATACCCAATTAGATTTGTTCTATAGTGACAATCTCTCATTTTAATGCACGGCTCCCGGTACGTGACTAACCAATAAATGCGCGGATCCTAGTACGTGACTTGATCACCAACTTGAGAAGGATGTTGGCTGCAAAGTTCTTCAGTTCATCAGTTCATCACTTGATAAAGATCACCAAGTTGCTTGGTCACAAAACCCTACAGTGTACAAACACAGCGACTTCTTCAAGATGAACTAGGGCAAACTAAGTTTCCGATCACAATTTTCATGAACAACACTTTACTTCACACTTGTGCAATCGTGCTTTCCGTGACAGCCCTTAAAATAATCCTTATATATGTTTAGGATTTTGAGAAAAGAAAGCCCAAATATACATTCATGGATTAGAATGAAATTAGATTTGAAAAACTGATTTTTATAAATCTCAAGAGATACCCTATCTATCAAGCATCTATTGAGCCATAGGCTGAAACAACTTTTTAAGCTTCGATAGATACTAGCTGTCAAGCTTTAATGAACAACACTTATTTACTTGATTATTGGAAAACTTGTATGGCTTTAACACTCAAACTTGAAACCTTGTTCCTTGAAACATTCAATACATCCTAGATCTACCCAAATACATAAAATGTTGACAAATATTTCTAACATGAATCACATATGTCCTAACACAATGAAATAAAATTTGTGTGTACGTTATGAGGCAAACAAAGAAACTTCCATGATTGCAAACTTCTTTTTTAGGAGATGTAAGAGTTATATGATGTAACTCTTTAGGTGATAGTCTCTTTCAAACTTATGTAATGAATTCTGTAGAAAATATAATTGATTACTATCTGCTTATCACCTCACATTTATCTCATGCTTTTACTAGTTGCACATTCTACACAAGTTATTCCTTGCTAAACTTAGTACATGATATTGAGTGTGAATGTGTTTTGGCCATCCAAGATTATATGTTCCTTGATTTTTGTTAGGACATATGTGTTCACTTGTTTAGAAAATATGTCATTCATTATTTATGTAATTGACTAATTCTTTGTCAAAACGCACTTTACTTGTAATTGGGTAGATTTAGGATGAGGTTAATGCTTTAAGAAATAAGGTTTCAAGATCAAGTGTTAAAGCCATGCAAGTTTGTCCAAGAAACAAGTTGAGAAGTTTTCTTCATTAAAGCTCGACAGCTGCATCTATCGAGCTTTAAGAAGCTGTTCTAGCGCGAGGCTCAATAGCTGCTCGACAGCACCTTGACACCTGTAGCTGTCGAGATTTAAGAAAAACAGATTCCTAGTTCTAGTTTGATTCTAATCCGTGGATATGTTTTTGGGCCTTCTTTTCTCCTAACCCTAGACCTATAAAAGGATTATTCTAAAGGCCATTGAAGTGTGGCAAGTTACACAAGCATTGAGAAATCCTTGTTCATGCAAATTGTAACTTAAAACGTAGTTCTTGCTCTAGTTCATCTCTTTTGTGAAGAAGCTGCTGTGTCTTTGCACCGTAGGGTTTTGTAACCAAGCATCTTCTTGATCTTCATTGTGTGGATGAATTGAAGAACTTTGTAGCCAACGATCTTCTCTAGTTGGTGATTGATGTTGCGTACTAGGATCTGCGCATTTGGTTAGTCACGTACTTGGGAGCCGTGCATTGAAATGAGAAATTGTCACTACAGAACAAGTCCAATTGAGTATTGGGGTAAGAGTTCAACCGTAGGTTGGTAAGGTAATTGGGATTCCTTTACTTGTAACCGCTTGTTATGATAATAGTGGAATTTCGGGAGTGGTGACCTTAAATTCACCCGGTGAGGTTTTTGCGGTGTAGGTTTTCTCCATTCATAAACAAATCACCGTGTTATTTATTTTCCACTGCATACTTAGTTTATTTGGTGATTTGTTTGTGCTACCACGCGCTTTTCATGTTAAATTGGTTAATTAATTGAACTTGGCTAATTAATCAATTAATCCATCACAAGGGGTCAATATGTTTTTGACCTATCAATTTTAATACAAAATGTGTTTCATGTTTGAGTTTTTGGGACAAATTGGTTGAAAACTTGTTTTTGAAAGATTTGGGTTGAATTCATGTGTTTTTGAAAAAAATTTAATCTCATATTCATGCATTTCATTCATGAAATATTGTGCTTTGAGGAATTTCTGCATAGAATTGCTCTATTTTTCAAAAATTTAAATTTTACAGATTTTTTATCGATCAAAGATGTTCCTCGACCGATCAAAATTGCGACAAAATTTTTGGGATTGAATCTGTCTGGTTCAATTGATGCTTGATTGATCAAATTTAATTTTCGATTGATCGAAGCTAATTTTCAACCGATTGAAATTCGTCAAGGAGTGTTTTTAAAAAGGAACTTTTCTCATGTGTTCTCCATTTTATTCAAACTTGTCAAACACTCTTTTTACTATTTCTCTTTCACCGATCCAATCTAAGAGTTTTTGTCATATTCTTCCTCAAATCTTCAAGAGTTTTTTGTCCTCAAGTGTAAGTAAGACCTAAATACCCTTCATTTTTCATGCATTCTATTTAGGATTTTCGAACATAAGATTTTTGGGGATTTTAATGTTTGGGTTGTTTATATTCAATTTTAATCATTGGGTTTTTGTTCCTAGATCATATACATGTGAATCTCATGCATTAATTTGATCAATTTTGTGTTTTGAGAAAAATTTGAAATTCTAGGGCATGAAACTTTGAGAAATTGGCAATTTTGTTCAATTGGGCTAAAATTGATGAAATTGACTTGTGTTATTGCTTGGTTATGTCATTATATGATGTTGTCTAACTAGTGTAATGATTAATTTTTGAAAAAGGGTTTTTCAAAATTTGGGATTTTTGGTCTAAAACTTTGTATTCAAGTCAATTGATGGTTTATGAAGTAATATTGAACAAATTTCAATGCATTAGAGCATTCATCATATGTGCATTCATTACATGCATCATATATATTGTTATTTATCGAGATTTTTGTGCTCTAACCCTCTCTAATGCAGTCTACCCTTGTGTTTCTTTATTTGTTTATGTCTTTCCTTTCCAACTCCTACCATCATGGTTAGGAAGACTAGTGCCAAGAAAACCACCACCCCCTCTACCCCTGTGGTTGAGAGTGATTGGTTTAGAATCGAGAAAACCAAGAAACTTATGAAGAGCTTAACATCATTAGGTATGGTCTGAGCGTAAGGTCATTCTAGATAAGCTTAATGGGAGATTAGGAGGAACTTTGAGAGTAGAGGTTGGTTACCTCATTTAGATGTAAAACATCCCCCTTCTCTTGCTTTGATTAGAGAGTTCTATTCAAACCTCTTTGTCCACTCCGATGATTCCAACATTCAATTTGTGAAGAGTTGGATAAGGGATGAATAGTATGTCATTACACCTTAGGTAGTGGCCTCTGTTTATGTCATTACTCACCGGTACTTCCATTAGATGGGATACTAATACTCAGATCACTTCCCATGAGCTTGTTGAGCTCAATTATCTATTTTTCCGGATTTTTGTCATTCCATTTGGCCTATCTCTCATTTACACGCTATTCCTCTCGAGAGATGTGCGTTTTTGTACGCTTTTGTCATTAATGCTCCAATCAGTTTTTCTTCTTTTTTTATTAGCTCTTTAGTTGATGTTCAAAGGAGTAGTGCTAAATCCTATGGTTTATTCTTTCCAGTTTTCATTCATAGGATTTTGTTAGATTTAGGTTTAGAGGATTTTCCTGCTTCCGAGCTTGTTCATATCATAGCTCCCATAGGTGCCACATTCCTTAGGCAAAGTGGGGCTCAGATAAAAGCTAGCTCTAAATGCCTTAAAGTCGAGTCTTCCACAGCTGATGCATCTAGGCCTCCTCCTTCAGGCGATCCTATAACTGAGGAGTATGTGGATCCTACTGCCACTGTTGATCCTCCACCTTCTTCATCGAGCGATTCCTCTATTCAGAGTATGCTGAATACTGTCATGAGCGTTCAATTGGTACATGGATAGATTTTGTTGGACGTGCTCATGGAGCTTCAGGATTTACGAGTTGATTTGGCGAGTGCTAGATGGTCTACTCCACTACCTAATTTTGATGATGAGTCCTGATTGCCTTTTGGCAATTCGTCACAAAAAGGATTAGTACATATTGGCATGGAGATAAGGGAGTTTTTGTTTTGGAGTACATAGATTGTATCTAGAAGCTGCTTGATGTTATATCATTTTATTTTGGCTCATGATGTATTTCTTTTTTATGAGTTGTATATGTTAAGGGGAGACACTATGCTTTATGCTTTGTTTCTTTTATTGTTTCTTGTTTCACATTTGGTACATTGGTTATTAATTTATATATGAGGTTATTCATGATATATGTCTTTTATTTTATGTTTTGTGAAATCAAGAATTTATTTTGGTTTACTTGTATTTTCTACACATGCATTTATGTGTTTTTTGAGTGTTTCAAGAATATACAGGTTAATTCAGTCGTAGTTGCTGTCTACACTGGTAACTAATAGATAGCAGTTAGGATGAATTTTGTTTAGGGAATTTTAAATTTAAATGGGCTTTTTGTAACTTTGAGCATTTCTTTTTTGTGATGTGTTTTGTCACGGATTGCCAAAGGAGGAGATTGTTAGGTTTCAAGACCTTAATGACTAATGTATTAGAACTTCAATATGTAATGTGTTGGCAAACCATGATCAAAACATAAAGTATAGGTTTAAGCTTCCTCAAAGCATGTTTAATTGTAAAATTGGAATCGAGTGATTGCAGAAATTATTGGACAAATTCTGCAAGGCTCGATTGAGAATTGTACAGATTTAATTTTTTGTAGAATTTCCAATTCAGCCCAAGCTCGTTTGATGTGTAGGGTTTATGTTTTACTTCATATATAAAAAGAAAAACCCTAACTACGTTTTAGAAGTTTTTGATGTGCTATGTGTTGAAGCTCTTGTGAGATTTAGAGGTGTTTACCTTCATACGCACTTAGAGTTATCAAGATCAAGATTCATGTCAAGAACCTGGTGATCACTTCAGTTGTTGCATAAAGAACTTAAAGAAGATCTGAAACCTTTGAGTTGAGTCTCGAAGTCACAAGTAGGAGAACTTTTAGTTGCAGTGGATCAAAGAAAGAAGTAGTCTGTGAACTTGGAGCTATCACATGATCGTGGTAGTAAGTTTTTTACTCTAGGTAGCAATAGGATATTAATGGTCTAAGTTCTATTGTGCAAACTTCAATTCTTTCATAGTGGATTTGTTTTACCTTGAGGATAGCTAGGTTAAATCCTCCCTAGGTTTTTTACCGGTTTGATTTTCCTGGGTCATCAGATCTTTGTATTCTTTACTTTCTGCATTATATTTGTTTTGCACATATTTGTTTAACCTAGTTTTAATTAACAAACTTGTTAATAAACTTGGCTTAATATTAGGTTAAACATATTGTGTTAAGGGGTCTAAAACTTTACAAGTGGTATTAAAGCGAGTTAGCTCTAGTGTTTAGATCTTTTGATCTGAGAGTTGATCAATGACCCCTGCTGTCATGGTACACAGTCACTCTCTTGTGATCCCACCTCACTTTGATGGGAACAACTATGCTTACTGGAAAGTAAGGATGAAAACATTCTTGAATCTATCGATCAGAGAGTTTGGAATTCCATTGAATATGAATGGGAAAAACTGACTACTCTTGTAAGCGAGTGGTCAACTTCTTAAAAAGAAGCAGCCGCTTTTAATAGCAAAATCATGAATGCTATTTTTAATGTTGTTTCTATGGAGGAATTAAAGAGAATCTCTAATGTTGAGGTTGCTCATAATGCAAGGAATATTCTCCAAACTGTGTATGAAGGCACAAAGACAGTTAAGATTAATAAACTGCAGTAGTTAACTACTAGATTTGAAAGTATTAAAATGTCTAAGGATGAATGTTTTGATCAATTCTATGCTAAATTGAATGGTATTGTTAACTCTGCTTATAATTTGGATGAAATTTAGGATCAACTTAAGATTGTTAGGAAGATTCTCAGATCCTTGACTGAGAACTTTAGACCCAAAGTGACTACCATCAATGAAAGCAAGGATGTGAACTCCATTCCTGTTGATGAGCTTGTAAGATCTCTCCAGTCTTACGAGCTAGACCTACCTAAGACAAACAAATCTAAATCAATGGCTCTTAAGTCAGTTGATGAAGTTAATGGGAATGGATTTGATGATGAACTCTCTTCTACAGAGATTGTCTATCTTGCCAAGAACTTTAGAAATTTTCTTAGGAATAACAACAAAAGGGCAAGAGGTAAAAATAATGTTGAACCTAGAAACTTTAAGAGAAATGAACCAACTAAGCTTAATAACAATAATGATAAATCAAAAAAGAAAGTTGGTCAAACATCTGGTAACTCTCTAGGTCAACAATGTTTTGGTTGTCAAGGTACGATCATGTGAAATTAGAATATCCTACATTCTTGAGATCAAAGGGTAAAGCTATGACTGAATCCTTAATTGGTGAAGTTTCTGATCACGAGTCTGGTAGTGATAAAGATAGAAACTTCATTGCTTTCACAACTATTGCTATAGTTGATGAAAGTGTTGTAGTAGAAGAGAACCCTACTGATGAGGAACTTTCTGAATGTGCTGATTTTCAAGAAGCTTTCAATAATATTAAATATAATTATTAATTATATTTAATAATTAATCAATAAACATATCCCACCGTACCCATGTACTATTTTTTCAAAAATTACCATATCCTCACACAACACCCTCACCTAAATCCACACCGTGCTTATGAGGCATCCACTCATGGCAACAAATATTGTACCAAAAAGAGTCACCAATTTATTCTTGGTATTGGTTCTAGCCATAGTCATATATGTAGCCAAAGCTGCAGGCCTTAAAGAAACCCAAATATCCCTGTACTTCCAAGACATCTCTGCCTTTGGCAACCCCGGCCCAATGCCACGGTGATTCCAGTTGTAGGTATTGCATGCAAGGCTTGGACATTCACTCAATTTGGCACTGTCTATGTCGCTGATGACTATATCACTGAAATCTCATATCCAAAGTCACCTGAAGTTGGGCGTTCCCAAGGCATGTATGCATGTGACAGCTGGGTTGGATGGGTTGAATTCACATGTTATGATATCAATAGTGTTCACAAACAAAGAGTACAATGGAAGCACCATACAAATACAAGTTGATTGGAGACTGTTAGAGAGCTTGGAGTGGTGGCCGGTACACGAAAATTCCAATTAGCTTGGGGCTATGCTACTTTTAGGACAAGTTTCTTGGACATTCCTAGGAAGAATTTGCTAAATAGCATAATTGTAGGAAAATTTTACTAAATAGCACATGATCAAACTTATTTTGTTATGTAGCACTTTTTGGCACTTGAGTTTGTCAAGCTTGAGTTCCAAGTGAAACTTGAGTTCCAAGCACTTGGAATTCAAGTTTTGTAAACTCGAGTTTTACTTGGAACTCAAGTTCTAAAAAAATGCCACATAATTAAATAACTTTGACTTGGTTTTTTTTTCCTAAATTATTTCTAAAATTATTGAGTTTCAAGTGAAATTTGAGTTTCAAGCATTATGTTTTATCAGATTGTCATAATGCTTTGAACTCCAGTTTGGTAAAGTGAAACTTGAGTTCTAAAAAAAATCTATATAAGTAAATAACTTTGACTTGGTTCTTTTTTCCTAAATTATTCATAAAATTATGTTATTTGGCAAAAAAAATGCCGACACTCCTACCCACTACTCGGTTATCCGGTGCAACGTCACTAAGCAACATTACTAGGCCTTTTTTGATAGTCATCAAGAAAGAAATGCCATGACAATAATTGGGACACAGACATACAGTCCTTGCTTTAGCTAGCTTCCTTGTTTTGTAATTTTATTGCTATTTGTTTGTTTCATAAGGCATTGACTATAGAGAATTAAGGTGCTTAGCCTGGGCCTGAGCCTAAGCCTCAGGCTGTGGGCTCTCTGACAGCTACAAAAAAATAAGTGAACTTTGATCTCGATTTCATGTTTGATTTTTGCACATAGTGGCTCGGCCATCTAGATATTGTTGACCTTCCAAGTTCATCTCACAACATGGGTTTGAACACAAATTTTCAAGTAGTTTGCACTCTTGTTAGGACTCAGGATTGAATTCTAAATTTTTTCAATTTGCAATATAAATATATCTTATGCTCCAGTACAGCAGTGAAATTATTCAGCACAGACTTCATTACTGAGGATGGTCTTTCTTTTATTTCTTGACTAAATAATTAAATATAGAATTTGATAATAATGGTATTTATAAATAATCATTTATAATGATTTCGTTAGTATAAGAAAATATATATTCCAACATTTTAAAAAATATGGCTTGTCAATATTTTAATTAAAGTTTTAAATATAGAATAGAACTAGTTGGTAACTCAGGCAATGCACAAAAATGGTAATATAGTATATATTTTTCTACCATTTCTCCTCTTCTATGTGTGTGCACGCATGTGTTTATATATATATTAGGTAAAAATGCAAAACTGACCCTCTAACTTTCAACGTTTTTCATATTAGTCCTCTAACTTTAAGTTTTGTCATTTCAGTCATTTAATTTTCAATTTTTGTCAATCTAGGCTTCTGTTAAAACTCAGTTAAGATCACCATTAAACTCACTAAGAAATGACCGTTTTACCATTTTTTTTATTATAAATTTTGGAATTAAAAGAAAAAAGAAAAATCTGTAAAAAAAAAAAAAAAAGTTTATGAGAGCAGCATAGAAGGTACGGCCAAAGCCATGGTAGCCAATTAGATCTCTTAGGCCGTTCAGTCCACCCCCAATCTCCTCCACCTCATGCAACAATCGTCTGAAAATTCAATTAAAAATACATAATACTTGTTAGTAATTAGGGGCAATGCACTGAAAAGTTCAACAAAATTATAATATTCTCTCTCTATTTTTTCTACATATAAAATTTAATAATTATGATAGTTATTAATAGGTATTTATTATAATTATATTTATAAATGGAATTGTCTATTCTACCATTCACACTTTGTTTGTGTCAACATTAACATTTTTTAGAAAATAATCATTTTCCAAAATGCATTTTTTAGAAAAATATCTTATTTTCCTATGTTTGGCAGTGAGCTTAAAATAAGTTGAAAAAAATATGTTTGGTAAGGCCACACAGCACTAAAAACCCCAAATCGATAAGCCTGCACGGCCACACACACACACACACACAAACCTAATCTAAGAACTGGCAAAAGAGCTAATGAAGTTGGAGGTAGAGTCAGTGGAGGTGAGAATTAACGAAAAAAGAAACATAATTTGAACCTAAGAATCAGTGTGTGGAGCTAACCATGATGGAGGTGAAGTCGATTATAGGTGGCATTGATGATCAAATTGATGGCTAGTGATGAATGGTTCATGGGAGAGAGGACTTGAGAGTAAGAGAGATGAAGAGTTGTCGAGAGAGATAGGAAATTGTCAAATGAGAGAGAGAGAGAGAGCGAGAAGGGGGGGGGGGGGGGGATAGTTATGTGAGAATTTTGGAAAATGTTTTGCCTTTGTTTGAATGGTAAAGCCTTTTATAAGAGTTTCCCTTGAGTTTTCCTTTGACTGGAAATATTTTACAGTTGACCAACTATTTTATTGTGAAACAAACACTGTAAAATATTTTTTATAAATATTTTATATCAAAACAAAGATGGCATTAATGAAAATTCAATGTAATATAGGATACAATAAATATAAATAACTCACTACAATAGCCAAGATCTACTCTTCAAATTAACCTCCCAAATTTCTATAATTATTATTACTAGCTTGTAACCCTATGCATATGCTTGGATACACTTAAAGATATACAATAAGATGTAAAATATAATTCACATATATCTCTCTATATATAATTTAAATACTATTGATAGTCATTTTTATATTTTTTTTAACTCTTTAAAAAAATTTGTAAGAATATTATTAGGTATGAAATGTAAATTGTCCATTTTTATCATTATTATTATTGTAAAACACTTTTTTTTTATGATTCATTTATTCTAAACTCTTTAGTTTTTGTACTTAATAACCCACTTAGATGAATATTTATGATGTGGTCCCACATTTTATTCTAAAATTAAGAAATAAAACTCTTTAAGAAGTAAATAATTTAGGACAAATAGCGCAAAATTGGAACTCTAATTTGAAATTCTAATTTGAGTTTATCTCAATTTCACCTATTATTATTATTATTATTATTATAGATATATAGATGTGGTCCCACATTTGATTTTAAAATTAAGAAATAAAACTCTTTAAGAATAAATAATTTAGAACACATGGCGCAAAATGAGAACTCTAATTTAAAATTCTAATTTGAGTTTCTCTCAGCTTCCCCTATTATTATTATTATTATTATTATTATTTATTGACTCACGTAATTGTATATTATATATATATATGTGTGTGTGTGTGTGTGTGTGTGTGTGTATTACACACACACACACACACTTATATGATTTAGAATTGAATTAGATTTAGATTCTTCAGTTTTTGTACCTAATACTTCACTTTCCACAAAATTTAAAAAATTAGATGGACATGTGACCCAAAATTAGACTATAATTGAAATCCAATTTATAATCTAATTGGATTTGGTTTGGACTCTTCGATTTTCGTGTCATAAAATTGAGAATCCAATTGAAATTTAATTGGATTTTCTCTTAATTTTAACTTCTAATATATACAGATTATTTTATAATATTAATGAGATACACTTCACATTGTCTTATCAAAACAACATGGATTAAATTCATTCTATAACATGGGGTCCTACAAATAACCCACATCAGCAATGAAACAATAGCATACTAAACCTATAATGGAAAAAATAATTACTTCTTGATGATGTAGAAATCGTTAATGAGTAGGTTTGTCCAGATAGATCAACACGAGCTCGTCCAAGTTCTTGCAAAATTTAGAAAGAAGAAAGGGACCCTCTCAGGTTGGTCACCGGTGTGGTGTTGGCCACAGAGTCTCTGGTGATAAAGTGAGCAAATATGGCTTTAGAGATGAAGAGAATGTAGTAGTAGGGGTTTAAACTGAGTAGAATGTCTGTATCTATACCTTGTCCAGTTTTGAGGTGCCTATATATATATATGCTTTTCTTCTAGTCGTTGCTCTCCTTTAATGGTGAATTAAGTGTCTTCTTTGTAATGTTTTTGGCCTATTTAATGTGGACTTTGATGGGGATCCCAACGGTCTCCTTGTTGATATGTAACCGTCGGGCTATTGAATACCTTCTTTATGACTTTCTTCCTTCGTCCAAGCTGGGTCTGTGTGGACAATGGTCTTTATTAGGTTCGTCTAGACGATGATATTTATTTGGCCTGTTGGTCTACGCATATTCCTTCGTGGATTTCCTCTAGAATGTACCTAGCTTCGTCATCTTCGACACACTTTAGATAAGGCATGGAGAACCCCCTTTTATACAAGGTGTCATTCAGGATCGTGAACCTGGCCGCTCGCTTTCTAACCTTCTTGGCTTCATCGGTGTCCACTGGAAGTCGTCCATCTTGGAGGAAAGAGAGAATCGGAGTTGTCCAACTGTTTTGGTTTTGAATCGCAAAAGTATGGAATTTTATGCTGGGATGCTTTTGGGCTTCTATTCTCAAATTTGGTGGCATTGTTCCTTCTTCAAACAATGCTTGCCTTGCTACTTTGTCTTCTTCTGAGTTCTAGTTCCTAGGGACCTGTGTGAAGTCTACTCGATCAAACTCTTGGGTTAGGTGGTTCATTAGCCTGAGGTATTTCTGCATCCTGTCTTCTTTTGCTTCATATTCACCATTTATATGTCCTATCACCAATATAGATTCACTAAAAGTGTAAGTTTTTGGCGCCCAAAGCCTTCCCAATCTTAAGCCCCGTCAATATGGCCTCATACTTTGCATCAAGAAAGTACTGTTTGAGGGTCGTGAAGGTCTGCTCAAGGTTGTTCGGGTGTGTGGCTTCCTCTTGCTCTTGACGAGCATATCATCCACGTATACCTCCATGTTTCTCCCAATCTGTTTATCGAACATTTTGTTGACTAATCTCTAGTAAGTCGCCCTGCGTTCTTCAATCTAAAGGGCATTACCTTGTAGTAGTAGAGCCCCTAGCTAGTGATGAAGACAGTCTTCTCTTGGTCTTCTTCTGGCATCTTGATTTGGTTGTATCTTGAGAATGTGTCCATGAATGTAAGGAGCTTGTGTCTCGCCATGGAGTCTACAAGTTGATCTATTCTTGACAGGGGGAAGTTGTCTTTTGGGTAGGCCTTATTCAGATCCGTGAAATCCATGCACATCCTCCATTTCCCATTTTCTTTCTTTACTAGGACGACTTTGGCCAGCTTGTCTGGGTAGTAGACTTCTCAAATAAAATTGGCTACTAGCAATTTTTTACCTCGTCCATGATGGCTTTATTTTGTTCAGGGGCAAAGACTCATCGTCTTTACTAGACAGGCTTCTTCTCTGGGGCTACGTTCAGATGGTATTGGATGATTTTGGCTGCTATGCCTAACATGTCTTCATGACTCCATGCGAAAATGTCCAAATTGCTCTTAAGGAATTGGACTAGCCTCTTCTCCATCTGAGTGCTCAAGTGCATCCCTATCTTTGTCATCTTCGTCAATTCCCGTCTACCAATTCCACGGTTTCCACTTTCTCCTCCTCCTTCTCAATCATCCATGCATGGTTTTCTTTTGTTGCTAGCACTACTTGGTAGCATCCTTTGGCTAGCACTTGATCTCCACTTACCTCGCCCACACCATATTCCGTTGGGAACTTCACCTTCAAGTAGTATGTGGATGTTGCTACCTTCCAGCGGTTGAGTGTGGGCCTTCCAGTAATCACATTATACAAGGACGAGTAATCCACCACAAGGAAGTCAAGTTGGCAGGTAACTGTAGTCATCAGAGCTACTATACCTTTGGGGTATACTCGGTCTCCATTGAAACTGATGAGGTGTGATTCAAAGGGCCGTAGTCTTTTGGGATCTACCTTCAGCTACTAGAAAGCTAAGAGATATATAATGTTTGCAGAACTAGCATTATCTATGAGAATCCATCTAATGTTGAATCCTTCTATTATGAGCATGATAACCAAAGGGTTGTCGTGCGGTTGCTTTATACCTCTAGCATCTTCTTCCGAGAACAGGATGTCCACATTTGCTTTCCTTCTCTACTTTAGGGGTGGCAACCTGTGGACACAGTTACTTGTCTTTTCGGTGACTTCTTGAGGGACTTGAAGGACCCACCTGTGGATGATTCTACTGTGATCATCTTTATCTCTCCTATCGCATTTTGTGAATGACCAAATGCATTAGTCTCGTCCTTGGGTACAGTCTCGTGCTTTTCCTTGTTATCATCTCTATGTCGGCTAGATTCCCTTTTCTTTACAAATTTCTGTAGCTTCCCTTTTCAAATGAGTTCCTTTATCTGTTCCTTTAAGTCTTTGAAATCTTCAGTGTAATGGCTGTGGTCTTTGTGGAAGCGGCAGTATTTTCTCTTGTCACGCACATTGGTTAATAAGTGTAGTGTCTTTAGCCACTTGAGGTAATAACTATCCTTAATCTGCATTAAAATTTTATCAATGGGAATAACTAGAGGGGTAAATTTTACTGTCTGAGACATTTTATCATCTCTCCACTTGTTCTCGACTAAACCCTGACGATCTCCCCTTTCTCTCTTGCGTCCCCTCCTGTCGTCTCTTATGCCCTCTTTCTCTTTGGCTTATCCTCCTCTCCTATTATGGCTAGGACATCTTCGGGGTTCATATACTTCTAAGCTTTCAACAGCATTTCTACCATTGTTTGCAGGGGAATTTTCGCGATAGCAACCATGAACTCTCTGGATTTCAGCCCGGCTATGAAGGTGGTTAATTGCACCTTGTCATCTGCTTCATCAATTTCTAGGACTTCTCGGGTGAAACGCTTCACATATGACCTTAGGGTCTCTTTTTCCCCTTGCCATATGGTGAGTAGATGGTCTACAAGCCTTTTCGAGTGTTGTCCACCAATGAAATGGCGTGCAAAAGAGTTGCCCAGTTGTTTGAAACTGTCAATGGACAATGTTGCTAACTTACTAAACCACACTCGCGTTGCTCCCTTAAGAATGGTAGGAAAGGAGCGGCACAATATCTCATATGGGGGTTGATGTAGACTCAAAGTCATCTTGAAAGTGGTAATATGGTTCAGCAGATCCTTTAGACCATAGAATGACTCAAGCTGTGGAAGACAAAACTTTGAGGGCATAGGGAACTCAAGGACTTTCAAGGTGAAGGGTAAATCCATCCTTCTAACCATCCCATCCAAGTTCTGATATGTTTTTCCCTTACTGCATTCCTTAACTCATCCATTTCTCTCCTCATTTCCCTGAGGAGGTCTGAATTCGCTTCATCAAAAGTGTTTGGTCGTCAATGGTTGTCTCTTCTATGGCTATCTCCATCATCATTCCAGTTCGTCCCAGTCCTCATGGGTGAACTATTCTCCTCCTGTTGTAACTACAATCTCATCTCCTGGTTCTGCCTGGTGAGCTTCCTCCTTGTTGGCTGTGAGTGTCTGGATTTGTAGCACTAGTGTTGTAGAATCTTGTGGTGTGTTGGATTCAATTTGGACCTTCGGATTGAATGGAACTACACCTTTAGACCAAAGTATGAAATTGTCGTCCCCACAAACGACGCGAAACTAATGATGCGAAAATCGTTAGTGAGTAGGTTCGTCCAGATGGATCAGCACAAGCTTGTCCAAGTTCCTACAAAGTTTAGAAAGAAGAAAGGGACTCTCTCAGATTGGTCACCGATGTGGTTCCAGTCACGGAGTCTCTGATGATAAAGTCAGCAAATATGACTTTAGAGATGTAGAGAATGTAGTAGGAGGGGTTTAAACTGGGTAGAATGTTTGTGTCTGTACCTTGTCCAGTTTTGAGGTGCCTATATATATATATATACATGCTTTTCTTCTAGCCGTTGCTTTCCTTTAATGGTAGATTAAGTGTCTTCTTTGTAACGTTTTTGGCCTATTTAATGTGGACATTGATAGGGATCCCAACGGTCTCCTTGCTAATATGTAACCGTTGGGATATTGAATTCCCTCTTTATGACTTTCTTCCTTCGTCCAAGCTAGGTCTACGTGGACGATGGTCTTTATTGGGTTCGTCTAGACGATGATATTTATGATGGAAAAATAGATGTACGCAGCGAAAAATAAACAGATCTACTTCATTCGCAATTGATAACATGTACTATGTAAGTTTCAGAATCAGAGAACAAGAAAGTGTACCTTGGTGCGGTGAAATTCAAAACCGAAGATCAGAAACCCTTGGGAACACTTTTAATCTTTACTCCAATTCCACTTAATGCCCAAGATGTGTGGTCTCTCAATCAGTTTCCAAGGAGAGAATAGAAGAGTGTCCAACACTCACATACAAACCATTTCTTTACTTGTATGTTTTTAATGAAAACCTTTTCTGAAAGAGATTTCTGAAAAACTTCTTTTTTTTAATTCTGTATGTTTTTCTCCTTATATATATATATATATATATATATATATAACTGATTATCTAATTGGGCTAGCCTTTTGGGCCATTCTAATTGGGTTCTTGTGTGTGGCTTAGAGTGAGACCAAAAGGGACCAATAAGACACTAACTCCAATGGGCCTTGAGCTTTTCTGTCAATTCTTGACAAGTCCAAAGTTACCATTAACTATATTTAATACCACTATATAAATATAGTTGCACTCTAGGCCTTATCTATAAATTATATCCCAAGACTTTATTATACATGCAACCCCTTCATGAAATATTCGTAGTAATACAAAGTCATGAATATAGACTACCACTTTGAAGATTACTACATCTTAATTCCTTGAGTGCCCAGTTTAATCCTTTATATTATTCATCATATATTTATGAAATCTAATTTCATAAATATATACTTTAATGACTCTTTACTGAAGTGGTTGGGCCCAACTCTCTGAATAACCAAACCCATTAAACTTATCTTAAGAGAATATATTTTGTATCTTCCTTAAGAGACTATGAATTCCATCTTAAGAATATATGTTTCATCAACAATAAATGTGGCTGCCCAACATACTGAGGTTTTGATTGTAACTAATAGATCTCACTCCTGATATATCAAAGCAACCTACACCTCATAATCAAGTCCATTATTCTCTCAGAATTAAGAGTTCATGTAAATAGAAGTCGTGAGATTTATTATTCATTTGACAGTAGTTAAGAGAATAATAAATTTTACAGCGGTTCAGTTCAATATGTCTTAACTCTTAAAACATATCAACATACCAACTAGAAATCTCTATTTCCATGATCAAGACAAATCATCTTAGTTGATATATTATAGTCTTCGCAGATGAAACGCCCAATTTTATCACTGACTACGAACTACATTTTGAGTTTACAAGGAACTTGTGATTTACATCTTCTGTGACTAAATCACATACAATGTATCTCATGGACTAATATAATGTTCTATTAATTCATTTATAAATAGTCTCATATAATTAAACAATTTAATTATTTATTACATGCCAATAAATTAGATTTTTTGGGCATAAATCCCAACAATTTATTGGGTCCATCACTTCTCTTTACTCAAATCTAAGAAGATTGAACAATTAACAATTTGAAAAAAAAACACCACTGTGCATCATTGGTGCGGTAGTCACTTTACAAGTATAAGTGTTTGTTGAGTGTGGAGGGAAAGGGTTAGGGTTTAAGTCTTTAGGAAGAAGTTTCATACATATATACACTTAGATTAGGTTAGAGTAGAATTTTATCTTATATTAAAAAAAATTGAAAAAACATATGCAAATCTATGATTTACTCATTAAACTTGAATACCAACTTACCAATTTATCAAAAGAGGATTAAAAATCATGATCTAGAAAGCAAGCCAACATATGAATCTACTTTTCTCAAAAGAGTTTTAAATTTTGTCCCTCAAAATTCATGAAATGCATGTTCTAGATCATAATAAGACAACACAAGGTATAAAAAGTAAAAGGTCCTATAAACAATATAAGATGCAGCTTTGTGGAAAAAAAAAGAAAAAAAAGACATACCTATGTAGCTAGAGGAAGAAATGTTGCCTTGGGTATTTGGGGATTCACAACTTGGGTGAGTTTTATTCGACCAAAAAGTGGATATATTGAAGAGGAGAAGATGAGGATATATTAAAAAAAAAACTATTATTGTATATATATATATATATATATATATATATATATATATATTTCCTGATAAAATTATATTTGTAGCGGTGTTGTAAGTGCACAATTGCACTTGGACCCAAAGACAACTGTGGGCTCAGACCCAATGAGCCTTAAACAACGAAATTTATAGAGTGTGGATCTGAAATCTAGTTAGGGGTACTGGAAACTTAATAAACAAGCTAAGGTGTAAAAATACTTGCGAATAGTAAATGATTATTGCAAAGGAGCTTCCTCGGACATAAGCCGAGGACAATTTCTGTATTATTTCTCTTTCTTCGTTGAAGGTTACAATTCTTAGTTCCTTTTTTGATGACTGATCGATCCCCCCTTTCTCTGGCCTATCCTCTTCTTAAATACTTCTTCTCTTGGTGCTTTATCCACGTGTTGCATAAATCTTATCCTCCTGCTCTGACACCACCTTCTTCAAGTGTTTAAATAGTAACCAGAAGTTTCAGTTCTACTGTTCAGGGGTCACTTCCCCATTAATACGGCCAGGGAGGTAGGTGCAGGATCTTTAATATAAAGATGGCAGCCTTTTCCTAAGATATTTCTCTAACACCGGTGCATCTAGAGGGTACAGGGATCCCTTTCTTAAGCAACAATCTTTCTAGAACTCTGCCTTGATCTTTCTAGAGAATCTCCAAGTCCTCCCGGGTCTATCCGAGGAGAGATTTATCCTCGGATGCATCCTCGGACCCTCGGCATATGGGCTGATTTGCAGTCCTAACGGCCTTTTAATCAAGAACGAATTAGTCCTTCTTGTCAGAGCCCAAAGGCCCAAATACATGCTCGGGTACTTTTACTCCCCACAGGTGTTATTTTGCTTTAAAAATTGCTATTTATCTAAAGCTACATGATAATATAATATATGTACGTAATTGATATTTTTGGAAAATTGTTTTTACATGATACGTGCATTAAACAATTTTAAAAAATGGTTACTTTGTATCAATGTTCTAAATACCATTTAGGACCTATTTCAATTTGTCTATTAAAACGAAAGATTTCAGTACTTGCCTATTTCAACATACAATTTCGGTATTACTATATTATATATATATATATATTGTAAAGTCTATATTTGTAGATTGGTAACCAAGAATAATTGTAACAGTTTAGAACTTACTTTGTCTAGATTGAATTATATTAGATGATATTTCATTAAGACAAATCAAGTTCCAAACAGTGGAAGACTTGAGAATGCCAAAAAGAGACCGCTTAAAGACTGCATTTTGACTTCAGGTTGACAAGTCAAAAATCAATTGTCTTGATTGATCGAACTGCATGTCTTTACCGATTGAGACACAAGTAAACTGGGCAAACAACTTATTTTCTCAACAGTTGGATCTAGGGTTTGGGGCAACTCATGTACATATAAATACAAATCATAAAGAACATTTTTAGACACACAAGAGAGTTGTGTTTTTGTACACAGATGTAGAGACTCTCGCGCACGCTTGAAATCATCATGCAAGGCAAAAAGGCACCAGTAGAAATCATGAGCCTCGAAGTTAGAATTGCATGAAATTTGGCAAGTTGAAGCAAAACAACCTTCAAAGCAATAGTTGTAGTATACAAGGTAGCCCTTGAAAATGGCAGAATTCCTCCATTTAGTCCCCAAAAATTATGATTTTGCCATTTATAGTAATTTTGTTTCCTTACTAACTTTTTACTCAAAAGCCAGAATAAGGTCCCACTTGTTTTGGGACAACTCTTAATGTTAGAAGTTTATAATTCTGCATTTAACTCAATTTTGCCATTTTTGGTATTTTGTCACCTAATTGTGTAATTAGTGAAAATTAGGGTTTTAGACGTTTTTCTTAGTATTTATATGTTTTGTAGCCATCAAAGGAATTTAGAATATTATCAATAAATATAGACTTTTATCAATTTTCTTCTCTAGTGGATTCCAATTTATCACCTTGTGAATTCAAGGAACCCTTCGTGAATTCGAGGTTTACTACCCAAGATCTAACAATTTAGTTTCTGTTCATCAAAGAGAGCATTGTGTGTGCTTTCTTTAGGCTTTCGCGACATTAAATCTCTCTTGAAGCTTCAACTGGAGACTACATGCAAACAATAGATCTAGTCATAAAGTGAAGTTGTTGAAATCAGTTAACCACAATTATTGATTAAATTTTTTAGAGTGGATCTCAGAGTCACAAACAAGGAGTTTGTATGCAACAAATTAGAGTAGAAGAGTTTGTGAATCTCGGAGCTGCGTGTGGTCATGCTAGTAAGTACTACATGAAGAAGCAGTAGATTTAGGGTTAAGTCTATTGTATAAAATTTATCTTTTATATATATAAAAAAGGTCTATTGTATAAAATTCAATTATATTCAATGTATTTCATGTCTTGAAGATTGTTTAGGTTAAACCCTCCTAATATATAATATATATATATATATATATATATATATATATATATATTACTTAGAATTGGGTAGTTTCATTGGTTTTCCTGAGTCATCATTTCTGATGTCTATGTGATCCATGTTTGTGTGATGTGTTAATCATTTTGATCAAGAGCATAATTATCTAATTGATTAAAAGTTGATTAATTTTGTGACAACTGGGGTCTAAAACCCTAACACACACACATGATACTATACTATATCAAATTATTAATTCAAAATCAAATAATGCACATTCTTAATATCATCATTACATATACAAATATATAACATGTCATGTATAAGTAAACAAAAAATAATAATAATGAAGAAAACAAAACTATGTTATATGTGAGTAAAGTAAACAAGAAAAAAAAATGTTTTTTTTAAAATAATAATAAAATGCCATACATGAGTGAAGAAATAAAAAATAAAAAAAAGGTTTAGAAAAAAAATAATTCATTTCTATACTGGCCAAAATCACTATACTAGATGGAATGATTTTCTAAAAAATCACTCTATACTGTTTGTTTCAATAATGACGTTTTCTAGAAAATGAGTGATTTTCTAAAAAACATTTTCTATAAAACTATCTCATTTTTCAATGTTTGGTAGCAACTTTAAATAAGTTGAAAAACAACCTCTTATCTTTCCTTATTTAGCTTGCTGTGAAATAGAGTTGTTTTCCAAAAAAATTTAATGGAAAACAATCTCTAAAAATAAGCCATACTTTTTATATTGACCAAAGATAGTTTTTCTTTGACTCATATTTTTTTATACTACCAAACATTGGAAAATAAGGAAAACTATCTTTACATAAGGTTTTCCATTGAAACAAACGGAGCGTCAGTGGAATGGTTCAAAATAGGTGGAATGGAGCGGAATAAGCCATAATTTGGGAAGGGATGGAATAGAAGTGTGATTCATACCATATAACTAATTAAGTGGAATGAATAATTTTAGCCATTTCAAGTAGAACGGAATAGAATTCATAACTATGCTTTGTATAAAAATACTATCATTACCTTCTCTCTTTTTTTCTTTTTTCTTTTTGTCTATTATCATCAAAAGAAAGAAAAACACTAGTATTATAGAGACGTAAAATTAAAATTTCACAATAGACAAATAACACCATTGAAATAGTTTCATTAAAAAAAAAAAACTATTGAAATCAATTTACACAACATCAAATTCAGATTCATTAACTACCGAGTACCGATCAATCAATCACAAAAAAAGGCAATGAATCACGCGAAAAGGAAACATGCCTCTTTGAAAACCAAATTACACCTCATTCGAGAGGTAGGTAGTTCAATATATGTAACATGGCCAATCAATGAAGGCGTTGAGGGGGGCAAAATAATCTCTAAAAAAAAAAATCCAAAACAATGGAGACCCATCAACGCATCCTCAGTTGAATAATCTCTAATAGAGGATTTTTATCTACAACCAAATCCTAGTAAGAAATTATATTAAAAAAATTAAACTAAACAAATTCTTAGATGCATATTGGACTCTTAAAATCCAAATTGACTTTTGAAACCAAGAGCAATAAAAAGAATCTACTTATTTGAATTTTTGTTTTTAGAAGAATCTCCTAATATTTTTTTTATTTAGCTTTAATTTTATTAACCAAAAACCACACCTTTAAAGCTAGATAAAAATTCACAAAATTAAAGCAAAAAAAAAGGACCCAAACTTTCCTACTTTAGTGGCAAGCTGTTCTCTACACAATAAACAAAGAGAAGAAAAGTGAACGAAATTGAAAAAAATATTTGAAAAGGGAACGTAGGAAAGATACAAATATGATTAAAGCAATTCACTTACTTGAATTGGGGATGGAGCTCAAAACATCGGTGACTGGGGATGCTTGTTACGACTTATGACATCAGAGATCTTGTGATAGTTATGGTGGGTGACAATGATGTCAGCTATGGCGGTGGGCTGATAATGTGGCTCAGTCATGGGTGGAAAAGAGAGAGAAGGAAATTGGGGAGGAAGTTTTTGCATGAGGTCTGCAAAATGTATCGAGGATGAAAGTTAAACAATTAAATTCTCCTTAAATTTTTTTTAAAAGAAAATTGTATTGAAAATGATAGAGCCTACCAAGCTGACATGGCAACATATTATGAAATCAATTAAAAGTGAGATGTTTCGATTTTATAGTATATATAAATAGTATGAATTACTATGAAGTCTAAAATTATATGAATAATATTTTCAAACATAGTGTGACACAATAAATAATAAAACCAAAAACAAGTACATAAAGTTAAGGGCAAAAGCAATCTGGTTTTCTTCTAAAAATTTAAGCTGATTAGTCTTTGCCAGGATTAAAATAAAAATAAAAATAAAAACAGGAAGAGACCGGCATTATTTCCCCACTTGCTAAACTGTTAAAATAGACCGGTGATAGAAATTTAAGTGGAGAACCTTCCTTGATGTATCCAAAAAGAGTCTCGAATTCTTTTGCATTTCCTTTATTTATTTAACGATAAAACAAGAGAAAAAAAACGCACAGAATCATATGTTGACTAGTCAACAAAGAACCCCTTAGCCCCATCGTCTGGATTCTAGCTAGCTCCGGGCAAATTTTTTTTTATTTTTTTTTCTTTGAGAAAATTAATACAATATTATTTCTTGACTGGGCAATAAAAAATGTGTCCATCGTCTAATAATAAATAGAGGCCAAAGCTCCAACAAAGGATAAGGACTACAAACACACAGTCATTCTTGCTATTCCAGGTCCTAGTCTACTAGATAGCATACTTCTTCGTTTCCTAATTGGCCAGACTCCACCCATGGCAACAAATATTGTACCAAAAAGAGTCACCAATTTATTCTTGGTTTTGGTTCTAAACACAGTCACATATTTAGCCAAAGCTGCAGAACTTAACGAAACCCAGCTATCCCTGTACTTCCAAGACATCTCAGCCTTTGGCAACCCCAATGCCACGGTGATCCCAGTTGCAGGTATTGCAGGCAAGGCTTGGACATTCACTCAATTTGGCACTGTCTATGTCACTGATGACTATATCACTGAGACCTCAGATCCAAAGTCACCTGAAGTTGGGCGTGCTCAAGGCATGTATGTGACAGCCGGGTTGGATGGGCTGAATTCACATGTTATGATATCAATAGTATTCACAAACAAAGAGTACAACGGAAGCACCATACAAATACAAGGTGTTAGCAAGCAATTTGAGGCTGTTAGAGAGGTTGCAGTAGTGGCCGGGACAGGGAAATTCAGGTTTGCACGTGGCTATGCTACTTTTGAGACATATTTCTTGGATATTCCTACCCAATACTCGGTTATCCGGTGCAACGTCACTGTGCAACATTACTAGGCCTTTTTTGACAGCCATCAAGAAAGAATTGCCATGATAATAGTTGGGATAGATAGACACAGTGCTTGCTTTTGCTAGCTTCTTTGGTTTGTAATTTTATTGCTATTTGTTTGTTTCATAAAGCATTGACTATCGAGAATTTAGGTGCTTAGCCTGAGCCTCAGCCTGTGGACTATGTATCAGCTATAAAAATAAAATAAAATAAAAAGAGAACTTTAATCTCGGTTTCCTCTTTGTATTTATGGTTTCAAAGGCATAATATAAATATTTCTGTCCTGAGTTATTGCACTTAAATAATGTACGGGATTTAATGTTTGATTTTTGCTGTGTGACGGCCATCTAGATGTTGTAGATGACTTTGACCTTCCAAGTTCATTTCACAACGCGGCTTTGAATACAAATTTTCAAGTACGTAGTTTGCACTCTTATTAGGACTTCCGCTTTGATTGTTTCTATCAATGATATTTTTTAAAAAATGAGTCATTTTTTAAGAAGTAATTTTTATAAAACTATCTCATTTTCTAATGTTTGGTAGCAACTTTAAATAAGTTGAAAAATAAACTCCTAACTTCCCATATTTAATTTGTTGTGAGATAGAGTTGTTTTTTAAAAAAATTTATTTGAAAAAAATCTTTAAAAATAAGCCATACTTTTTATATTGACTAAAGATAATTTTCCTTTGACTCATCTTTTTTTATGCTACCAAACACTGAAAAATAAGGAAAACTATCTTTACACAAGGATTTCCATTGAAACAAATAGAGCGTTAGGATTGAATTTTAAGTTTTCCAATTTGCAATATAGTATATCTTATGCTCTAGTACAGCAGTGAAATTATTCAGCACAGCCTGCATTACCAAGAATGGTCCCTCAATAGCTCATGTTATTCCTCACTGATTGTATCTCTTTTTCCAATTTCTGTCTCGATTAGTTTACAAGATTGAATGGCCCGCTTAAAGTTAAGCCTATCACAAGCAGCGTCACTGCTTGATCGGTGGGGAGGAGCATCTAAAAGTATGGGGCAAAAGATCAAGCACTTTGACTTTGTCCCGCAGGGTCAGATTTCAACAGATCAAATAATGAACTCAGCAGTAAACCAGTTGAAGATGTTTCTGGGCAGAACGCTCTTGAGTGGAAGAAGAATGTTATGGGTTTCTGCTAGGAATGGCCATGGGTAGGGTATGGATAGGGTATACCTATACCCTACCCGAAAAGTTTGCTCATGGATACTTGAATATCAATACCCATTAATATCCATACCCGAATTTTACCTGGATTTATTATCCATAGATATCCATACCCTACCCGAAATCCATTTAATTTTTTTTTTTAATCCAAAACATTTTAACTTAAAACTAACCAATAGTTTTATCTTAAAAAAGAAAAAACTAATCAATAATTTTTTTTTGTATTCTTTATTTACAAAAAAAAAAGATCGATACAGACCTTAAAATTAAAAAAAATAGAAAAAAGAAATTTGAAAAAAGAAATGAAAATGGTTAATATAAAATCCAGCTGGTTCGTCAGATTATATCACACGCCCTACTGCCAAACACGACGAGAGGGAAATTCGCGAACACGACGCGTGGCTCCAGGTGCCCAGAGATTAGCCTCAACGACCTCGCCATCGAGTTTTTCGACTCCTCCGGCGATCGAGGGTGCTCTTCGGCGAAGAGAATCTCCAACGACGTAACCAGAGAATAGAAATCTTCGTCGTTGGTAGCGGCGTCGCAAACGCAAGGGAGGTTGATGTCAAGGCAGAGCGCTAAAGTTGCGAGTGGCAGAGATGGGAGGGGCAGTGTGTGTAATGACTCCGGTGGAGGAAGGGTAGTTTCGAAAAGTAATCCGAGACGTCACTCTGTTTCGATGGTTCGGTATCAGATTAGCGATTCAGAGGTGAAATTTTCATTCTTTTTGAAATTTGAAATTGAATGATTTCATTTTAATAATTGATTAATTTTTAGCTTCACAATTACGTGCTTTGGTGTGAGTTAATTTCATTCTTCAGCGTTCCCGGCGCTATGCACAACATAGGTGAGTGAGAGAGGTTTAGTTTTTTTTTTTTTTTACGGGTCGGGTTTGGATAATATCCATACCCTACTCGAACAATTCGAGTAATATCCATACCCTATCCGGTTAAGCTCTACCCATGAAGAATTGGGTATTACCTGGAATATTTGGATTGGGTCGGGTTGGATATCCATTACCCAATGGGTATGACCATCCCTAGTTTCTGCTTTCTGACTCTCTATTCAAGAGTCGTCTTATTTCCTTACTTCTTCGTTCTTTCTAATTTGTTCACTTCGACCACAAATCATGGCCCGCCACCACGTTCTCAAGCAGTGCACTATTGCTGGCATCTCCTTCTCCTGGACCATGCCTTTTGTGCTTGTCCTTCAAAATAAGAGAACATGTTCAGCCCCTTTATCTAAAGAGGAGATTGAAGAAGCATGCCACGAGGTCCCTATGGACAAGGGGACAAATGAATATCGCTTTTGGGCGCAGGCAGCCCTCTACCATCCAACATTTTTTTATTTGATTTAATTCTTTCAATTTAAATTTTATTAATTTTCTTTTAAAAAAAATTAAATTTAGCTGTTTAGTGTCATACAACTACTATACTTAAAGTAGATCTAAATTATCATAATCCCATGTTAGTATGGAAGAAGTTACGGAATTTTGTTTGTATCTAGCAATTTTTTTAATTACTCATTTTTTGTAAAAAGGTTTCAAATTTTTTTTTTTTTTTTTTTTAAAGAAAGAAATAGAGCTGTTGAAATGGCTTGAATTTTAATGTCCATGGATTAACATTTCTTGCAAGCAATTAAATGCTACCTTGTATGAATTGTCAAAGAAACCATTAAGGAATAACACCGACTTGGACTATTCATGCATAGCTAAATGGATGCATGCCTATTTTAGAAAATATGGCTTGATCAAGAAAGTCAAAGATATGCAAATCAATGTAAGCTGTGAAGAAACACAACACTCATGCATTAAGGGATTGCTTGGCCACTATTGTTGACTTCCTTAACAATAGAAGTCTCTCATGTGCTGAAATTTCTGATATTTCGGCTGAACATCTAGCTATAATAGCTTGAGAGACTAAAGTGTGTGAGAGCAAGAGATAGTTCGTGCGTGAGACAGAGAAATAGAAAAGAACTTCTGTGTGTCTGCACTAGAGTTAGGAAGTGAGAGTGTCTTGCAATTTGTCTAAATATAATAGGGTGTTCTCTATTTATTTGTGAGAGAACCAAGGGTGTAATTGGGGTTTGGGTTTGTGTGAAAGTGTCTTCAAGCCATTGTTGTAATCTTCAAAGTTATAATGAAAATTTATTCTATTGCCTTTTGTGGACGTAGGCATATTGTCGAACCATATAAATTTCTTGTGTCATATTTTCTTCTCTCTCTTCTTTAACCTTGTGTAAACAAATTATTTCACCAATTTTCACAACAACTGGTATCAGAGCTCCACGTTGATTTATTCAATGGAGATCAACGCTCCTATTGCCAAGGTAGACATAGTTAAGTTCGACTGAGTAACTTCGATTTATGGCAAAGAAGGGTGAAAGATCTGTTGGTACAACAAGGTTTGGTGAAGGCTTTGTACGAGAAAGCAAAGAAACCAAAGACGATGATAGATGACGAATGGGAAGAACTCAATATGAAGGCGGTCAGTACAATTTGACTATGTCTGGTAGACGAGCTTATGTACGATGTCATGGATGACGTGTCTACTGCAGCTATATGGTTGAAGTTGAAGAGCCGGTATATGTCCAAGTCCCTTACAAATAAACTTAATCTTAAGCGAAAATTGTATGAGCTTAAGATGGCAGAGGGTGCGAATTTGGCTCAACACGCCCACACGTTCAATAAAATTATCAGTGACTTGTTGCGGATCAATATAAAATTTGATGATGAAAACAAGGCGATGATGCTTCTGTCCTCCCTCCCAGCATCCTACGAACACTTGGTTACAACCCTGCTTTGGGGGAAAGAGACTCAGGAATTTGAAGAGATCTCAGGAGCCCTGTTGGATCACTACCAATGGAAGCAGAAATCGGGTGAAAGTTCTAGTGAAGGGCTTATGGTAAGAGGTAATCAAGAATGTCAAAGGAAGAAAGACAGAGATCACAGTTCTGCCAGGGGCCATAGCAGATCCAAATCCAAAAGCAAGACAATGAAGTGCTATAAATGCCAAAAGTAGGGGCATTTTAAGCGAGACTGTCCAGAGTGGAAAAGAGGCAAAGACAAAGACAAGGAAGGGTCATCAAGATCTGTAAATGTTGTGGTAGTAGATTCAAATTCAGGTGGAGATATGCTTTTTGTTTCATCCAGTGTCAACAAGCTAATCGATTCTTGGATTTTGGATTCAGCATGGTCTTTCCATGTGACTCCTCACAGAGATTGGTTTGACACTTATAAGTCGGTTAATTGTGGTTTTGTTCAAATGGGCAATGATGCTACTTGCAAAGTTGTTGGAATAGGAACAATTAAGATAAAGATGTTCGATAATGTGGTGAAGACATTAGGAGAGGTATGATATGTTCCAGAGGTGAAAAAGAATTTAATTTCATTGGGAACCTTCGACTTTAATGGCTATTGCTATAATTCTGAGAATAGGTTAATGAAGGTGTCAAAGGGCACTATGGTTGTGATGAAAGGGCAAAAAGTAGAAGGTAATATCTACAAGCTATTCGACAATACCATTGTAGGTGGAGTTGCTACAGTGATCGAATCTAAGCAGGATGATACACTCTTGTGGCATATGCGATTAAGGCATATGAGTGAGCGTGGTTTGAGGGAATTGCAGAAGGGAAATCTGTTGGCTGGAGTTAAGTCATGTACGTTATATTTCTGCAAATACTGTGTCATGGGAAAAGCAGTGTAGGATGTGATTCAAAATAGCCACACACAAGACAGAGGGTATATTGGATTATGTACAATTTGATATTTGGGGACCGGTGCAAGTGGTCTCTAAAGGTGGAGCTCGGTATTTTATGAGTTTTATCGATGACTATTCTAGAAAGGTTTGGGTTTACTTCTTGAAGAACAAGTTCGAGGCGTTTGAAAAGTTCAAGAAGTGGAAAGCTGAAGTACCAGACTGGAAGGAAGATCAAGTGCCTAAGATCTGATAATGGCATTGAGTACAAGGATGGGGAGTTCTTGAAGTTTTGTGAAGAGCATGGTATCAAGATGCACTTTACAGTACGAAGAACACCTCAATAGAATGGAATGGCCAAGAGACTTAACCGGACAATTGGTGAGATAGTTAGATGCATGAGACTGAATGCTGGGCTTCCTAAAGTCTTCTGGGCTGAAGCAGGGAACATGGCTTGTTACATTCTTAATCGATCACCTAGAGCTGCACTTGATGGGAAAATTGCTAAAGAGGTATGGACAGGAAAAGAAGTTGATTACTTGTTGATGAGGATATTTAAGTGTCCAACCTATGTTCATATTCCTATCGAAGAAAGGTCAAAGCTTGATTCAAAATCCAAGAAGTGTATTTTTCTTGGGTTCGAGAAAGGAGTAAAAAGGTACAAGTTTTAGGATCCAGTGGCACAAAAGGTGGTGATTAGCAAGGATGTGGTGTTTGAAGAGAAGTCCATGATAAAAGATATCAAAAAGGAAGAAAAGTCTCAAGAAAAGGGAAGCAGTAATAACAGCAATAGATCAGTGATGCAAGTGAAGCTAGATGAAGTGGAGTCTCAGCTAGAGAAGGAACCTCACAATAGTGATCAAGAAGATCACAACATGATATCAGAACAGCCTAAATGCAACGTAAGACCACCAATCAGGTATGGTTTTGAGAATCTTGCTTCTTATTGCTTAGTAATCAGTAGCGGGGATCCCTCCACTTTTCAGGAAGCAATTGATAGCTTTGAAAGGGACCAGTGGATGGAAGCTATGGTGGAGGAGATGGATTCCTTGAATAAGAACAAGACTTGGGAGTTGTCAAAACTTCTAAAGGGAAAGAAATCGATAGGTTTCAAGTGGGTGTTCAGAAAGAAGGAAGCAGTATCAGAAAAGGAAGGAGAATGATTCAAAGCAAGATTGGTAACAAAGGGATATTCACAAAGACATGGGATTGACTACAATGAGGTTTTCTCACCTGTGGTCAGGTATACTTTTATCAGGGTAGTACTGGCCTTGGTAGCACATCAAGATTCTGAATTGGAACATTGGATGTGAAGACGGCATTCCTTCATGGGAATTTGGAGGAAGAAATCTTCATGGAACAACCAGAGGGGTTCAAGAAACCTGGTATAGAGAATCTTGTCTGTAGATTGAAGAAGTCACTCTATGGGCTTAAACAATCTCCTAGACAATGGTACAAGAGGTTTGATTCCTATATGATTCAGATTGATTATACCCATTGTGAGTATGATTGCTGCGTATATGTTAAGATGTTTGATGATGGTTCTTATATTTTCTTGTTTTTGTATGTTGACGACATGTTAATTGTTGCAAAGAGCATGTGTGAGGTTGACAGGTTAAAAGCTTTGTTGTGTAAAGAGTTTGACATGAAAGACTTGGGTATTGTTAAGAGAATATTGGGTAAGGAGATTCGTAGGGATAGGGAGTCAAGAAAGCTATGGATATCTTAGAAGAACTATATTAGAAAAGTTCTTTAAAAATTCAACATGCAAGATGCTAATCCTGTAAACACCCCATTGGCGAATCACTTCAAATTATCTAGTAGTCAGTGCCTGAAGAATGAAAAAGAAATTGAAGATATGTCAAAGGTTCCATATGCAAGTGCAATTGGGTGTTTAATGTACGCGATGGTTTACACTAGGCCAAATTTGGCTCATGCAGTGAGTAGTGTCAATAAGTAAATGGCAAATCCAGGTAGAGAGCACTAGAATGCAGTGAAGTGGATATTCAGATACCTAAATGGAACCGCAGGATATGGGATTCTGTTTGCGAGGCAACATGGTGATAATTCAGCGGTAGGATATGTGGATTCAGACTATGCAAGCAATATACATGACAGAAAGTCTACAACAGGCTATGTGTTCACTATCAGAAGGGCCTGTTTGTTGGAGATCAACCCTACAATCCCTAGTAGCCATGTCTACTACAAAAGCTGAGTACATGGCGGTAGCTGAAGCTGCAAAGGAAGCATTGTGGTTGAAAGGGCTAGTCAAAGATCTTGGTTTGAACCAAGGAGGAGTTCAGTTGCATTGTGACAGTCAAAGTGTCATTTACTTGGCAAAGCATAAGGTTTATCATGCTAGGACAAAGCATATTGATGTGAGATTCCATAAGATAAGGGAGTTCACTGCTACAGGAGAAATTATTCTGGAAAAGATTGACACTTCATAAAATGTAGTTGATATGTTGACGAAGCCAGTACCTACAAGTAAGTTCAAGCACTACTTGGACTTGATCAGTATTAGTGGCTTGTGATAGCCCGTAGGGGCTAAGGTGGAGGCGATTGAAGAGTTTAGTTTGTGAAGCTTGATACAATTCAAGCCAAGGTGGAGATTTGTTGAAATGGCTTGAATTTTAATGTCATGGATTAACATTTCTTGCAAGCATTAAATGCTATCTTGTATGAATTGTCAAAGAAACCGGTAAGGAACAACACCGACTTAGACTATGTTCATGTATAGCCAAAATGTATGACTTCATAGGCAATAAATGGATGCATGCCTATGTTAGAAAGTATGGCTTGATCAAAAAAGTCAAAGATATGCAATTCAGCATGTAAGCTTGCGTGAAGAAACACAACACTCATGCATAAATGTTGCAGGTTTTGCTTGGCCACTATTGTTGACTTCCTTAACAATAGAAGTCTCTCATGTGCTGAAATTTCTGATATTTTAGCTGAACATCTAGCTACAAATATATGTGAGCATGGAAGACTAAAGTGTGTGAGAGCAAGAGATAGTTCCTGCATGAGACAAAGAAATAGAAAAGAACTTCTGTGTGTGTGCACTAGAGTTAGGAAGTGAGAATGTCTTGCAATTTGTCTAAATACAATAGGGTGTTCTCTATTTATTTGTGAGAGAAGCAAGGGTGTATTTGGGGTTTGGGTTTGTGTGAAAGTGTCTTCAAGCCATTGTTGTAATCTCCAAAGTTATAATGAAAATTTATTCTATTTCCTCCTGTGGACGTAGGCATATTGCTGAACCACGTAAATTCCTTGTGTCATATTTTCTTCTCTCTCTTCTTTAACCTTGTGTAAACAAATTATTTCACCAATTTTCATAACAAGAGCAAATAAATTTGAGTCTAATATCCCACACCAACATGACAAAGTATGGAGTGGGATGGATATTCACTTTGAATTGGTGGAGGTTGAGGTTCAGCCCCACCAGTCACCATGAATCTTCTAGTGTGGAACTATCGGGGGCTTAGAAACTTGTGAATAGGAAGAGAGCTTGGAGAAATAATCCAGGCAAAAGATCCCTCTGTCGTGTTTATAGCCGAGACATAGACAGACGAAGCAAGGCTAGAGATCGTACAAAGAAATATAGACTTCAAACACAAGTGGTTAGTTCCTAAAGAAGGTCGAGGTGGTGGCATTGCACTCTTCTGGAAAGCATCAACCAACCTTGTAGTGGTGGATTCGTCAAATTACTTCACTAACACACTGATTGATAAGGGTACAAACAATGAATGGAGATTTGAGGGTTTTTATGGGGAATTGGATACCTCAAGAAGAATTGAAGCTTAGGATAGCCTTAGAACTCTAAACTACCACCCTGATGTACCGTGGCTTTGTGCAGGAGATTTTAATGAAATCATTAGGCAAGATGAGAAGAAAGGAAGAGCAATCTGAAAACATGGACAAATGCAATTGTTTAGGGATGTAATTGAGGAGTGTGGTTTCATGGACCTTGGCTATGTGGGTACCTATTTCACTTGGAGCAAGCACTTTGCAGATGAACATTCGCTATGGGAAAGACTAGATTGTAGCATGGCAAACAATCTGTGGTTCATGAAATTCCCAGGTTCTATTGTTAATCATCTCCATTGTAATTCTTCAAACCATTGTCCATTACTAATTAACCTATCAGGGTTTGAACCACCACCACAAAAGCGACCCTACAAGTTTGAGGAAATGTGGCTGTTAGATGAAAGATGTGCTGAAACTGTAGATGCTTAATGGTCCTCTATATAACATGGAACAAGTGACAATAGTATCTTGAAACAAGTTGAAACCTGTGGGAAAAATCTGGCTTGGTGGAATAGAAACATTTTTGGGAATGTAAGGAAGGAGTTGGAAAAGAAAAGAGCACTAATAATTCAAGCCAAAAAAGCAGCACTTAAGAATGGGCAGAATCACCAAATCCGTGAGCTTAAGGAACATATCAATGTACTCCTTGATAGGGAAGCAAGATTATGGTGTCAACGTTCAAGAGTGCTTTGGCTTAAACATGGTGACATAACACCAAGTTCTTTCATTGTTGTGCTAGCAAAAGACACCGAAGAAACTTGATTTGTGGGATCAAGGATGAATCAAATAATTGGTAGGTGCAATCTAAAACAATAGCTTTAGTTTTTATCAGGTACTATCAAGAGCTGTTTGCTACATCAAACCTAAACCCACATATGGCTCTCCTTGATCAAATCCCAATGATAATTATAGAGAACATTAACAGGTACATTCTTAGAATCTAAAATTATCATAGCACTGAAGCAAATAGCCCCACTAAAAGCTCCAAGACCTAACAGGATGCCCCCCTTGTTCTACCAACATTTTTGAGGTTTAGTGGACAATAATATCACGAGCTCAGTTTTATCCTGGCTCAATTCAGGTACTCTCCCTCACCCTCTAAACCATACCTTTGTCACCCTTATCCCCAAAACAAAAAACCCCGAACTAGTACAAGAATATCGCCCCATCAGTTTATGCAATGTTCTTTATAAAATTTTCTCCAAAGTTTTAGCCAATAAACTTAAGAAAGTTTTACCCCTTATCATCACCAAACACCAATCCGCTTTCACAAAAAATAGACTCATAACTAATTATATCTTGGTGGCCTTTGAATCACTTCATTGCATGAAAAATCAAGTTTCATGGGAAACAGGCTTTATGGCGGTTAAGCTTGATATGAGTAAGGCTTATGACCGAGTTGAATGGGTGTACCTTGAAAACATTATGAGAAAAATGGGTTTCTGTGAACAATGGATTGGGCTAATCATGGTTTGTGTTAAAACAGTGACATATTCAGTTCTAGTTAATGGAGAACCCCTTGGGTTGATCCATCCAACTAGAGGTATCCGACATGGGGACCCTTTATCTTCTTTTCTCTTCCTCTTATGCATAGAAGGCCTACATGGGCTTATACAATAGGCTGCAAGAAGGGGGGATATTAAAGGCTTCTCCCTTTGTCGAAGGGGACCAAAACTAACCTATCTTTTGTTTGCAAATGATAAACTATTATTTTGCAAGGCAACTCTAAATGAATGTGGGCACATTATGGACATCCTAGAACATTATGAGGTAGCCTTGGGGCAAAAAGTGAACAAGAACAAAAACAACCATCTTTTTAAGTAAATCCACCATGGAAAGCACCAAACATGAGATCAAAATAGCCTTGGGTCTACAGGAGATAGAACACTATGAGCATTATTTAGGTCTACCATCTCTAGTTGGATGGAGGAAGAAGTGTAGTTTCAATCTCATCAAAGAAAAGGTATGGAGGAAATTACAAAGTTGGGAGGGAAAACTTTTGTCTCAAGCAGGACGTGAAGTC
This sequence comes from Castanea mollissima, assembly GCA_014183005.1. Taxonomy (NCBI): domain Eukaryota; kingdom Viridiplantae; phylum Streptophyta; class Magnoliopsida; order Fagales; family Fagaceae; genus Castanea; species Castanea mollissima. Next base: position 30,709,298 of record JACAVU010000005.1, read on the forward strand.
TTGATCAAAGCAGTCGTCCAAGCCATCCCAACTGTTGCCATGGGATGTTTTAAAATTCCATTGGGCTTATGCCATAAAATTGAAGCATTGATCATGAAATCTTGGTGGGGACAAAAGGGGGAAAGGAGGAAGATCCACTTGTTGAAATGTGATGAATTGACAAAATCTAAACTAGAAGGTGGTATGGGGTTTAGGGACTTGGCTTTGTTCAATGATTCCGTTTTGGCAAAGCAAGCATGACGACTCTTGAAAAACCAAGAATCTCTATTTTATAAAGTTTTTAAGGTCCGGTTTTTCCCAAATTGTACAATAATGGAAGCAAAAAATTCTAAAGGGGGTCGTATGCATGGACTAGTATCTTACATGGAAAGGATGTGCTAGCATGCAAGGGGTTGTAGGTGGAGAATAGGAAACGGGAAAACAATGGGCATTTGGTAGAATTTTTGGCTTCCTAGGCAGCAAGCACCACAGGTTTTATCTCCAATCATCGAATCATTGGCTGAGGCAAGAGTTGAGATCCTTATTGGTGGTGAGACTAGGAAGTGGAACCACCGTACAATAGAGGATATCTTTGTTCAAGAAGAGGCAAAGCTAATAAAAAAATTACCCTTACCAAATTTTGAGTGTGAGGATAGTCTTTTCTGGCCTTTCACATATAATGGGATCTTCAATAGCAAGTCAAGTTATCATTTTCTAAAAGCTGAGGGTGCACCCGATGGTAATGAAGACCATGTGGACCTAGACAGAGCACTATCCCGAATAAAATGAAGAACCTCATGTGGAGAGCCTGCCGAACCTCATCAGGGATTGGCATAGTTATTGGAATGCATAGGGAGAGGTCTTGGCTTCACTATCCAGGATCTTAACTCAAGTACACACTCCATTTGAAGTGGAGGCAATAGCAGCAGCCTCAACCCTACAATTTGCATCAGACTTGGGATTTCCAGAGGTAGTCTTAGAGGGTGATTGCTAGGTTCTCATGCATGCACTTCTTTATGATAGCCCATTCCTGTCAGTTGATGGACTCCTAATTAATGCTGCGAGGTCATATGTTAGGTGTTTCAGTCAATTACATTATTCTCATGTCAAGAGAGAAGGTCATATGTTAGCTCATAGTCTAGCTCATTTTGCTCTAAATGTTTCAGATTATATTGTGTGGATGGAGGATTTTCCACCACAGTTTCACTCTTTTGTTCTAACGAATATTACTGGTCTACATTGAATAAAATGCATTATGCTATACCTCAAAAAAAAAATGACGAAGTATGGATTCATATGGTTAAAGACAAGCCATGTATGAACCATGGTTTTGAAACCCGGACCATGAACCATAAAAGGGAGAGGTTCGTGGTTTTTAAGGTTGGACTAGGGTCAAACTGAGGTCGAACCGTGATGATGTTATAATTAATTTAATAATTATTTAAATTATAAATAAATATATTAAATTAATGAAACTAGAAAAATTGACTAATATATCTATATATGTGAGGGAAATTTAATGATTTTCAAGCATATATTTAATAATTAAATAAGAAAGTTAATAAAATAAAAAAATAACTATGAAAACATTAAAAATTTATAATTAATTTTTGAAGTGAAGTTGAATATCTTTGAAGGATTTTAATTATAATTTTTTTAAATATTCCTTGTAAGAGATGGATAATTTAATTAAATATAATAGAATTGTGTTAAGTTGTTTTTATTATTAAAAAAAAAAAAAAAAAAAAGGCTTTAAGTTTACTTCAAGTTTTTTTTTTTTTGTTATTGTTAAGCATCAGCTTCCAAGCTTAGCTGAGTGGTTAGGCTCTAGCTTCAACTCTGACCGTGCTTAGGTTCTAAACCTGGTAAGCGCATTTTTTGATATTTTTCTTATTTAAGAGGCATGCTTGAACCAGGGTTGGACTGCACAATTCATGCCACTGGTTTTGCATGAACCGTGCAGTCCAACCCCAGTTCAAGGGGTTCACGGAATTAACATATATGCCCAGTTCTCTATACTTAAAAAAACTGGATTTCAATCTGATTCCCAGTTAACCCGATCAGACCGCCCGGTCCAGTCTGGGTTTGATAACCTTGGTACGAACTGTACGCCATTCACAATCATTATTTAAAAGCAATGTAGTCATTATACTGGATAAGGTTACTTCATAAAACATTTTTTTTTCTTATTTAAGAGGCATGATTGAACCGAGGTTAGACCGCATAGTTCATGCCACTAGTTTTGCATGAACTGTGTGGTCCAACCCCAGTTCAAGGGGTTCAAGGAATTAACATATATGCCCGGTTCTTTATGCTTAAAAAACCGAATTTCAATCCGGTTTCCAGTTAACCCGGTCGAACCACCCAGTCCAGTCTGGTCCGGATTTGATAACCTTGGTACGAACTGTGTGCTGCCATTCACAATCATTGTTTAGAAGCAATGTAGTCATTTTACTCGATAAGGTTACTTCATAAAACAGTTTCTCAAAAAAAAAAAAAAAAAAAAGGTTTCTTCATAAAACGACAACTACTTGTAATACTTTTTAATAGTACTAATATATATAGACACACACACACACAAAAACTTTTGACTTAATTTTTATTGACTTTTCCAGAGTTTGCCACATTATTATCATTTTTTTATTAACCTTTGACTTTTTATTGACCTCTCCAAATCTTGTCATATCATTAATTTTTTTTTAAAATAAAATTATTTTTCTTTAGTTCAAACTTAACAATAAGTGAAACTCTATTTCTCTAATAAGTCCAATTTAAACTTAAACTCATTCCTATTAAGGTATTTCCAAATAAAAATTTAGATAGAAGAGTAGAGGAGTCATTTTTAATCAAACTCTTAGATGACAGACTTTCCAATACCCCTAAGAAACCGTACCATATAACATGATGTCCATGTAACTAATTTTTTTTTTTAAAGAAATACAGGTGGAAATATATATATATATAGACACACGCCATATCATATCATATACTATATAAAAAAGTTGGGCTTAGACGCCGTGGTTGCACCAAGTGACTTCATCAAATTGTAGAAATTTTGGTAGATTTTTAAATATATATAATATATATTATATAATATATATAATTTTTTTTTGTTCTTGTCTTCTTTTCTTATAATTTCTAAGTTGATAAAATTTCAATTTGAATACAATGCAAATTCTTCATCTAATCCTTTTATTATTAATTTATCTATAATTTCTAAGTGATTTATTTGATTAGCAATAGGAGATCTACTTCATTTATGATTTATGAGTTCTAGCATTCTAGGGGATTAGAATTTTGGTTTCATACTAATTGTTCATATCAACATTAATTAAAAAAAAAAAACAATCATAGTACACGTATACAACTACTAATATCAACCTTAAAAAAAACATAAATTATATGAAAATCTATATAAAAAAAAACATAAATTATATCGTATATATACATCAAAATCAATTTAACATTATATATACGTTAAAATAAAATTTAAGATTTTAGCATTATTCGTTCATGTTTTATAGATTTTCAAAAAAAAAAAAAAAAAAGATATAATATTTTGTGCTTATCTTCTTTTCCTATAATTCATACTTCCACAAATTAGACTGGTATTATACTTTTTGTTCATATCAACTTCTTCAATATAGAGTGTATATATATCAAATAATTCATAATAAATACCTACTGTAAGTGCACAGTTGCACCTGGCCCTAAAACAGTGATGGGCTCAGGCCCAATGAGCCTTGAACAATATGAATTTGTAGAGTGTAGGCTGTAAAACCCAGGTTAGAAGCGCTTAAGGAATATAGTACGGGCTAAAGGGCTGTAAACACTCAAGAACCAAGAGAAATGCTATAATTCCACCTCCTCGGATACGAGCCGAGGACTGTTCTTATATATAAGTTTCCTTTTTTTCTTTTTTTCTTCTTACAAAAGAGAGAGAGAGAGAGATCCCCCTTTTTCTGTTCTGGGTCTCATCTTAAATACTAAACCCCTTGATACTTTATACACGTGTTACCCCATCTACCCCTTAGCCTAGATATTTCTTCTCTCAGTGCCTTGGAATAGTAACTAAAAGTTTCCCTTCCACTGTTCAGGTGTCACTTCCCCATTAATGCGGCTAAGGTAGTAGGTGAAAGGTCTTTAATGTGGAGGCAGCAGCCTTTAGTACTTTTCAAACACCGGTGCTTCTAGGACATCCAGGGGTTCACCCCTCTTAACCGTTGGTCTCCGTCGTGTCTTTTATGAGCTTTTATGATAACGTTGCTGATTCTTCTATGCCCATCTGAGAGTAAAATCAACCTCGGATTGGTCCTCGGATCCTCGGCACATGGGTAGGCCCGAGGTACTACAAGGTTTCAAACTCAAGGGTAGGTCGGCCTTCCTTAGTATGGCCCAAAGGCCCATATACCTATCAGGACCCTTTTACTCCCCACAATAGCCCCTCAAAATTCTAATTTTCGAAGTCCGAGGAGAAAAATAGGATTTTGATACGAAGAAAAATTATTTGCACACTTCATAAAGTATCGCACGTGTGAAAACCGCTTCGTGTACCGGAGGATGCCAATTGGCGGTTTCATTTTCAAAACGTTCGCATTTATTACTGTAAGTTACATTTTGTCCCCATGTTCAACGGTGAGATGGGCATCCAACGGCCCTTATTACCCCACGAAAATTTGGGCGGGGTAAAACTAATTTCGAGGCCGCCATTCCGCACGTCGTGACGCTTTGGGAACCTGCGCCTTCATTTAATTTGCCAGAGACTATCCCATCAAAACATCAACAATCATACTTCGCCTTGCAGAAAACCGTGGAAATTTGCACATCCTCAAACTCCGTAAGTTCTTACTCACCACTACTTCATTCTTAACCTTTTATCCTCGGACTTTGTCCTCGGCTGTCCTAGTAGACACCTTATTCTTTAGAGTCAGCCTTTCGTTCTTTTCTATGGGTAGATTTAAGTGTCTTGTTGATACTGCCGCCGGAATGGAAGGCTTCAGAGCCAAATACCACATTCAGGTGACGTAGGCTTAAAGTACTGCCCGGCGGAAGCCGTGGCCGGATCTAGGAAGGAGGGAGAGGTCAAATCCCCATGATAGCCTTTATAGAAGGCAGGATGACCCTCCCGATGAAACCTGTGATAAGGGAATACCTCCGCAACCATCGGTTGTGTCCCGACCAATGCCTCCCTAACGTTTTTAGAGTTTAGGTAGCGTCGATGCCTTAAACGAACAAATGGGTTTAAACCTCACCTGGCACGATGTCGTCTTTCTATACGAATCCCATAAACTATCCAACGTAGGTTATTACATCAAGTCCCGATCCAGTGTCGTTAGGCTAATCTCCTGTTTGCCCAAATCCAACAAAGGCATGAAGGACGACTACCTGATCGTCTCTGGAAACTGGCACGACGGTCTCCACTGCCCAGTACAGTGGGGGGATCCAGGTGCGACACTGAGGACTAACCTCCCTAAACAAAACCTCCCTCAACATTAACCAACATTTTTAGATATATTCTACTGTTTATCTTATCTTTTGCTGTGTGAATCTGACCAAGTTGTTTAATTTCTCATTTCTCTCTTTTCTTTTTGTTTGCAGATAAGCGAAACGTACGCCCTCGTTTGAGTCATTGCAACGTTGCCGACCTGAACCGGATACTTCGATCCGAGGGGTGTTAGCGCAGACCGACAGCTCCGAGCTGCTCACCTGATCCTTGGATACGAGCCCATCTCCTCGGACTTCCAGGAGATAGACAACGCCATAATAGCCGGTGACCGACGACGAAGGAGGATCAACGTTGCCGGCCAAACTTTCTGGACGACCACGACCTCCCAGACACCCCTCAAACCATTCTCTACCTACAACCCGTAGCAGCCATTCCCCTCGCCGTCCACTCCGAGGTAGCTGCTATCCCAGAAGAGCAGGTCTCTTCCTCCCATACGTTAGACGACGAGATAGACCAGTTCCAACTCGAAGAATACCACGAACCTCGAGGGAACCAGTTTGTCGTGCTTTCTGACGAGGAGGAAGATACTGCCGAGGCTTCGGGAATTGCTGGTCTTGTAGTTGCACTCCCAGAGGACGACTCCGAGGACACCATGGACAGAACGAAGGATCTTCTCACCGACAGGGCTGCGAGAGTCACAGCAAAGAAAAAAGGGGCAACACAAGTCCCTCAAACCTTGCCACTTCCCCCTCCTCCAGCTGAGCCAAAGGCTCCAGCCGAGGACCCCAAGAAGAAAAGAAAGGGGGAAGATGAAGGGGCAACTAATAAGGGCCCCAAGAAACCACGCAACCAACCTCCACCGACTCAGCAGCAAAAGCAGGACAAAGGCAAGGGAAGGGCCCGTTCAGTAGAGAGCGGGGAGATTGGGGTAGTAGCCGATGTGCGCAGGGCACCGGCAACCTGGTCCCCTGACCTGAAGCTGGATGGCGCTCCTATCTCCTGACAGTCCAGTATAAGGGCGGTTCAACATGGCCATGCCCATCACTTGGCCGAGGTGTTGGAGCGCCCTCTTTTGCTGCCCAAGGACATGGAATCCTTGGAAAAAATGAGTCAGCCACAGCTCTTCCTTGCTCTGAAGAGAGACTTAGCGCTGGTAAGTTTTCCCCTTCTTATGGAAGAATTTACTTTTAACAATATTTACAAGTTTTGTTGTGTTTGACCCCATCACATTTCATTGCAGGTGTTCAGGAGGTCTTCGTAGCTGAAAAGTTTATTGAAGACACTCGGAAGAAGGCCAGGGCCGAGCAGGAGGTCAGGATGGAGACTGAGAAGTCCCTGGGGACAGCCCTTCCCGAAAACGAGAAGCTTGTCCTGGAGGTGGCTAACGTAAAGAGGGAGAGAGATGGTGCTAAGTCAAGTCTCAAAACCATGGAGACCCAAATAGAAGGGCAGCGCAAGCTCCTCCATGAAAAAGATGATGAGATTTCCCGAGCTCAAAGGAACGCTCGGATTTGGAGAAGGAATTGCGCTGCTGAAGAGAGAAGCCAGCACATTTCAACGCTCCTTACAAGCCGCCAAACAGGCAAGCTATGAGGAAGGGGTGGCCAACGCCGAGGAGCAGCTGACCGAGGCCTTCGCGGCCTTTGTGGCGAAGTACTGCCAGAAGGTTTGGGGGGAAGCCCTAAATGCAGCTGGAATCCCCCCTCCTCGGAGTTGAGGAAGTCCGAGAACGTGTGGATTCCCCTGGAAATACAGGAGATTGAGGAGGCTCCTGCTGCCACCCCCACCCTGCTCAACTCTTCCAGCACTGCCCCAGATGGTCCTACAGCCAATACCTGATCCTACAGAACCTTGGGTTCCAACAAAGAACAGGAAGATAATGGGGATGCCGAGAAGGCTCTTAGCCAGGCCTTTGAACACAATGTCCACCAGCAAAGGAAACGGATAAAGGGAAACAGATTCTTTCTCCTTTTGAAGTGGAGCTGAGAAAGACTGAAGGACCTAGCACTTCTCACGTGGACCCTCTTCTGAGGCTTAGGGCCGAGATTAGGGCTTCTCGGTCTCGGCATTTATATTTATTCCTTATGTAATACTTGTTATGTAATTTAGTAAAGAACAATTTTATCCACATTTTTATCGCATCGCGTTTGTTTCACTTCGTTCATTATGTACTGTTTTATTGAAGTTTGTTTGAGTAAACAAATCCAACTACAAGGATTATCCAATTATGACCTCCACATGGTCATACACATATTATAAAGACTTAACAAAAAAAGTCATGTGGTTTGAAATATCTCTAATAACAAAAAGCTTCAAGCAACAATTAAACCTCTGCAACATGTAGCATTACTGTTGGTATGATGTAAGGTCCGAAGACCTTTCTTTATATAAATTTAGTTTACAATTTAGTAAAGCACGGTGTCCTAAAAACAATAGGAAATTAGTTTTGGCCAAGTCTATGGTCCAAGTAGTAGACCTCATCGACTTGCATGATTCTGTTCTTAATTAAATATAAAGTCCGAACATCGTTCCTTACCTCACTTTGATTAACACTTAAAGATGCAAACAATGAGGTACCAATTTCCTGGCTCGATAAGGAATTAACTTCAACCAAGTTTTAGGCCCCGAGGACAAGATCAAACCAACCTTTCCTTTGATCCTTTAGATCATTTATTCAGTGGTAACTTAAAAATGTTAATCTCCCCAAAGTAAGAGGTTTGAGGACCCGGCATAACTAAGGTTCCGTTTAACAAATGACAAGACATCAATTTCCACAAGGTTGGTGGTCCGAGGACTACACTTAACCAAGTTTCTGTTTGATTTTAAGATTGTAATTACAAATGTTAATTTTCCCAAAGTAGGAGTCCGAGGACCCGACATAACTAAGGTTTGTTTAACAAATGACAAGACATCAATTTCCACAAGGTTGGTGGTCCGAGGACTACACTTAACCAAGTTTCTGTTTGATTCTTAAGATTGTAATTACAAATGTTAATTTTCCCAAAGTAGGAGGTCGAGGACCCGGCATAACTAAAGTTCTGTTTAACAAATGACAAGACATCAATTTCCACAGGTTGGTGGTCGAGGACTACACTAACCAAGTTTCTGTTTGATTCTTAAGATTGTTACTTGGGAATTCATGAAACATTCACACCTCTTGAATAAGTACAAACCACTGTGAACTTTATTAATAGTAATATCTTCGAAGGTTATTTACATTCCACGGCCGTGGTATGATATTTTCATCTAAATCAGCTAGCCGATAGACCCTATGCCTGCTACTGAAATAATACGATAGGGGCCTTCCAGTTGGGTCCTAGCTTGCCCCAGGCTGGGTTCTTAGCTGTGCCCACAATCTTCTTAACACAAGATCACCAGGTGCTAGTGGCCTAGCTTCACGTGGGCATCATCCCCGTTTAAGTTTTGTTGGTAATAAGCCATCTGGACCATAGCTGCCTCACGTCGTCTTCAAGTAAGTCAAGACTTTTCTCCAGGAGCCCATCGTTGCTTCGGTATTAAAAGAACTCGTCTTGAGGGTGGGAAAGCCATATTCCAGAGGTATCACCGCCTCGGCTCCATAAGTCATAGAAAATGGCGTTTCTCCGGTGGACCTGCGCGATGTGGTTCGATATGTCCACAGAACATGAGGGAGTTCTTCTACCCATCTACCTTTTGCATCATCTAACCTTTTCTTCAACCCGTTGACAATGACCTTGTTAACAGCCTCGGCCTGGCCATTCCTTGAGGATAAGATGGGGTGGGAGTACCTGTTTATGATACCCATGTCACCACAATATTGCCTAAACGCATTGCTGTCAAATTGAACACCATTGTCAGAAACAAGCGTGTGGTATACCGAATTAGTAATAATATTTTTCCAAATGAACTTCTTGGAATCAACGTCCCTAATATTTGCCAAGGGCTCGGCCTCAACCCATTTAGTGAAATAGTCTGTTCCCACTAAAAGCCATCTTTTGTTGCCTATGGCCCTCGGAAATGGTCCAACTATATCTAGTCCCCATTGTGCGAAGGGCCAAGGGCTGGAAAGGGGGTAAGGACTCCTCCAGGTTGATGGATATTGGGGGCGAACTCTGACACTGATCACATTTCCGGACGTAATCTTGAGCCTCCCTTTGCATATTGGGCCACCAGTAGCCTGAGTCAAAGCTCTGGGCCAAGGATCTTCCCCCAGTGTGGCTGCCACAAATCCCTTCGTGTAGTTCTTCCAGAAGCCCTTCAGTTGAGTCTGGGTGTACACACAACAAGTACGGTCCTGAAAAGGATCGTTTATATAGCTTCTGATCCTCGGACAACCAGAAACGTGGTGCTTTACGGCGCACCTTATCTGCTTCCGATTTGTCCTCAGGGAGAACATCACTCCTAAGAAAGGATATGACGGGTCCATCCAACTATGCCCAGGTCTTATGAGATGAATGCGAGGCGCATTGGTGGCGACAAGAGTGGGTTCTAGTAAATCCTCGATAAGGATAACCCTGGGCAAAATTTGAGCCGAGGTCGTTGCCAGCGTAGCCAGGAGTCTGCATGAGTGTTTCCAGTCCGAGAGATATGAAGCAAGACAAAGGAGTCAAACTCAGCTTGCTGACGTTTGACCTGGGCCAATACTCCTGCATTCGTGGATCCTAGCTTCCATGGTTCCCATAACCTGGCCGACCACCAGCTGAGAGTCCGAGAAGACGCGGATATCTTTCCACCCATCCTGTGCACCATTCTCATTCCCACCAAGACCGCTTCGTATCAGCCTCATTATTAGTGGCGAGAACGCCAATCTCATAGATTTTTCAAAGATAATTTCCTCGGGGGAGATCAGAACAAGTCCAACACTTGATCCTCTTTGATTGGCCGCCCCATCCACATACACTTTCCAGGTCGGAGATACTGTCGCTGTGATCACACCAACTGATTTTTCACCCACGGGGAAATCTCCTAGAGCTTCTTCCAGCAATGGCTCAGAAAACTCCGCCACCAAATCAGCGAGGACCTGACCCTTCACCGAAGTGCGAGGCTTGTATTTAACATCAAAAGCCCCCAGGATGGTCCCCCACTTCGCTATTCTTCCCGAGTAGTCGGCACTGCGAAGCACTGCCTTGAGAGGCAGTTGAGTCAGCACGACCACTGTATGGGACTGAAAATAATGGGGAAGCTTTCGCGTAGCATGAACAATGGCCAGGAGTGCTTTTTCCAAGGGTAGATAACGCACCTCGGCGTCACCCAGCGATTTGCTAACGTAATAAACCGGTCTTTGCACTCCGTTATCTTCCCTTATCAGGACCAGGCTGACCGCTTGGACGGCCACTGCCAGGTAAGCAAATAAAATCTCATGCGCCTCTAGACGAAAGAGAATAGGCGGCCGAGAAAGATAATGCTTGAGTTGTTGAAAAGCTAACTCACAGTCCTCGGACCATTTAAACCCTTTCCATTTGTTCAACAGCTGGAAGAAGGACGACAGCGATCGGCTGACCGAGATATGAATCGATTCAAAGCGGCTATCATTCCTGTTAGCTTTTGAATTTCCTTCGGGTTGAGGAGACTGCAAGTCCTGGATAGCCTTGACCTGAGATGGATTTACCTCTATTCCTCTATGTGTAATCATATACCCCAGAACTTTCCTGACCCCACACCGAAGGAGCACTTTGAGGCGTTGAGGCGCAACTTGTACTTTCTTAGAATTTGAAAAGTGTCAGACAAATCCTTTATATGTGAGAGTATTGATTTGCTTTTCACCACCATGTCGTCTACGTACACCTCGATGGTTTTTCCCATCTGCTGTTCAAACATTCTAGTCATCATCCTTTGATAGGTAGCCCCAGCATTCTTCAACCCGAATGGCATGACCGTGTAGTGGTAATTTCCTATTGGAGTGATGAAAGCAGTCTTCTCTTGATCCTCCAATGCCAGGGGAATCTGATGGTAACCCTGGAAAGCGTCCAAAAAGCTCATCCGAGGATGCCCGACAGTGGCATCCACCAATTGATCTATACGCGGCATGGGGAACGAATCTTTGGGACAGGCCTTGTTCAGGTCCGTGAAGTCCACACATACCCTCCACGTTCCATTCTTCTTCTTGACTACAACAGTATGAGCCAACCACTCAGGGTAGAAGACTTCTTTGATAGCCCCAGCCTTCTTAAGCTTGGCCACCTCTTCCTTCACGCCTCGGAATGTTCTTTGGAGGAGCGCCGAGGTGGCTGCCTTCTTGGGACAATGGCCGAGTTGACATTCAAGTGATGACAAATGAAACTCGGATCAACACCTGGAGCCTCGTAAGGATCCCACGCAAAGACGTCAACATTTTTCCTCAAAAATTCTATCAATTCCATCTTCTCCTGGTATGGCAAAAGTGTACCGACTGGAAGAACCTCTCCGGGTCGTCGGCCACTGGGAACTTCTCTAATTCCTCACAACGTGTTTCCTCTCCTGGCAGCACTCCTGATGCGTCAGGAGACGTTAACTGCTATAAGCCTCTGGTGAACGAAACCGAAGGCTCAATCTCCGTTTGTGCAATACTGCAGCTGATATGCACTGCCTGGCCACCGACTGACTGCCGAGGATTTCCTCAACACATTCCCCCGAGGGGAACTTGACCTTGACGTGCAAGGTAGAGGAGACAGCCCCCAACGCATGCAACCAAGGCCTGGCGAGGATGGCCGTATATGGAGAGTATGCGTCTACAACGATGAAATCCACCTCTACCGTTTCTGAGCCGGATTGGACGGGCAAACGAATTTGTCCTCTCGGCATCACGGATCTGCCTTCAAAGCTTATAAGGGGCGAATCATAAGGAGTCAGGTCTTCCGCCCTCAATCTTAGCCCCTTAAATAGATAGGGTACATGATATCTGCACCGCTGCCCTGGTCTATCATCACCCTCCTCACGTCATAATTTCCTATCCTGAGGGTGACCACGAGGGCATCGTCATGGGGCTGAATAGTACCAGCCTTATCCTCCTCGGTAAATCCCAAAACCGCAAAATGACCTTCGGCCTCTTCGGCCTACTACCTCCCCCCCCCTCGGCTTGAGAATGAGAGACTGCCATCACCCTGGTCGGGCCTGACCCTGTCCTGCCAGGTGCAGCGAAGATGACATTGATGGTTCCCAATGCTGGCCGAGAGGAGTTGTTCCTCTGATTGTTTGAGGCAACTTGATTGCCCTGCCCGGCAGACTGACACAAATGCTGCTTTAACTTTCCTTCACTGACGAGCTGCTCCAAGTGGTTCCAAAGGGTCCTACAGTTCTCGGTGGTATGGCCCACATCCTGATGGTATTGACAAAAGAGGTTTTGATTCCTCTTCGCAGGGTCGCCTGCCATCTTCCCAGGCCACTTAAAGAAGGGCTCTTTACGAACTTTCTCCAGTAATTGATGTACTGGCTCTCGGAATACTGTATTTACAGCTTGAGGTGCTGCTGAGTTGGACTGTCCGAAATAATCTCTCCTCGGCCTACTATTATTGTATCGGTCCGACCTGAAATCCCTTCTCTCCTGCGGGATAACCTTCTCCTTCCCCTTTCCTTGCTGTTGGTCCTCCTCTACCCTCTTATACTCGTCAATGCGATCCATAAGGCGACGTACGCTGCGGACAAGTTTTTTCGTCAAAGACTTTCTCAAGTCGTGGTCTGTAGGAAGACCTACCTTAAATGTATTCAACGCCACCTCATCGAAGTCGCCATCTATCTCGTTAAACATCTCACAGTAACGATCGGAGTATGTTTTCAGTGTCTCTCCTTCTTTCATGGTCATGGATAACAGCGTGTCCAATGGCCGAGGGACTCTGCTACAAGTAATAAACCGCGAGGCGAATGACCTAGTCAACTCCCCAAATGAACCTATGGACCGTGACTTAAGGCCGTTGAACCACCTCATGGCCACAGGTCCCAAGCTAGAGGGGAAGACTTTGCACATCAGCGTCTCGTTGTGAGAGTGTATGGCCATTCTCTGGTTGAAGTGGCTCACGTGCTCCACCGGATCAGTCCGGCCGTTGTAAATGGTAAAGGTGGGCTGAGTTAATCTCCTGGGAAGTCTCCCCTTCTCAATCCTCCGCGAAAACGGAGATTTGGAGAGCTGGTGCAACGCCCTGCTCATAGCATCGTGCCTAGGCCCCTAGAAGGAACCCTTTTGCGCTTGCGGGCTGGCTGATCGTCCTCCCACCGGAGGACGCTGAGCTGGGGGTGAGCGCGTCCCTGTGTCGTAGCCACCTTCCCCATCTTCATCAGAAGAAGGACTGGACAAGGACGGTGAAGACCTACGTCTGGCGCGACGTAACTTCCTCTTCAAACGGTTAATCTCGTCCTGCATGGCTCTAGAACCATCATCATGAGTGTTGCTAGCCCCACCAGGAGTATGGCTAGCCCTTGGGTACTCTGAATGGACGCTTCCTTCACGATCCCTTCGACGTTCGAGACGCTCGAAATGATCTTCAGGTTGCGATCCCTGCTACTTTGCATGGTGAACGCCTAAGCCTGCCATGATATCCCTACCTCTTCTAGACTAGATTTCCCACAAACGGCGCCAATTGTAAGTGCACAGTTGCACCTGGCCCTAAAACAGTGATGGGCTCAGGCCCAATGAGCCTTGAACAATATGAATTTGTAGAGTGTGGGCTGTAAAACCCAGGTTAGAAGCGCTTAAGGAATATAGTACGGGCTAAAGGGCTGTAAACACTCAAGAACCAAGAGAAATGCTATAATTCCACCTCCTCGGATACGAGCCGAGGACTGTTCTTATATATAAGTTTCCTTTTTTTCTTTTTTTCTTCTTACAAAAGAGAGAGAGAGAGAGAGATCCCCCTTTTTCTGTTCTGGGTCTCATCTTAAATACTAAACCCCTTGATACTTTATACACGTGTTACCCCATCTACCCCTTAGCCTAGATATTTCTTCTCTCAGTGCCCTGGAATAGTAACCAGAAGTTTCCCTTCCACTGTTCAGGTGTCACTTCCCCATTAATGCGGCTAAGGTAGTAGGTGAAGGGTCTTTAATGTGGAGGCAGCAGCCTTTAGTACTTTTCAAACACCGGTGCTTCTAGGACATCCAGGGGTTCACCCCTTTTAACCGTTGGTCTCCGTCGTGTCTTTTATGAGCTTTTATGATAACGTTGTTGATTCTTCTATGCCCATCTGAGAGTAAAATCAACCTCGGATTGGTCCTCGGATCCTCGGCGCATGGGTAGGCCCGAGGTACTACAAGGTTTCAAACTCAAGGGTAGGTCGGCCTTCCTTAGTATGGCCCAAAGGCCCATATACCTATCAGGACCCTTTTACTCCCCACACCTACTATACGATTTATTTTCTTCTATTCTTCTACCAACAACCTTACAGGTATGTATTTGTTTACACTAATTTTTTATATATTTGTTTACTCTAATTTCTTTCATCAAATTGAATAGTTTTTGTGTATTTTTTTTTTCTTTTGTTTAACCTAAATTTATTAAAGTTTTATCTGATTCATATGCTTATGGTTTGAGAATCAATTATTAATAAATTTGATGAAAAATTGTTCTATCTATTTTATTATTAATTTTACTTAAATTCGAAAATGTTTTCCTATTTATTTAGTTTATACAAGATTCTTGATTAAGCCGTGCATCGCACGAGCATAATACTAGTACTATATAATAAAAGTTGGGCTTAGACACCGTGGTTGCGCCAAGTGACTTCACCATATTACAGAAATATTTTTAGATTTTAAGAAAAAATATATACAACTTTTCTTCTCCTATAATTTCTAAGTCGATAAAAAGCTTAATTTGATTACAATCCAAATTCTTCATATAATCCATCTAATCCTTATTTTTTACAATATATTTGTTCTAATTAATTTCTTTACATAAATAACAATAAGTGTTTTAACAAAATGTGCAACCTACAATAAGTATTTTCTAAAATTTTAAGAAAATATTAAATTTAGTTGGTTGGTCTATCTAAAATATTATCAGCAAAGGCTACAAAGAATAGGATAGAATTACCTTAAAAAAAGGACAAAATTTTAATAAATATAAAATACATAAAATAAAGCAGATAAGATAGAATTTATAATAAAAAAAACGTTTTTTTTTACTATGTTTCTTGTTCTTTTTTGTGGATAAATTTGCATCTTATGTCATCTTTTTCCTAATAATAAAGTTAAAAAAAATAAGTATTTGAGTTTCACCTAATCCTTATTTTGGTCATATCATCCTCTTCACAACCTGAAATTTTATCTATATATACACTCAGTCTTTTAGTGAATTATTCTTTTTACTACGTATCTTACAATTATTTACTATATTTTTTCCTTCTTCTCTCTACCCTACCTACAACCTTGCATGTATTGTTTTTTCTTTCATCAAATTGAATAGATTTTGTGTATTTGTTGCCTTTTTATTATATATTATATGATTTTTGTGGGGATTAAAAGGATCCTGATAGGTATATAGGCCTTTGGGCCATACTAAGTAAGGCCGACCTACCCTAGAGTTTGAAACCTTGTAGTACCTCGGGCCTACTCATGCGCCGAGGACCTGAGGACCAATCCGAGGTTGATTTTACTCTCAGATGGGCATAGAAGAATCAGCAACGTTATCATAAAAGCTCATAAACGACACAACGGAGACCAACGGTTAAGAGGGGTGAACTCCTGGATGTCCTAGAAGCTCCGTGTTTGAAAAGTACTAAAGGCTGCTGCCTCCACATTAAAGACCCTTCACCTACTACCTTAGCCGCTTAATGGGGAAGTGACACCTGAACAGTGGAAGGGAAACTTCTGGTTACTATTCCAGGGCACTGAGAGAAGAAATATCTAGGCTAAGGGTTAGATGGGGTAACACGTGTATAAAGTATCAAGGGGCTTAGTATTTAAGGAAAGACCCAAACAGAAAAAACCGGAGCTCTCTCTCTCTCTCTCTCTCTCTCTCTTTTGTAAGAAGAAAAAAAAAAAAAAAAAAAAAGGAAACTTATATATAAGAACAGTCCTCGGCTCATATCCGAGGAGGTAGAATTATAGCATTTCTCTTGGTTCTTGAGTGTTTACAGCCCTTTAGCCGCACTATATTCCTTAAGCGCTTCTAACCTGGGTTTTACAGCCCACACTCTACAAATTCATATTGTTCAAGGCTCATTGGGCCTGAGCCCATCACTGTTTTAGGGCCAGTGCAATTGCACTTACAATTGGCGCCGTCTGTGGGAAATCTAGTCTAGAAGAGGTAGGATATCATGGCAGGCTTAGGCGTTCACCATGCAGAGTCGCAGGGATCGCAACCTGAGATCATTTCGAGCGTGCGAACGTCGAAGGGATCGTGAAGGAAGCGTCCATTCAGAATACCCAAGGGCTAGCCATACTCCTGGTGGGGCTAGCAACACTCATGATGAGGGTTCTAGAGCCATGCAGGACGAGATTAACCGTTTAAAGAGGAAGTTACGTCGCGCTAGACGTAGGACTTCACCGTCCTTGTCCAGTCTTTCTTCTGATGAAGATGGGGAAGGTCCCTACGACATAGGGACGCGCTCATCCCCCAGCTCAGCGTCCTCTGGTGGGAAGGACGATCAGCCAGCCCGCAAGCACAAAAGGGTTCCTTCTAGGGGCCTAGGCAACGATGCTATGAGCAGGGCGTTGCACCAGCTCTCCAAATCTCCGTTTTCGCGGAGGATTGAGAAGGGGAGACTTCCCAGGAGATTTACTCAGCCCACCTTTACCATCTACAATGGCCGGACTGATCCGGTGGAGCACGTGAGCCACTTCAACCAGAGAATGGCCATACACTCTCACAACGAGACGTTGATGTGCAAAGTCTTCCCCTCTAGCTTGGGACCTGTGGCCATGAGGTGGTTCAATGGCCTTAAGTCACGGTCCATAGGTTCATTTGGGGAGTTGACTAGGTCATTCGCCTCGCGGTTTATTACTTGTAGCAGAGTCCTCGGCCATTGGACTCGCTGTTATCCTGACCATGAAAGAAGGAGAGACACTGAAAACATACTCCGATCGTTACTGGGAGATGTTTAACGAGATAGATGGCGATTTCGATGAGGTGGCGTTGAATACATTAAGGTAGGTCTTCCTACAGACCACGACTTGAGAAAGTCTTTGACGAAAAAACCTGTCCGCAGCGTACGTCGCCTTATGGATCGCATTGATGAGTATAAGAGGGTAGAGGAGGACCAACAGCGGAAAGGGGAAGGAGAAGGTTATCCCGCAGGAGAGAAGGGATTTCAGGTCGGACCGATACAATAATAGTAGGCCGAGGAGAGATTATTTCGGACAGTCCAACTCAGCAGCACCTCAAGCTGTAAATACAGTATTCCGAGAGCCAGTACATCAATTACTGGAGAAAGTTCGTAAAGAGCCCTTCTTTAAGTGGCCTGGGAAGATGGCAGGCGACCCTGCGAAGAGGAATCAAAACCTTCTTGTCAATACCATCAGGATGTGGGTCATACCACCGAGAACTGTAGGACCTTTGGAACCACTTGGAGCAGCTCGTCAGTGAAGGAAAGTTAAAGCAGCATTTATGTCAGTCTGCCGGGCAGGGCAATCAAGTTGCCTCAAACACAACAGAGGAATAACTCCTCTCGGCCAGCATTGGGAACCATCAATGTCATCTTCGCTGCACCTGGCAGGACAGGGTCAGGCCCGACCAGGGTGATGGCAGTCTCTCATTCTGAGGCCGAGGGGGAGGTAGTAGGCCGAAGAGGCCGAAGGTCATTTTGCCGGTTTTGGGATTTACCGAGGAGGATAAGGCTGGTACTATTCAGCCCCATGACGATGCCTCGTGGTCACCCTCAGGATAGGAAATTATGACGTGAGGAGGGTGATGATAGACCAGGGCAGCGGTGCAGATATCATGTACCCTGATCTATTTAAGGGGCTAAGATTGAGGGCGGAAGACCTGACTCCTTATGATTCGCCCCTTATAAGCTTTGAAGGCAGATCCGTGATGCCGAGAGGACAAATTCGTTTGCCCGTCCAATCCGACTCAGAAACGGTAGAGGTGGATTTCATCGTTGTAGACGCATACTCTCCATATACAGCCATCCTCGCCAGGCCTTGGTTGCATGCGTTGGGGGCTGTCTCCTCTACCTTGCACGTCAAGGTCAAGTTCCCCTCGGGGAATGTGTTGAGGAAATCCTCGGCAGTCAGTCGGTGGCCAGGCAGTGCATATCAGCTGCAGTATTGCACCAAACGGAGATTGAGCCTTCGGTTTCGTTCACCAGGGCTTATAGCAGTTAACGTCTCCTGACGCATTGGGAGTGCTGCCAGGAGAGGAAACACGTTGTGAGGAATTAGAGAAGTTCCCAGTGGCTGACGACCCGGAGAGGTTCTTCCAAGTCGGTACACTTTTGCCATACCAGGAGAAGATGGAATTGATAGAATTTTTGAGGAAAAATATTGACGTCTTTGCGTGGGATCCTTACGAGGCTCCAGTGTTGATCCGAGTTTCATTGTCATCACTTGAATGTCAACTCGGCCATTGTCTAAGAAGGCAGCCACCGCGGCGCTCCTCCAAAGAACATTCCGAGGCCGTGAAGGAAGAGGTGGCCAAGCTTAAGAAAGCTGGGGCTATCAAAGAAGTCTTCTACCTGAGTGGTTGGCTCATACTGTTGTAGTCAAGAAGAAGAATGGAATGTGGAGGGTATGTGTGGACTTCACGGACCTGAACAAGGCCTGTCCCAAAGATTCGTTCCCCATGCCGCGTATAGATCAATTGGTGGATGCACTGTCGGGCATCCTCGGATGAGCTTTTTAGACGCTTTCCAGGGTTACCATCAGATTCCCCTGGCATTGGAGGATCAAGAGAAGACTGTTTTCATCACTCCAATAGGAAATTACCACTACGGTCATGCCATTCGGGTTGAAGAATGCTGGGGCTATATCAAAGGATGATGACCAGAATGTTTGAACAGCAGATGGGGATGACCATCGAGGTGTACGTAGACGACATGGTGGTGAAAAGCAAATCAATACTCTCACACATAAAGGATTTGTCTGACACTTTTCAAATTCTAAGAAAGTACAGGTTGCGCCTCAACGCCTCAAAGTGCTCCTCGGTGTGGGGTCAGGAAAGTTCTTGGGTATATGATACACATAGAGGAATAGAGGTAAATCCATCTCAGGTCAAGGCTATCCAGGACTTGCAGTCTCCTCGGAACCCGAAGGAAATTCAAAAGTTAACAGGAATGATAGCCGCTTTGAATCGATTCATATCTCGGTCAGCCGATCGTTGTCGTCCTTTCATCCAGCTGTGAACAAATGGAAAGGTTTAAATGGTCCGAGGACTGCGAGTTAGCTTTTCAACAACTCAAACATTATCTTTCTCGGCCGCCTATTCTCTCTCGTCCAGAGGCGCATGAGATTTTATTTGCTTACCTGGCAGTGGCCGTCCACGCGGTCAGCCTGGTCCTGATAAGGGAAGATAACGGAGTGCAAAGACCGGTTTATTACGTTAGCAAATCGCTGGGTGACGCCGAGGTGCGTTATCTACCCTTGGAAAAAGCACTCTTGGCCATTGTCCATGCTACGCGAAAGCTTCCCCATTATTTTCAGTCCCATACAGTGGTCGTCCTGACTCAACTGCCTCTCAAGGCAGTGCTTCGCAGCGCCGACTACTCAGGAAGAATAGCGAAGTGGGGGACCATCCTGGGGGCTTTTGATGTTAAATACAAGCCTCGCACTTCGGTGAAGGGTCAGGTCCTCGCTGATTTGGTGGCGGAGTTTTCTGAGCCATTGCTGGAAGAACCTCTAGGAGATTTCCCCGTGGGTGAAAAATCAGTTGGTGTGATCACAGCGACAATATCTCCGACCTGGAAAGTGTATGTGGATGGGGCGGCCAATCAAAGAGGATCTGGTGTTGGACTTGTTCTGATCTCCCCCGAGGAAATTATCTTCGAAAAATCTATGAGATTGGCGTTCTCGGCCACTAATAATGAGGCTGAGTACGAAGCGTCTTGGTGGGAATGAGAATGTGCACAGGATGGGGGGAAAGATATCTGCGTCTTCTCGGACTCTCAGCTGGTGGTCGGCCAGGTTATGGGAACCATGGAAGCTAGAGATCCACGAATGCAGGAGTATTTGCCCAGGTCAAACGTCAGCAAGCTGAGTTTGACTCCTTTGTCTTGGTTCACATCTCTCGGACTGGAAACACTCATGCAGACTCCTTGGCCACGCTGGCAACGACCTCAGCTCAAATTTTACCCAGGGTTATCCTTATCGAGGATTTACTAGAACCCACTCTTGTCGCTACCAATGCGCCTCGCATTCATCTCATAAGACCTGGGCATAGTTGGATGGACCCGGTCATATCCTTTCTTAGGAGTGATGTTCTTCCTGAGGACAAATCGGAAGCAGATAAGGTGCGCCGTAAAGCACCACGTTTCTGGTTGTCCGAGGATCAGAAGCTATATAAACGATCCTTTTCAGGACCGTACTTGTTGTGTGTACACCCAGACTCAACCGAAGGGCTTCTAGAAGAACTGCACGAAGGGATTTGTGGCAGCCACACTGGGGGAAGATCTTGGCCCACAGAGCTTTGACTCAGGCTACTGGTGGCCCAATATGCAAAGGGAGGCTCAAGATTATGCCAGGAAGTGTGATCAATGTCAGAGGTTCGCCCCCAATATCCATCAACCTAGAGGAGTTCTCAACCCCCTTTCCAGCCCTTGGCCCTTCGCGCAGTGGGGACTAGATATAGTTGGGCCATTTCTGAGGGCCATAGGCAACAAAAGATGGCTTTTAGTGGGAACAGACTATTTCACTAAATGGGTTGAGGCCGAGCCCTTGGCAAATATTAGGGATGTTGATTCCAAAAAGTTCATCTGGAAAAATATTGTTACTAGATTCGGCATACCACACACGCTTGTGTCTGACAATGGTGTTCAATTTGATAGCAACGCATTTAGGCAATATTGTGGTGACATGGGTATCATAAACAGGTACTCCACCCCATCCTATCCTCAAGGAAATGGCCAGGCTGAGGCAGTTAACAAGGTCATAGTCAATGGGTTGAAGAAAAGTTGGATGATGCGAAAGGAAGATGGGTAGAAGAACTCCCTCACGTTTTGTGGACATATCGAACCACCCGCGCAGTCCACCGGAGAAACGCCATTTTCTATGACTTATGGGGCCGAGGCGTAATACCTCTGGAATCTGGTTTTCCCACCCTGAAGACGAGTGCTTTTAATACTAAGAGCAACGATGGGCTCTTGGAGACAAGTCTTGATTTACTTGAAGAACGACGTGAGGCAGCTATGGTCCAGATGGCTTACTACCAACAAAAACTTAAACGGGGATATGATGCCCATGTGAAGCTGAGGCCACTGGCACCTGGTGATCTTGTGTTAAGAAGGTTGTGGCACCGCTAAGAACCCAGCATGGGGCAAACTAGACCCAACTGGGAAGGCCCCTATCGTATTATTTCAGTGGCAGGAATAGGATCTTATCGGCTAGCTGATTTAGATGAAAATGTTATACCACGGCCGTGGAATGAAATAACCTTCGAAGGTATTACTATTAATAAAGTTCACAGTTGTTTGTACTTATTCAAGAGGTATGAATGTTTCATGAATTCCCAAGTAACAATCTTAAAATCAACAGAAACTTGGTTAAGTGTAGTCCTCGGACCACCAACCTTGTGAAAATTGATGTCTCCTCATTTGTTAAACAGAACCTAGTTTGCGGGTCCTCGGACCTCCTACTCTGGAAAATTAACATTTGAAGTAATAGTTCCTAAGAATCAACAGAACTTGGTTAAGTGTAGTCCTCGACCACCAACCTTGTGGAAATTGATGTCTCCTCATTTGTTAAACAGAACCTTAGTTATGCCGGGTCCTCGGACCTCCTACTCTGGGAAATTAGCATTTGAAGTAATAATTCCTAAGAATCAAACAGAAACTTGGTTAAGTGTAGTCCTCGGACCACCAACCTTGTGGAATTGATGTCTCCTCATTTGTTAAACAGAACCTTAGTTATGCCGGTCCTCGACCTCCTACTCTGGAAAAATTAGCATTTGAAGTAATAATTCCTAAGAATCAAACAGAAACTTGGTTAAGTGTAGTCCTCGGACACCAACCTTGTGGAAATTGATGTCTCCTCATTTGTTAAACAGAACCTTAGTTATGCCGGGTCCTCGGACCTCCTACTCTGGGAAAATTAACATTTGAAGTAATAATTCCTAAGAATCAAACAGAAACTTGGTTAAGTGTAGTCCTCGGACCACCAACCTTGTGGAAATTGATGTCTCCTCATTTGTTAACAGAACCTTAGTTATGCCGGTCCTCGGACCTCCTACTCTGGGAAAATTAACATTTGAAGTAATAATTCCTAAGAATCAAACAGAAACTTGGTTAAGTGTAGTCCTCGGACCACCAACCTTGTGGAAATTGATGTCTCCTCATTTGTTAAACAGAACCTTAGTTATGCCGGGTCCTCGGACCTCCTACTCTGGGAAAATTAACATTTGAAGTAATAATTCCTAAGAATCAAACAGAAACTTGGTTAAGTGTAGTCCTCGGACCACCAACCTTGTGGAAATTGATGTCTCCTCATTTGTTAAACAGAACCTTAGTTATGCCGGGTCCTCGGACCTCCTGCTTTGGGAAAAATTAACATTTTTAAATTACCCTTGAATAAATGACCTAAAGGATCAAAAGTAAGGTTGGATCAATCTTGTCCTCCGAGCGGAAGTTTGGTTTAAGTTAATTCCTTATCGCGGTGAGAAATTGGTACTTTATTGTTTGCATCTTTAAGTGTTAATCAAAGTGAGGTAAGGAACGATATTCGGACTTTACATTCAATCAAGAACAGAATCATGCAAGTTGATGAAGTCTACTACTTGGATCATAGACTTGGTTAAAACTAATGTCTTATTGTTCTTAGGACGCAGTGCTTTACTGTCCATTAATTCAGATCTAAAATTTGTCCCTTCAATTGTAAAGTAAATTTATGTAAAGAACGGTCTTCGGACCTTACATCATACCAAAACAATGCTATATGTTGCAGAGGTTAGTTTTTGTTTGAAGCTTTTTGTTATTAGAGATGTTTCAAACCATGAGACCTTTTTGTTAAGTCTTTATAATATGCGCATGGCTATGTGGAGGTCATAATAGGATAATCCTGGTGGTGGGATTTGTTTAACAAACTTTGATAAAACAGTACAAAATGAATGAAGTAAAAACAAACGCAATGCGATTAAAATGTATATAAAATTGTTCTTTAATTAATTACATAACAGCTATTACATTTAAGGGATTAGAATGAGGGTTGAGACTGAGAAGCTTTAATCTCGGCCCTAAGCTTCGGAGGGAGGGTCTATATGAGAAGTGCTGGGTCCTTCGGTCTTTTTCAGCTCCACTTCAAAAGGAGAAAGAATCTGTTTCCCTTTATCCGCTTCCTTTGCTGGCATGACACTGTGTTCTAGGACTTGGCTAAGATCCTTCTCGGCGTCCCCATCTCCTTCCTTTCTTTATTGGAACCCAAGGGTTCTGTAGGATCTGGAATTCTTGTAGGATCCGTCTGGGCAGTTCTGGTAGAGTTGAGTCAGGGGTGGGGGTGGCAGCAGGAGCCTCCTCAATTTCTTGGATTTCCAGGGGAATCCAGACATTTTCGGACTTCCTCAACTCCGAGGAGGGGGAAATTCCAGCTGCGTTTAGGGCTTCCCCCCAAACCTTCTGGCAATATTCGCGACACAAGGCCGCGAAGGCCTCGGTCAGCTGCTCCTCGGCGTTGGCCACCCCTTCCTTATAGCTTGCCTGCTTGGCGGTTTGTAAGGAGCGTTGAAAGGCGCTGGCTTCTCTCTTCAGCAGCGCATTTTCCCTCTCCAAATCCGAGCGTTCCCTTTGAGCTCGGGAAATCTCATCATCTTTTTCATGGAGGAGCTTGCGCTGCCCTTCTATTTGGGTCTCCATGGTTTTGAGATTTGACCTAGCACCATCTCTCTCCCTCTTTACGTTAGCCACCTCCAGGACAAGCTTCTCGTTTTCGGCAAGGGCTGTCCCCAGAGACTTCTCAGTCTCCAACCTGACCTCTGCTCGGCCCTAGCCTTCTTCCGTGTCTTCAATAAACTTTTCAGCTACGAAGACCTCCTGAACAGCCTGCAATGAAATATGATGGGGTCAAACACAACAAAAACTTGTAAATATTGTTAAAAACAAATTCCTCATGAGAAGGGGAAAACTTACCAGCGCCAGGTCTCTCTTCAGAGCAAGGAAAAGCTGTGGCTGACTCATTTTTTCCAAGGACTCCATGTCCTGGGCAGCAAAAGAGGGCGCTCCAACACCTCGGCCAAGTGATGGGCATGGCCATGTTGAACCGCCCTTATACTGGACTGGCAGGAGATAGGAGCGCCATCCAGCTTCAGGTCAGGGGACCAGGTGGCCGGTGCCCTGCGCACATCGGCTACTACCCCAATCTCCCCGCTCTCTACTGAACGGGCTCTTCCCTTGCCTTTGTCCTGCTTTTGCTGCTGAGCCGGTGGAGGTTGGTTGCGTGGTTTCTTGGGGCCCTTATTAGTTGCCCCTTCATCTTCCCCCTTTCTTTTCTTCTTGGGGTCCTCGGCTGGAACCTTTGGCTCAGCTGGAGGGGGGGGGGAAGTGGCAAAGTTTGAGGGACTTGTGTTGTTCCTTTTTTCTTTGCTGTGACTCTTGCAGCTCTGTCAACGAGAAGGTCTTTCATTCTGTCCATGGTGTCCTCGGATTCGACCTCTGGGAGTGCAACTACAAGACCAGCAATTCCCGAAGCCTCGGCAGTATCTTCCTCCTCGTCAGAAAGCACGACAAACTGGTTCCTCTCGAGTTCGTGGTATTCTTCGAGTTGGAACTGGTCTATCTCGTCGTCTAACGTATGAGAGGAAGAGACCTGCTCTTCTGGGATAGCAGCTACCTCGGAGTGGACGGCGAAGGGAATGGCTGCTACGGTTTGTAGATAGAGAATGGTTTGAGGGGTGTCTGGAGGTCGTGGTCGTCCAGAAAGTTTGGCCGGGCAACGTTGATCCTCCTTCGTCGTCGGTCACCGGCTATTATGGCGTTGTCTATCTCCTGGAAGTCCGAGGAGATGGGCTCGTATCCAAGGATCAGGTGAGCAGCTCGAGCTGTCGGTCTGCGCTAACAAACACCTCGGATCGAAGTATCCGGTTCAGGTCGGCAACGTTGCAATGACTCAAACGAGGGCGTACGTTTCGCTTATCTGCAAACAAAAAAAAAGAGAGAAATGAGAAATTAAACAACTTGGTCAGATTCACACAGCAAAAGATAAGGATAACAAGTAGAAATATATCTAAAAATGTTGGTTAATGTTGAGGGAGGTTTTGTTAGGGAGGTTAGTCCTCAGGTGTCGCACCTGGATCCCCCCACTGTACTGGGCAGTGGAGACCGTCGTGCCAGTTTCCAGAGACGATCAGGTAGTCGTCCTTCATGCCTTTGTTGGATTTGGGCAAACAGGAGATTAGCCTAACGACACTGGATCGGGACTTGATGTAATAACCTACGTTGGATAGTTTATGGGATTCGTTAGAAAGACGACATCGTGCCAGGTGAGGTTTAAACCCCATTGTTCGTTTAAGGCATCGACGCTACCTAAAACTCTAAAAACGTTAGGGAGGCATTGGTCGGGACACAACCGATGGTTGCGGAGGTATTCCCTCATCACAGGTTTCATCGGGAGGGTCATCCCGCCTTCTATAAAGGCTATCATTGGGATTATGACCTCTCCCTCCTTCCTAGAGTTAGCCACGGCCTCCGCCGGGCAATACTTTAGGCCTACGTCACGGAATGTGGTATTTGGCTCTGAAGCCTTCCATTCCGGCGGCAGTATCAACAAGACACTTAAATCTACCCATAGAAAAGAACGAAAGGCTGGATTCTGAAGAATAAGGTGTCTACTAGGACAGCCGAGGACAAAGTCCGAGGATAAAAGGTTAAGAATGAAATAAGTGGTGAGTAAGAACTTACGGAGTTTGAGGATGTGCAAATTTCCACGGTTTTCTGAAGGTGAAATATGATTGTTGGATGTTTTGATGGGATTAGTCTCTGGCAAATTAAATGAAGGCGCAGGTTCCCAAAGCGTCACGACGTGCGGAATGGCGGCCTCGAAATTAGTTTTACCCCGCCCAAATTTTCGTGGGGTAATAAGGGCCGTTGGATGCCCATCTCACCGTTGAACGTGGGGACAGAGTGTAACTTACAGTAATAAATGCGCGCGTTTTGAAAATAAAACCGCCAATTGGCATCCTCTGGTATGCGAAATGGTTTCCACACGTGCAATCACTCGTGAAGTGTGCAGAATAAGTTCTCTTCGGATCAAAACTCTATTTTTCTCCTCGGACTTCGAAAATTAGAGTTTTGAGGGGCTATTGTGGGGATTAAAAGGATCCTGATAGGTATATGGGCCTTTGGGCCATACTAAGTAAGGCCGACCTACCCTAGAGTTTGAAACCTTGTAGTACCTCGGGCCTACTCATGCGCCGAGGACCCGAGGACCAATCCGAGGTTGATTTTACTCTCAGATGGGCATAGAAGAATCAGCAACGTTATCATAAAAGCTCATAAACGACACAACGGAGACCAACGGTTAAGAGGGGTGAACCCCTGGATGTCCTAGAAGCTCCGGTGTTTGAAAAGTACTAAAGGCTGCTGCCTCCACATTAAAGACCCTTCACCTACTACCTTAGCCGCATTAATGGGGAAGTGACACCTGAACAGTGGAAGGGAGACTTTTGGTTACTATTCCAGGGCACTGAAAGAAGAAATATCTAGGCTAAGGGGTAGATGGGGTAACACGTGTATAAAATATCAAGGGGCTTAGTATTTAAGGAAAGACCCAGAACAGAAAAGAGACGGGGAGCTCTCTCTCTCCTCTCTCTCTCTCTCTCTATCTTTTGTAAGAAGAAAAAAAAGAAGAAGAAAAAAGGAAACTTATATATAAGAACAGTCCTCGGCTCATATCCGAGGAGGTAGAATTATAGCATTTCTCTTGGTTCTTGAGTGTTTACAGCCCTTTAGTTCGCACTATATTCCTTAAGCGCTTCTAACCTGGGTTTTACAGCCCACACTCTACAAATTCATATTGTTCAAGGCTCATTGGGCCTGAGCCCATCACTGTTTTAGGGCCAGGTGCAATTGTGCACTTACAATTTTTATCAACAAGTTTTGTATTTTTTATTTTCTTATCACATGATTATTTGTTGTTGACATCAATATTTTATCTTACGTGGATTTAATTTGTTATGGTTTTTGTTTGGTGCTTTGTTCCATGTAATCTTTTTTCTTTAATTTAAAGCAATATTTGCTGTTAAACATGAAATTGGATACGAGAGAAAAACAAGGATCTAAAAATATTCTTATATCCATCAGTCCAAATTTCTATGTAAGTCTATCTTTACTTAACTCCGTTTTCATTTTTTTTAAGTTCAGGAATTTGGATATTTTTTCATTAATGAATTGGGATTTTGGTTTGATTTTGTTTTCAACTGTTTCAATTACTGAATTCATTATTTTTTCATGTGTAATATTAATATCTGTGTTTTTTTTATTTGAAAAAAATAATATATGTGTTCTTAAAGGCTAAAGCGCAATACAATTACAAACATTACTTTAAGTTAGGGTGTTATATTTATTTATTAGTAAGTTAAAATGTTACATTAAGCTATGGCATTACATTTTTATTTATTATTAAGTTAGAATGTGTGATATAACCATTTAACAAATCAAAAAAAAACACTAAAACAAATGATTTAAATATTAAAATAATAAATAAAAATTAAATTTCTTTTAGGTGTACATGTACAATTTATTTTTTTAATCTTAAATTTTGAATTAATTTAGGATGATCCCTCTTAATAAATAAATAGGAATTATTAAAAAATTAAAAATTTATTTATTGATCATTGTAATTAGATATATTATATATAAGGACAAATATACAAAATTCAATTATTTTTTAGATTTTAAAAAAATAGATAGTTTTTTTTTGTTTTTATCTTATATATATATATAGACACACACACGCACACACATTGAGGGATAGAGGGAGAGAGAGAGGGAGATATTTCATTAATAATTGTTATACTACTTTTACAATTTTCCATAGTTTTTATAATATTTGTTTTTGAAAAAAAAAATGCCAAACTTGAACTTACATAATATACATCTTCCATGTAACTTAATTTTTTTTTCATTTTAATTGTTATTCAATTTAATTATATTATCAAAATATTTTTTATTAAGCCATGCATCGCACGAGCATAATACTAGTATATATATAACCAAAATCTTTGACTTTTTATTGATCTCTCTCAAGTTTGCCACATTATTATTATTTAAATAAAATTATTTTTGCTTATTCCTAACTTAACAAAGAGTGAAACTTTATCTCTTTAACAAGTTTAACTAAAAGTCAAACTCAAAGGTTGATAATTTATCTAAAAATTTGCAAGGTTAAGCATGAATATTTAAAAAAAGTGCAAACCCTAATATATATATATAATTTGTAGCTCTAAATCTTTTGATTCCTTTTAATAGTTATTGCCATGAATTATTCTTTTGAATATAATACATCTTTCTCTTATATTTCTCTATTATTTTGTCATATATATTTTGTTTTGTTTCAATAATTTCTAAATTGTGAATTATCTGATTTTTTTTAATTATTTTTTTTTCTTTAAGAAGTTTTAATATCTGAATTTTTGAGTTATTTTTTTGTAGTACCTGCAACTGCCTGACAATTTTTTTGTAAGCCATTACACGTTTAAGCAATGACTTCTTCATCAAATTGTAACACAAATTGAAGTCATACAAGTGCAAATCAAGCAATTGTGTAGTTTTTTAATCAAATTAAAATTTTATAAAATTATTTTAGTCTACCTCACAAATAGGTAGATTCATGTGCGTAGCAAGGGTTATCAACTAGTAATAATAATAGGTGAAACTGAGAGAGAGCTAAATTAGAGTTTTGATTGTGCCATATGTCTAAATGTATGTGGAGACCATACCATAATTATCATTCCAATTGTTCAATTCAAATATGAAATTGGAGTCCAATTTTGCTCAATCTATCTAAATTTAAGTGGGACCACGTTATAATTATCCATCAATGACCACTCTGATTAAAACAAATGTTGTGTTCCTTTTTTTATTTTTTCCTTTTTTTGTTGTATAACACGTTAGGTTAACCTCCCCTGTATAAAGCATTTTACGTTTAAAGGTTGCTTTTTTTTTTTTTCGGCCAAATAAAACCTTCTTACTAGTGTCAAATAAGTTTTTTAGTACAAAAACGAGGAGCTAATTGTTTTAATTTTTGTGCAGGAATTTATACCACTTCGAAAACCGAGGGGCCTAATGTGTTAAAACTACGGAGAAAGAAGTGGTAAACAGAAAGATCAGTTCTCTGTATATAATTACATTTTGCTTATAATTTGCTATGGATGAACAAAATAGAGGGCAACCAAGTATTAGAGATTTTGTACAACAGTCAGAACTGTGAGATCAATTATGGTCTCTCAAGATTCTACCAAGGCTAAAGACATTTTTGTGGTGAGAAAATACTAATTCACTCCCCATGAAGATAGCATTGTTGTGACAAGGTTTTTTATAGGATTATTTCTATAATAATTGTAATAAAGTCCCACAAAATACTCTTCATGTATAATGGCATTGTCCACGTTCAAAGGGGATTTTGTCCATTCCATATATGTCCTGAACTACTCCAACGTTCATACATGATGATAATTTATATTGGTCATATTTTAGTAATTTTACACGATGCTAGATGTTACACCAAGAATTTTGATGGGTGTAGATGTGTACCTTTGCTTTGTCCCATGTAAGTCCATGGCTCACTTACTAGCTCAATTAATATGCTTGCCATGTGGACTCTTTTCAGGTGTGGATGGAATAGCTTCAACCATATTGTTTGATTAAGCTTCAACCATATTCCTACGTAATGAAATTTATTGCTATTTTCACTCCAAAAAAAAAAAAAGACCAAAAGAGAGAGGGAGAGATCTGAGGGTTACCACTTATCACCCTTTCGCCTCTGTCAAATTGCTGAAACAACTTTTGGTAAATTTATAATTTTTGCTTTTAAATTTGGGCATTATATATGACTTTTGTTTGAGCAATTGGTAGAAGATATTGTTTCTTTTTTGCGGGCTAAATTTGTAACAACTATTACTTTTAATGTGCCTACATTTCCTTTTCTTTTCTACTTTTATAACAACAAGTTTTTAGCTTGCAGTTGTTCTGGCTTATGATTGTTGAGTATTCCTACCATCAATGCACTAAATTCTATGATAAACGAATCATTTGAATTTATCAATTTCTACTCCCATTTGTTAATAATATATTTTTAATGTATTGCTACAGCCTTTTGCAAGCAGTTTTCATACTTATTAAGGAGTTGTGACGTGGAAGATTTCAAGAAATGTAATGAAGCATCTAACTCAATACATCTATGATCAATTATTCAAATATTCAAGCCATTTTTATAGATATTGGATGCAATTTGCAATATTGTATCTATGATTATTATTGGGTGGTATTTCTCATCTAGTAGATCCAAATAAATGTAACTTTAAATTTTTGCTTTTGCTTTTGTTTGTATTTGGTTATTTTTTATTATAATTTTGTATCATCCGTTTTAGTGAAGTAGGTTGTAGAAAAGATATTTGTGATCCATAGCTGATTTAAGGGTTGAGTCCAAATTCGGTAAGGATGGGGTGTAATACCCATGTTTTACACAATCCAAAAAGAAATTGCCACATTAGTTTTTTACTTAAAACTCAATAGATCCTACCACACATAATAACATCTCATTAAACTCACAGTTAAGTTGGATTTTCAAATGGGTATTAGAATGATTAAGTGTAGTTGTGCCTATTCTTTAACACATGCAATATGATGAAGTGGCATGTTAGGATTAGAGGGGATAAAACTTCGTTTTTACACCACATTCTTATAAAATTTAATCTCTTGAGGTTTTAGCCCCAGCGCTATTTTGACTTATTGAGGCCCTTTGGCAATTGGGAAAAATGAGTTTTTATTTATTTATTTATTTAAAGAGCAACCTTAAATATATATATATATATATATATATATTATATATATATATTAAACACACACACACACATATAGTATGTATGTATGTATGTATATATTGTTTTTATTGCATATTTCTTTTATAGTTTTAACAATGTGGCTTTAAATATCATTAATGAGGCATTGCCATTATGGGATTCGTCTTAGAGATCACCATCAGGTGTTGTAAGAATATGTCATTTTAACACATCAAAAATCTACTTTATCTTTTTATGTATTATCAAAAACAAAAAGGCACATAATTTGGCTCTTTTTAATGATAGTTAGAGTTTATTCTCTAATGAAAATTTGAAATTAGTGTATATATTCGATCAAAATTTTATATATTTAATTGTGATTATTCATAAATGTAACCGTGTAATATAGTAAGAAACTTGATGTAACCAATTCATGAAAATTGTAAGAAAAAATCATTTTAATCACCTTCAAATGTCTAGGCCAAACTAATGTTCTATATTTTTAATAACTCAAACTATCATCAATAGTACCATTATAATTGACAATTCTCTTGCGTATGCACGAGGTTACATACTAGTTTATTTTAACTAGTTAAGAACTTGTGCAATGCAGCACAATTAAAATTTTAATAAAATATGATTTTATCTTTCCTTTATTTCTTGAATAAATATGAAATTTGATAATAATGGTATTTATAAATAACCATTATAAAGATTGTGTTTATATAAGAAAATATATATTCTAACATTTGAAGATAAATATGGTATGTCAATATTTTAATTAAAAGTTTAAACATAAAATAAACTAGTTGGTAACTCATGCAATGCATGAAAAGTAATATAATATAATTTTTTCTTCCATTTTTACTGTTCCATGTGTGTTCATGTGTTTGCTTATTAAAAAAATATATTATTTCTTCTCTTTTTTATATTTTGTTAGCTAAATCTTGAATTTGATCATTATGAAAGTTATTAATAGGTAAATATTATGATTTTTTTATATATAGAAATATATTTCTAATATTAGGCATTATTATGATTGTATTTATATTATATATATATATAATATATATAGATATAATATATATATATATATATATATATATTCTAACATCTAAAGAAAATGATCCGTCAGATTTTAATGAGAATTTTAAGTTCAATTAAAAATATATATATATGAGAATTATGATGTATAAATTTACCAGGTCTTAAAAATTTATATAACAGTGAAATGGGAATAGAGGATTACCAATAAATTGATAAGTCCAATACCAAAGTCACTCGTAGAAACTGAAATTTCAAGACACTATTCGTTGCAAAACTGGAAAGTTGAATGAGATTTAAATGGAGAAATATATGTGTATATATATATATATATATATGAATTGGGTTTAAGTTATACCTAGTGTAACTTTAAGTAATGTTACACCATTCAATATTTTTTTTAATTAATTGTGAATTTTGATATATCATCGTTGGATTACATTATCTTCGTATATTCTCTATGCTTACAAAATTTAAAACTGATCAAAAATTGATAGTCATGTCATCAATCAATTGTTTATATTTAAGTTTTTGTAGTTTAAAATAATGCATAAAAGATGAGTTTATGAGTCAAATAGCAAATTACATTCGATTGGCATGAAAATTGGCATGCATGTTAAGAACATATAGAATATATAATTCAACGGTTGGATTTTCAAAATATGAATTCAATAACAAGTTATTGAGTGATGTAACTCTAACCGGTGTAACTTTAACTCAACCCATATATAATAGCTTAAAGTATATAGTCCGTAGTTAATATAAATAGCAGCTTAAACACACACACACACACACACACACACACACACACATATATATATATATATATATATATATTATATATATATAATAATTTGATAGTTGAGAAATAAACGTTTAAATTCTGATAATTTCATTAAAAATATAGCTTTTTTGAGCTATAAGGAGGGATGGATAATATTTAGCACTCTTATTGTTTTACACCATTAAAAAGAGTCTTCTTTTATTGGGTAATAATTGAACCATATGGTCAACCCACCGAAAATCCTATAGTATCTCAAAAAAATAAAGAGGGAAATTACACTTTATCCATCTATGATTTACTTGAAAATACTTTGTCTACTTGTGTTTTAAAAATTGGCACTTTATCCATTTGAGGTTTGCTTTATTTATCTTCCGTTACTCATCTCTGTTAAAAATAAGGGTAAATTTGTATTTTTATTACCTTTTTATATCTCTCTCCTCTCAAAACATAGAAAACTAAAAAATTAAGGCAATTTGTCCAGATTTGTTCTGAGAAACACTTTCGACAGGTAAATATCTAATATTATGAACCCAACTCCCTAGCCTTTTTATTTTCTTTTTTCTTTTTTCTTTTTTTGAGAGGAACTCCTCAGTAACGATTTGATCTAAATGCATGTTCTTATGAACTTACAAAAGTCAATTTAAATAGGTGGTGGCAAACATAATATTATAATTTATAATGATTAACGTTAATTACTCTTTTGTCTGATTTATCTTTATTTTTCTAACCAGCACACACTCATGGATCCTGTAATCCATCTTCAGCAACTGTCAAAGCTCTCATTGGGATACCCGGTGTGCTCCAAATTAATTGACAACCTTAGGGTCCAATATCCTCTTACAATTTAGCAACTGCTTCAGCAAATGAAAAGAAGTGATAAAAGTTAGGTTTTAATTTTTACAAAACCTAGTTTTTAGATCTTCTTTTCCCTTAATTTTTTAGTTTTTATGATTTAAGAGGAGAGAGACATAAAATGATTAAAAAAATACAAATTTACCATTGTTTTTAGGCAAACCATATGTGACTAAAAATTTCTTGGCTTTGTCGCTCAACTCTCAAAAGTACGTGTATGCTACGGAAGTTTTGAACCACTGTGCAAAGAAAAGTTACAAAAGGGCATCCAGTCATATTTGATGGCAATTTAAATATTCTGATGGTTTATTTAAGTTCCATATAATTCCCAGAATTTTGAAAATCAACTTTGAAAAACAAATGATTCAGAAAAGAAAAGAAAAAATTGAAAAACAATGTATCGGTCACTGATAGCAATGGTCAAAATTGGCAGGGCGAAAAATAAAATGGCAGTTGAAAAGTGAGAACTAGAACAAAAAGGAAAATGGACTATTAGGCCAAAATGTTAGTTTGAAGGGGGCCAAAACGTTTTTTTCAAAGAAAAAAAAAAAAGGTTGAACAAGGACTTTTCTCTACTTTAGCTGCATGCATTTGGTGCCACATTTGATTAAAGAATGTAATGCCTAAATTTCAGAACCCTTTTCCTCCGAAGTTTTTTTTTAGTAGAAATTGCATGTATATCTATATCTATAAATCATATAAGTGGGTTCCAATTAACTCAACTGGTAAAGTCTTTGATGGTTGAATAAGAAATTTGGGGTTCAATCTCTTTCTACACTAAAAACTAATTAGTAATTTGGTTTGATGATAAATAGGCTTTATCAGGAGTGAATGTCATAGGTTGAAACTCTCTTTAAAAAAACATATAAAATTATATATCCAAAGACATTTTATAAGTATAACTGACTCCTTTATATTCTACCACATAAGTTTTGGAACTTCCACAACATCACCAACATTTTTTTTTACTTATTTAAGTTTTATTTTTAAGAGAAAAATTAATGGATGCCATAAAGACATTGGTTTAGAAACTATTTTTAAAAATATTTTTATGGGATAATTATAAAACAATTAATTTTTTTGATGACTTTTTATATTTGTATTTATGGTACTCCGGGAATACTTAATAATTTTCAATTTCTCATAATAGTGATATTAAAACTTTCTTAATGTATTTTATTAACAATTACCCTAAAGATACTCATTAACATAACCCTTATTTTAATTATTATCTCAGCCAAACACACCTCCATTTGATAACTATAAAAGGTACAGGTAAATCCATAACATAGAAAAATACATTTTGTAAATCTGTATGCATGCATATATAATTGGGTTGTGGCCTTGTGGGCACATATGCATATTTACTAGCATGGGGTTTAGCCACCTGCAAAGGTTTATATCAAAAATATTTCAAAAGATAAAAGTCCCAAGTTTTACTAATTTTTCTCACTCGAATTGATGTATATATCAAGCTTTCAATACTTCAACATCACTACTGGTGACTAATGCTTATGAGATCCTTTAAGTAGTTTTTCTCATAGGCAGTGTTATATGTGGCAAGGTTTTCTTCAAACTTAACTCATCTTGTATCTTTTTATTAGATGTAAATTTTAAAAATGAAACTGTGTGATTGAATTTTCTTTATATTCTTAATACTCATGTTAATTTTGTTCAAATCAAATGTTATTTACTATTCAATTAATAAATTTATTTTTTATGCATAATTTTATACAACAAAACTTGAAATTTTGATAGCGTGGACGATGTAATAAAAACATGTAATGTAATGGTTTGATTTTTAAAATTTACATCCAAGAAAAAGATATAGAAGTATGGAGGGTTTCACCTTTTCCTTTTTATGTGCAGTATTTTGCTTAATGAAAATCACACCATTTATGTTGTTTTTGGATGTTTGCAGGAAATTTATGTTGGGGAAAAATGAATTAAAATGTCAACTCAAGGTACAGACCGAAGTTTTAGCAATTATGTACATAATGAACTGTACTAGACCGGACATAGCATACTCTGTCAGCAAATGGAGTAGATACACAAGTAACCTAGGGGAAGACCGCCAGAAGCCAATACTTAGGGTTTTGAGGTATTTAAGATACACCTTAAACTATGGATTACATGACACTCGATATCCAACTGTACTAGAGGGGTATAGTGATGCTAACTAGATATTTGATATGAAGGACACAAAATTCATGAGTGGATATGTCTTTACGCTTGGTGGTGTAGCTATATCTTGAAAATCTTATAAACAAACATGCATTGCTAGGTCTACAATGGAATTAGAGTTTATTGTGTTTGATAAAGCAAGAGAAGAAGTGCTTTTAATGATCCAATGGCCTGAATTAAGATACTTATTTCCAAGTGAAATTACTCTTTTTGCTCTCAATGTGAGGTTAAGTGCTAGTTGCAAAATTGGGTCAACACATTCATAAGAGTCTTTAGAGAGAGAGAGAGAGACCATTTTTTTTCATTGTGCACAGAGATTGTAATGCTTTTTTGGCATGTTGTTGATTGTTGTGTCTTTGGAGGTAGAATGTCCAAGAGACTCAAAGCATCTCTAAATTAATAGTGTATGGACAAAATTTGTCTTAAGACATAGTGTTAAACACTAGCATTGATCAGTTTTGTTCTGCCATTTTGCATTCATTTGGTCTGTAAGTTTTACTCTATTTTCTCTGGTAATTTAGACATAGATTTGTGCATATTTTGATTATTGATCTTGTTCACAAAATCATTAAGGTCAATTATTTGTGCATATATTCCAACACTTTTTGTATAGCATAATAAATTGAAACCCATGGACTCTGGTACTGTAGATTTGGTTTGAAATTACCCCAAACTTTATTGTTTTGTGCTTTGATAGAACTTTTTTCCCAATATGCTTGATGATGAGTATGATGCCTAGTTGAGTGTGGCTATGTCTATCATGTATCAGTGGATAAATATGGCAAAACTAGTCAAAATTTTATAACTTGACCCGACCCAAAAATACATGACAAGAACCCAAATTTTTTGACCCAAAGTAAAAACGGGTTGACCGACCCGACCCTTTTTTGCAGTTAACCCAACCTTTGACTTAACAAATTTTTTTAAAAAAATTGGTAAAAAAAAAATTAAGACATTATTGGTTTAACTATTTGTTTTGAGCTTTACAGTACACAAGTCAAACTTAATTGGCAATATATAATGGACATTATTATTATTATTTTAAGCATCATTTTTTTAACATATTTTGGATAACACTATAGGAGGCAAAATATTAAGCCAATTATAAAATGCCACATTAAAACTTAGTGACAAATTTTATATTTATGTCATTAAATTAAATAAATCAATTGTTGACATGTGCCATTTAAGATGATAATTATCTTAATCAAATAGAGATAAATATCCTAATTAAATTGGATTGATAATAGTTAATAACTTTCCCTATTAAAATAAAGAAAAATAGAGATAATTATCTACAAGTAACAAGTTCTAGTGGGGCTCTTTTAACTTTGAGCTAATTAGAATCTACCACTTATTTTCAATGCAATCAATTAAAGTGAGACTCATCATTTGAAGCCACTATAAATAGAAGGCATACCTCCTCTCATTCTACACAATTTTTTCAAGACGTCAAAGCTTTGGAGAAATTCTGCCTCAAGAACACATGAAATACATTCAAAGAAATCCCTTTGAATCATTCTTCCAAGATTTGAAGTTCTATTGAAATCAAGCTCAAAAGCCTCCATAAACTTCAAAAAGCCCTAAATCATTGAAACTCAATGGATCAAGGCTCTAAAGCCCCAAATAACTTCAACCTAAAATCCTTAAATTCAAAGAATCTTCAAAGAACTTGAAGAACATTCGAAGACTTGAAGAACAACAAACATCTAACAAGCTCAAAACTAGGGATTCGTTTTGAAGATCGTTTTAAGATTTCGTGTTCGAGTCAAGATTGATAGGGGAATAATTTAGCCCATCTCCAAGTCGTCCATACAGGTCGTCCATAACCCACCTACCACCGTAAATACCCTCAGGAGCTTGCCTACAAGTACCTCGTCCAGGGAAGAAGAGCTCAGGACGAGGTAAACACCACCAGAGTGATACACTCGTCCAGAGCGCCGACATCCTCGTCTTGAGGATGTTCACCCGTTAGACGAGACAGCCCCTGCGCATGTAACAAAACACACCCAACTGAGGAACTCCAGGACGAGGGTATCACACTTAGGAAAATCTCCGAATAAGATATGATAGTCCCTTATCCCATGCATAACCGCCAGGTATCCGTTGTGAAACAAGAGCATAACTTCCAAACGGTTATGCAAGTTACGTTTGAGTTTTATCTCTCCTTGAAGCCAGGAGAAGTTCAAATTTTGGTAACCGCCTATGAGAACACTATATAAAGGCTGTTTCAGACAAACCCAAGGTATGTGGAATTTTTACTCCAAAAAAGTTGGAACTCATAACATGGAGAGGAAAACTAACTTTGTCATCGGAGGGTTTTCGGCCGGCAACCCCGGTCGCATTTGATTCGCTTTTCTTTCTTTTTTCAGGCCGCAGAAAGAACCAGTAGTCCTTTCAAGTCCGAAGCATCCAGCCTACTGATTTTATTTGCATCATCAAAGATTACA
Organism: Castanea mollissima; assembly: GCA_014183005.1. Taxonomy (NCBI): domain Eukaryota; kingdom Viridiplantae; phylum Streptophyta; class Magnoliopsida; order Fagales; family Fagaceae; genus Castanea; species Castanea mollissima. Next base: position 30,748,057 of record JACAVU010000005.1, read on the forward strand.
AAGAAGATAGAATCAGAAGATTATTCTTTTGTAAAAGTAATGTAGGACACAATTTACTGTTTAATTATTGTAATTTATTATTTTTGGTATTTTTATGTAAAAACGTTATTTTAGGTTTAGGTGATTTAATTCCTTGTTTTTAGATGCATTTAATGCTTTTTAGGTCAAATTTAATTCCTGATATGGTAAGGTATCAATTAGGAGTTATTTTAGAATATATTTTCTTGTCTGTCAAGTTTTATGGAGCCCTTAAATAGGCCCTGAAATCTGTAAACGTTTTATATAATATTATTGAATAAAAATCCGAAAAGGTGAGGCTTAGCTCTCTTTTGGTTCTTCAAGAACTTGGTTTGTGATTCTTTATAATCATTGGGTCAAGGTCAACTTATACCTTTTGGTTCGCTTTTCGATTATAAACGTTGGGTCAGGGTTTCTATCATAAATCTGAATCTTAGCTTTCCTGGGTAAATATTCCAATATTGTTTGTTGGGTCTCAAAGCATGTCGATTGAGGTTCGCATAAAAAAGAATCAACAACAGAGAATTGTTTTCATTATTCAATTAATACAAATTATATTTGTAAAGCACTTTCAATTGTTTGATTTTTAAACTTGAGAAATTTTGTGTTTACAAATGCCATTCAAAAATATATATTGAACATCATTTAGATACAATGGCTTTAAGGAAACAATTGAGATCTTTACATAACTACATGCAAATGAATTGAAGGATGAATGATTGTGGCATTTTATAATGAGTAAATATTATTAAATCAAATAACAATGTATATGCAAGATAATCTAGTTACAGTATAGTTTTAAAAAAAAATATTTAAAACTATAGTCATGTATGAGAAACATTCATAAATGTGAAAAATAGTGAATCCAAATTATATCAATGAAATTAACATAAATTATGGATGTTTGTCCTATTTTTTAACAATTTATGTCCAAAATAAACGGTTTTTCAAAATAAATTATAATATTTCCTAGATTGTGTGTTATTCAACAATAACATGATATTCATAAAAGAGGTCATGTATAAATAAGTAAATAATCAAACTTTAATGTATATTCTCAAACTAAAATAGAGTGTCAACTATAGTTGATATTATATTAAAAAATTAGTTTTTAAGATTGTAAGTTTCATATATGTTTTTATTCTTTGTCAAATTAGTTATCCAATAAGGCATTTGTAATTTTGTTTTATGTTTTAGGATGTTGGTATTGTGTAGAAATGAAACTTGTGTGTTTGTTTTAACTATCTTTTGTTCTATTTTGTTTTGGTTAATAATGTTAGAATTTTTATAATTTTGAAATTATTGAACAAGTAATAATTTGTTTAGGTGAGTTCATTCTTGATATGAGTGGTGAATTCAAAGTAATGCAATTTATATCCAAAATAAATGGTTTTTCAAAATAAATTATAATATTTACTAAAGTATATGTTACTTAACAATGACATGATATTCATAAAAAAGACCATGTATACATAAGTAAACAATCAAACTTTAATGTATATTATCAAATTGAAATAGCGTGCCAACCACAATTACTATTAGATTATAAATATTTTTTAAGATTGTAAATTTCTTATATGTTTTTTATTTTTTGTCAAATTAGTTATCCAATAAGGCATTTGTAATTTTGTTTTATGTTTTAGGATGTTAATATTGTGTAGAAATGAAATTTGTGTGTTTGTTTTAACTATCTTTTGTGCTAGTTTGTTTTGGTTGATAATATTAGAACTTGTATAATTTAAAAATTATTGAACAAGTAATAATTTGTTTAGGTGAGTTCATTCTTGATATGAGTGGTGAATTCAAAGTAATGCAATTTATATCCAAAATAAATGGTTTCAAAATAAATTATAATATTTTCTAGAGTGTATGTTACTTAACAATGACATGATATTCATAAAAGAGACCATGTATAAATAAGTAAACAATCAAACTTTAATGTATATTATCAAATTGAAATAGAGTGTCAACCACAATTGCTATTAGATTATAAAATTATTTTTTAAGATTGTAAATTTCTTATATATTTTTTAATTTTTGTCAAATTAGTTATCCAATAAGGCATTTGTAATTTTGTTTTATGTTTTAGGATGTTGATATTGTGTAGAATTGTGTGTTTGTTTTAACTATCTTTTGTGCTATTTTGTTTTGGTTAATAATGTTAGAACTTGTATAGTTTAAAAATTATTGAACAAGTAATAATTTGTTTAGGTGAGTTCATTCTTGAGATGAGTGGTGAATTTAAAATAATGCATTTTACATCAAGTAATTTGCTACATTACTTTCTAAATAGTAGATACATTTTTTTTTTCTTAAAAAAAATTATGTAAAAAAATACAAGTTGACCTAACATGCAACCCAATTGATTGACCCATTCCAAACTTGCTTAAAATAGCTTGTTTTAACCCATAACTCGATTGACTCAACTTGAACCTGATCTGACTCGGCCTACCCATTTGCCATGTTTAATTTACTAGTGGGTGGTCGGTGGCTAGTGGGTTTGTTTGTGTCTATGGGTGCATGGATTTCGTGGGTTGCTAGCATGTGATGTGGGTGTGCTCAAAACCAGTGTTAGATTAAATTATTATGGCTTATTTTTCATTAATTTTGAATTAGAATATCCGTTGTAGTAGCTAAGATGTGATTTGTTGTTCAAGTTATCATTTTTTTTTACCCATTTTCAGTACTACTAGTTTGAATCATGAAGGGGAAAAAATTCTATAGATAACTCTAATATTTGTACATTGTTTTTATATAATGTTTTTTTTTTATTACTGCTTGGTTTTGTAATTTAATTTGTTGAAATGTATTAAAGATGTGGTATTTTTTGGTCATAAGCAATGTGGCCTTCTTTTGTCCATTCTTAAGAGCATTAGCACTAGGTTTCTATAAAAAAAAAAAAAAAAATCTCATTTTACTATTTCAAAAGTTATTTTATCTATTATACCATATTATTTTACAACACATCCAACATCCCAAACTCTATTTTTTCCACTTTATTTTAATATTATTTTTTGTTCTTTTTTTTATTTATTATCTCTCTCTCTCTCTCTCTCTTAAGCAACCAACAACCACCACATCACAGTGCCATCGCCAAAGACACCAAGCAAACCCACTAACCCACCAAGCAAACCCATTGGCTAGAAACCACCACCGCAAACCCACATCAGCCACCACACACACAACATCCAAACCCATAAACCCATACCCACACACAATGCCAAAACCGATAAGCCCACACACACACACAACACCTAAACCCATAAACCCACCATTGCCAATCAACCACCACCTCGCCAAACCCACCACGCACCCCACCACCACGGCAACAACCTACTGCCACCACCATGAACCTATAGATGCACAAAAACCCACAAAAAATCAAAGCAAAATCCACATAACTGAAACCCACAAAATTTGAATCCAAAAGGCAAAACCCATCCCTAAATTAAAACCCAGAGCAAATTCCAACCCCAAAGCCCATCAGAATCCATCCAAAATCAAAATCCCATGAAACATAAATCAACCCATCATGAACCACAGTGCTTCAATCAATTTGCCTCAACCAACACCACCGCATCATAGAGCTCAAAATCAACAAAGGTAGCGTAAGAAAGGAGAAAGCCCGAGAGAGCCAGACTTGAGAAAGGAGAGAAGAGAAAAGAGAGTTGGATCTACTAGAAACCAGCTAGCAACCTAGCTACAATAATTTAAAAAAAAAAAAAAAAAAAAAAAAAAAAAAAAAAAAAAAAAACCTAGCCACTAGTGTAAGAGAAAGAGAGAGAGAGAGAGAGAGAGAGAGAGAGAGATAGAACCAGAGAGGTGAGATGGAAAGTGGAAGTCGGAGAGAGACAACGTATTGAGGAGAGAAAGAATTAATAAAAAAATTTACAACCTGCTATAGTAATGTCTTACAAGTAAGACGTTTATGTAGCAAGATTATATAATTTTTTACAACTAGCATGCTGGATAATGCATGTGCTTTTGTGCTTTGATACTAAAATATAGTATATTATGAGATATAGCCACTCGGATACTGATGCTCTAAGGATTCAAGGTGAGGCCACGGTGTTGTAGTCACAAGGCTTATAAAGCATAATGCTATCTGCTAATTAGTTGGCTCAATTTACAAAGATGGAAATATTGTAGTGGATGTGCACGGACTTAGAGAGGAATGGTTAGATTGGTGATATGGTTATTGGGTGGTGTTACATGTTCTGAAATTTTAAAGTACTCATAAGTGTATAAACCGTACTGAAGTATAGTTTGACAAGAACGAAATCGAACTCACAGAGACTTGAATGAACATAGGAAAATTAATCAAATTTTAACCAAATTAATCCTAATCTAGTTTAATAAAAATTGGTTGTTTGAAATTAAATATACTAAGCAAATAATTAAAGTAAGCAAAGATATAATGTAAAGAAGTAAGAGATGTAAACAATCTAGAGAAAGGAATTAAGGTTTTGGAATCCCCCTTGTAAGCCATATTAGCATATATATATGATCATTAATTTTTTCCAACCACTACATAATAATCTAGAAATCAATCTTGCTACCATGGAGAATATTATCATTAAAACTTCTATTTAAATATCTAAAGCATGCTATTCTTCGCTTCCTAGGCATAAAATCAAGTCATCAATTGTATCCGTAGCCAAACAAATCACAAGAGATATCCATTTTAAAAACAAGAGATAATAAACCAAACATTCAATTAATTAAGACAAATCCTAAATCATGAGAAAAAATGATTGAACTCATATTTAGAATCTCATCTTAGTCAATTGATATCAATCTAGAATAATTTAAATCATTAAAGAACAACTATTGTGAGAAAAATTAAATTACATAAATATTACTAATAATCCTTAACAAGATTTCATCCTTAACCCTAATTATAAATTTAGCTACTCATAGTAATTGAAATAAAACACAAGAATAAAATACTAAACATTAAACTAGACAAATAAAATAGAGAAAGAAATAGTCACAATGCTATCATGGAGAGAAGTTACAGAGAAGCCACGTGTGGCACTGCCTCTTACTCCAATTTTCTGTATTGCATCCCAGCCCAAGCACTAGCCTTCAGCCTCATCTCAATTTTGTCCTAAAAGGCTTTTAAATAGATCAAGAAATTCTATTACAATTTGAATTCCCGTTTGGAGAAAATCCTAGATTTTTATACTTCACTTAACTGACAATTTTGGCCCGATTAACATCGGAATTCAGACTTTTGGTAAACTACAAAGTTGTAGCCCTTTAAGTTAAATTTTCAGCACAACTTGAATCATCTCGATTGGACATTTGAGCCAAAAGTTATGTGAAAAATACTAACTGATGCGCAAGTTGGAATCCCAATCATAATTGGACTTGGATTTGGTGCAAATTTCCTTTGATTTCTTGCTCGAATTGGACTTAAATTTAATAGAGTTGACTTTTTGTAACTTCATCATGGTCTTTGTAAAAGTAAAGTCCATTACCTTTCTTCTTTGCATAAATCCCCTTATTTAATTTATTCTCCTTCAAAAGACAAATTCACGTAATAAAATTCAATTAAGCACAAAATTGATTATTCAATATTATTCCAAAACTAAATATAAAATGCATGAATTCATTCAAAACAAGTATGATAATGCTTTATAACAATAATATAAATATGGAAAATTAATTTATTATCAATACACATCATTACATTATACTAGGTGTAATTTAAACCCAATTTTGCATGTATATATAAACAAACATTTAAATTGTGTTTTTTGATTGCATGAGTTTGCGATTAATCAACTTTGTTGGTTTCACAATTTTCCGATTAATGTTCTTTTTATTTTTTGGCAAAAAATGCAAAACTCACTTTTTTTTTATTATACAAGATAGAATTTCTACTTTAGCCTAATCTAAGTATATATATGTGTGAAACTCCATCTTGAAAACTTGAACCCCGTCCCTAACACCCTTGTAGAGTAACCAAAGCACCAAGGAGAAGTGGTGGTCAAAACTCACATTCTAAGTTTCACTAAAATTCATTTCAAATTCTCTAACTTTATTTTCATTTACTTAAGTCTTAAAGTTTCAAGTTTATTTAATTAAGGCTCACTTTTAGAGTTGCGTTGTCAATAACCTTTTTTTTATTTTTAATATTTGTTTACTTTCTTTAATTATAGAAAAATATTGTATTTATAATATTTTCACAACAAATTTTATGTGGTAAGTTTTTATGGGTTGTCATTAGTGGAGTAGGAAAGTAATTTCAGTAGCAGGATCAAATTAGAATTAATAACAATTAACTACTTATGACTTATTATCTATCTATACTACTATTTATCTATCTATACTACTATTTATCTATCTATACTACTATTTAAGGGGCTTCCCCTGTTTGGATTCCTATTTTTTTAGTTCAAAAATGTCCCTACAGTCCTATGTTTAAATAGAGACAAAACTAAAGGACAATCCGGTAAAAACACATTTTTTTTAGTTCAAAAATGCCCCTACAATCTTATGTTTAAGTAGAGACAAAATTAAAGGACAATCCAGTAAAAATGCAACTCCAACTCCCACTCAAATATTGCCTAAAAAATAGGACCACTCTCATATTAATTTTTAAATTGATTTATTCACTTATAAATTAGATTTTTAAAATAAAAATCATATATATATATATATGTATATATAAAATAATTAAATATAATTTTTTTTTACAAAATAAAACCATCAAAAAAGAAAAGTCTCATCGCACGCGCGAAGCGCGTGTGATGAGACTAGTGAGAATATTGTAGATGTAATATTATTTATTTATTTTTATTGATAGGATAGCACCTCTCCTAATTATAAGAAAATCTAACAAAAAAATTTCCAAAAGTAAAAAATAAAAAAAATTAATTACTATTATTTAGGAAAAAAGAAGAAAAGACGCCCAAAACACCGATAATCCTCTTCCTCATCGGGTTCTTGCCTAATCTGATCACTGTTCACTGATGCATCACGTTTGAACTGGGTTTATACGTTTTGAGTGGCAAAGCAATTTCTGAAACTCCCCTTAAATCCGAATTGTACAAATTTTTTGAATTTGACAATTACGAAGACAGTGGTCGGCGTGAAGTTTCTGATTATCTACGTAAGTAGCCCAGTTTTTTTTTTTGAAGCCATTTTTCAATTGCTTTGGAGAGATTGTTCAAGATGTGATATGTGAGTTTACTTTCTTTAACCAAAAAAAAAAGTTTTCTTTCTGTGTAAGTCCTTTGTTTGTTTCTTGGGAAAGTTCAATTTAGTTGTATTTTTTTCATCGCAGATTTCTCACCTATCAACCTAAATTGAATCGAATACAATTGTAAAGGTAGTACTGATCTCTTTTTCAATTGTTTTCAATTTAAGGATTTCTATTCCTAATCCTCTTTCCTCTATATTCTTTTTTGTTGAACTCAGGGAAACACCATAGAGGATCGAATTCTACCTGGGCTTCGTCTCTTCAAAAAATGGTTAGTGATATTTTTACTTCAATTTTAAGTTTTTTTTTCCCCTTACCAATGTAGAATTTAATTATTTAATACTAAATATTAAATTTGATGAGTTTCTAATGTCCTTTCACGATTAGAGTTTTATTACTGCGAGGGCCAGTTTCGCGTGTATGATTTTTCGACAGGAAATTTGATGGGTTTCTAAAGCTTTGATCTCAGGAATATGAATATGAAACTTTTAAAGTTTGTTTGGTTTAGTTGTTGCTTCAGATTTTTTGATAAAAAAAAAAAATGTAATCAAATTTTGTAAGTTTGTTGGTGGTTGGGTTGGTGGTGAGATTTAATTGTTCTCAAATTTGGGTGGAGGGTCACCTTGTCAAGAGTGTAGTAAATATGTGATTCTAGACTTCAGCTCTCTGCGATGTTTTTATTGCTTTTAGTTCAGCCTCAGAATAGTTTGGATTTTCTATCAAAAAAAGAAAACAGAAGAATAGTTTAAATTTCTTGGCATTCTTTTATTTAGGATTTAGGATTGAGGTTGGATAGTGTATTTAATTGCCCATAATACTATTATGATAATAGTGATTCACTGCCAAAGATGGGCTACATTTTCCAGTTGCAAAGATTTTTGTGCTATAATTTTAGTTTATCAAAGGAAAAAAAAAATGTAGCCAACTTAGACATTGAAGGATCATTATCGTTGCCTGATGCTTGTACACTATAACTTCTGCATATTTGTTATTACCGCTGGCTTCATTTGTTTTCTTTATTATCTACCGTGAATATCCTTATTTTTTAGAAATATTTTTGAGCTCTTGAGCTTATTGTGTATATTATCATTATTGCTGGCTTTATTTGTTTTCATTATTATCTATGGATTGAATCTAACTGCCATGAAGTTCTCATTGTGATTCTTTCGGTCATTTTATTTCTTTGAAGCAAGTATGGTCAAACCTTTTTTTTTTTAGTGAGCTCATTTAGAGTTTTTAATTTAAAATTTTCTCAAAATTTGCTTGATGGTGAATTTTCCCAAGTTTTTTCAGCAATGCCTGTTATAAAGTTTTGAAGATAAAGTGGTTGAGCATAGTAGAGAGTTTTATGCATGTGGAGGGTTGTAATTTAGAGCTTGATTTTTAATCACATTTGTGGTAAGTATTTTTGCTATATGTTATGTATATCAAACATGTTTGAGGGGCGATATTGTCAAATTTCCATCTTGAGAACTTTGAAGTCTTTGTGAACATGTAACTGATAAAAAGAAAAAAAGAAATTTCTGTGGACATGTATTTTTTGTTCTGCCCTACAGTCTGTGACTGGCCTGTTCTTTTCATTTTTAGGATAAGGATTCTACAGATTTCTTAGATCATTGCAAAAGAAAGAGCCCCTATACATTAATGCTCAATGAGCTCAAAGAACTGATGTAGAGTTGGATAATAAGAATTGAATATTTGGTTGTGAAAGGAATGTACGCCCTAGTGTGATATTTTTCTCTTTCTCACGTTACTATTGTTTATAGGAATTTTTCCTCCAGCCCATGAGCACCATAAATTTTTCTCTTTTCATTTTTTTTTTAATTGATAAGTTACCCAATCAGTCTTAAACTCTCATGTCACCCTCCATCCTGCTCTTATAAGGAGAGGAGGTTCCATTTGAGCTGAAGCTCATTAGCTCTCAAGTTACAAGTTACATCCCCAAATCAAACTTTTTTTTTTTTTAATAAAAACAATCTCTGTTTTAGAATCCAGGGTTAGGTTCTCTAAAGATTTTTCCAGTGCATCTTCTCCCCCCTCTTCAGCTTTGCTGTTGCTGTCCCGTCTTATTTTCAGAGCTGAAACCTGGTAAAAGAAAAGGAGTAATGTTTAATTTTTATTGATGAAATCAGAATCCATGATGATTATCAAGACAAGAATAGTAAAACTCTTTTTTTATGATCGTATTCTGCATCATGTTTCCTGGTAGCACAATACTGAACAGGATATTCATTGATCATTAGGTTAGTCTCAATATAAAGGAGAGCAGAGCAGTTTTTACAGAGATTGTAAAACAAAAAAAGAAAAAAAAGAAAAAGAAAAGAAAGAAAGGGTTTGATTTGGGGTTTGTAAGAAAGAAGGAAAAGAGAGCTAATGAGCCTTAAGTTAAGGCTCATTAGCTCCCTCCTCTCCTTATAAGACCAAGATGGAGGGTGATGTGAGTGCTTAAGACCGATTGGGTAACTTACCAATAAATAAATAAAAAAGGAAAAAGAGAAAAATTTGTGGTGCTCATAGGCTGGAGGAAAAATTCCTATTAACAATAGTAGCATGAGAAAGAGAAGAAGAAAAGAGAGAATATAGGAAAAATATCACACTAGGGCATACATTCCTTTCACAACCAAATATTCAATTCTTATTAGCCAACTCTACTTCAGTTCTTTTGAGCTCATTGAGCATAAATGTATAGGGGTTCTTTCTTGTACTAGTAGCATTAAAACTCCTTATTTGACTAGTAAATGACTTCTGAATAACAATAAAGTGATAAAAGACTTACTTAGACTCCAATGAATTTAATCTAAAATACTTATAATCTCCTAGAAAAGTTTAGACTCGCCTAGATTACCAAATTACCCTTAATTGCCAGAGTTGCAAAAATTAGAATTTTTTCCTTGAATACAAACTTGACCATTTTCCTTATTTATAACTAGAAGTCTAAAACCATATGACTATTACTTCAATTGGACTTCATGCACTGGCCCAATAAAATTGTCTTGAAAGTAAACAATACGAAGTAGCAACAAAATGTCTTCCGTGGTTGTATCATTCTCCCCCAGTTGGGAGAAACTAAGCCTTGATTTTGAGAGTTTTCAAGTACAAGAACTCTTGAACTTGAAAATTGTACCAATTCTTTAATCACCTTTGGAAAGATAAAGTCAATGGTTGGAAGGCTTTTCAACTTAAAATCCTTCTTGGTTGATCCATAGCTATAACATTATTGTCTTACTTGGTCTTGACTTTTCCATGATTAGCCTTTTGCTCATCTTTCTCTTGGCACTCTCTATTACCCTTGTATTTGGCTGTTCTTGAAATTAGACTTCTCACATTGATCCAATAAACACATGTTGAAATAAATTTCCAAAGTAAGCAACAAATTATTTTTCCATTGTTGCTTCAAAATGACTGTAGAAGGTTCTATTGTATAAACTTATAGCATAAGGGATTTAGGAATTAATATCCTAAATCCACACTTTAGTATCCATATTTACTCTATATGAATTTAACTTAATTTTTTTTCTAAATGCTACCTCAGTCTTGAGTTAACTTCTCTCTTAATTCTTTTTCTTTTTCCCTTATTTCTGTAGAGCATACACAGCTTACTATTGGCTAAGAACTGAAGGCTTCTTCTAATGGAGAAAGGAAATGGATGCTGCTTCTCCATTATGGCTTCAAGTGCTACCATTACATTTTTTCTTATTGGTATCACCTTAGTCGTGTGTCGTGTCCTCTATGCTATGTATTGGAGCAGCAAACCTCTTTGCAAAAGAGCTCCACAACCTGTCAGTACCCTCATTGTTTTAGGTTCAGGTGAAATTCTGGATCTACCTTAATTTCTGTTAATATAAAATTTGTTGCTTTCATTATTTATGATTATTTTTTGTTCTTAATCATTGGCCATTTTACACTTGTAGGGGGTCACACTGCTGAGATGCTTAATGTCTTGTCTGTGCTGCAGAAAGACAGGTTTTCTCCCAGAATCTACATTGCTGCCGCTACTGACTATATGAGTCTCCAAAAAGCTCATTTGTTTGAGAATTCCCTTGCTGATGAGGTAGATATTGTTCTGCTTTTTCATTTTAATTTCTTTTCTTTTTTTTTGCCTTTTCCCCTTGTCTCCCAGTCAATGAAGGGTTTGTGTTTTTTGAATCTAAATGCATCCCAGATATATTCTCCTTCAGGATGCTCCCTCCCTTTTTTTTTTGCATTGCTAGTGGATTTGTACCAAGTCATCCTGGTCTGTTGCTCAATTTGAGAAGGAATGACTTTTAGCTTGTCTTATGTCTAACATGGTTGTTGAAGGACTAAGCCTTCAATTTGATCATGTGACTGTATGCTGTGTCAATTCCATTCCCTTGTTTTGTGCTTAAGTGAGTTGTTGCTTGACAATGAGAGAGAGAGAGAGAGAGAGAGAATAATGTGATCCTATGGTAATTTTGGTCATATGCAAGGAAACAAATGTGCTTTCAAGTTCAGCATCTCTGTCGTATGTGGGAGGAGTTCGAAGCATTCTTGGCTTGATTGGTGATTATGTAGCATGAACCCATTGATACTATAAAACCATTGGTTAGAAGATTGGTAACATGTATTGTGGTCTCGCGTAGCTTGCATTTTGGTGTTCAATTTGTGGGCTATATAGTAACCTAGAAAGCATGGATGTGGCTTTTTTTTTTCTTTTTTTTTTTTTGATTCACGCCAATATGCTCAAATTCGCGTCAATACGGGCCGATTCGCGCCGATTCGGCATAGATTCTGGCCAATTTGCGCTAATTCCGGCCGATTTCGCGCCGATTCCAACCGAAATAAGCAGAAACTGGCTGAAATCATGGCTGAAATACATGTTAAAAAATAATAAAAATAAATTTGTGGGTTGTATTCTAATTTATGAATATCATGTTTTAGTTTTTATCTACTATTACTCTTAAATTGGTATATATTTACAATTATATGAAAAAGTTTAATCGCCGCACCCCACTGCATCCGCACCCTATTTTTTCAAAAACTGCCGAGTGCCTCACTCGCACCTGCACCCAAATCCGGAAACACACCCGTGCTTCATAGATAGTAACTTCCTGCAGACTTCAGCATGTTTGCTCAGCACTTCCTATACTTTTGTTGGTTGCCAGGCTTTGCAGGATGCTACTGGCTAATTATTCATATAATTTTCTTCCAATGTTCCTAGCTCTCTACAATGACTTTGTGTTTTTTTTTTTTCTTTGTGTTTTTGTTTTTACCTTGATGGTTATCAATAGGTTAAAAGAACATAGAGACAGATTAAATTGGGTATAGTTATTACATTGCGCTCCTGTGTGGGGATGTTTATAGATTGTAAGTGCAGTGGATTGTGATTGGTGCGCATTATATTTTTGCTGGTCTATGCATGAACTTTCTTCTTGAAATTGTTTTTACTGCAGACCGGAGTCAGGGCAGAAAAGACTGCACAATTCTTGCAGATATATCGAAGTAGGGAGGTTGGTCAATCGTATATAACTTCTGTTTGGACAACTCTACTTGCTATTGTTAATGCCCTCCAACTAATGATTAAAATCCGACCCCAAGTGGTATTATTTCTATCCTTCTTGTTTATTCTCTCTTTCATTTCTATTACTTTGGTTATAATTCATTATTCACTTCGTCCCAACCTCAGATTATATGCAACGGGCCTGGCACTTGTATTCCACTATGTGCAATCGCATTCTTATTTAAGGTTTGGACATGTTTCATTAAGACTTTATTTCTTTTTGCTGATGGTCTTTTATACTTAATTAATTCACCTAGATTGATTCGTTGAGGTGATAATGAAATTTTAATTAATGTTGAGTGCAGATAATGGGAATTAGATGGTCATCTATCTTTTATGTTGAGAGCATAGCAAGGGTGAAAAGGCTGTCTTTAAGTGGTTTGCTTCTTTATAAGTTACGAATAGCTGATGAGTTTTTTGTGCAATGGCCACAACTACAGAGAAAATATCCCCGAGCTCACTATGTTGGTTGTCTCATGTAGTTGATTGCTTCATGCTACTACCGTGGGTACAAGTTTTGTAATGTACTTGCCTATTTCAAATTATTATGGCTAGTCTTTTTCTTTCTTTTTTTTTTTGTTAAATCACAAGAAAATACAAGTGTTTTGAATCCCATTGTGGAGAAAGAGGCAAAAATTATACGTGTGATTTTTCAGTTCATACTACATAATTATAATGATAACCTTGAGTTAATTGAGTTTAAAAAAAAAAATTTAAAGATATCCGGGCACATTCTCTTGCTGTATTCCTCAAATCTTTATCCTTTTTTTTTTTTTTGATAGAAAATCTTTATCCTTTTATTTTCCTGCAAACTGGTAGAAATTGAATTTATACTTGCAAAAACTTTAATCAATACAATAAAGCCCTCACTTATTTCAGCGTTATCGTCACACTAAAAATGCACAGTTATAATTATGAAAGATAATACTCATCCACCAACAGCATTCACATCAATGGTGCTAAAAATTTTAGCTTTAGCATCTTAAAACTGATTTTATCCAATTATACACCTTATTTTATAATACATATTACATCAAGTCTCATATTTTTATCTGCCATACATTAAAATAATGAGTTTGAATTTGGTAGGGACGGGTGTAAAACCCCTATTTTACAAATGCAATAATAGATTGCCACAATAACCTTTTACTTAATGAGAAATATACCCTACAACACATAATAACATCTCATTTAACTCCCACTTTCATCAATGTCTTTGATTTTAGAACAAACTTAAACCCAAATCTCATCCTTTCTTATCCAAAAATAAATAAAAATTTGAAATCTCATTATTTATAGCATCATTGCTCAAGTTTTAATTTTTCAAATCTAAAATCTCATTGTTTTTGCAAGTTCGCTCAAGTTTTAATTTTTCTTGATTTCTTCTTTTTCTCAAAATGGATTTTGAGATTTCTCAATCGTTCCCATTGTTTGCTCAAGTGAATCTACTGAGACTTCTTAATCGTTTCAGCAGCATCATCTCAATTGCTCACTCTGCCATGCTTGTCGCGGTCTTACATTTCACAATCTCAAGGTTTATTTCTCTTGATTTTTTTTTTGAATTTCCCAAAATGGATCTCGTGATACTTACTTTTCTTATAATTTGAATATTACACCTATTCTTATTATTATTATTTTTTTTTTTTTGAGAAACCCCTAATATTGGGGAGTATTATTGATTACTAAAACGAAGATCAAAATTGTAAACTTCAATCGTGTCTGGAGGAACAGACTCCATCCAAACATCCAAAGTATTAGTTATAGCTCGTCTAGCTAGTTTATGAGCCACACAATTACCTTGTTTCTTAATATACTGGAAAGATACATGGATAAAAAAAGAGCAAAGAAAGGAAATGTCTTGTAAGATATGCCCAAACTCAGATTGGGTCATATTGCCACCATTGATTGAATTAATAATGACTTCTGAATCACCTTCAACTATCAATCTTTGAAAACCAACTCCTTTGCAAAGCAAAGAGCTCGGCGCGCTGCTAGCACTTCCACCATCTTTACCATAGCAGGTAGTGGAATCTGTTGTGTTAAAGCAGCCATAACCAATCCTTCTTCATTACGAATTATAACACCAAGGCCAGCCTTGTTTTCTTCTGCAAAGTAAACTCCATCAAAATTAACTTTGAGTACATCTGGTGGTGGAGGGCGCCATCTCACTGACCTCGCTATACGTGGAATGTTGGTGTGGATTGGACGCAATTGCTGGAATTCCCGAAGCCCTTCACAAGCCATTGAACTAATCTTTGCCAATGGGAACGTGTCTTCCTCGAACCGGAGTTTGTTTCTGCGCATCTAGATCAGAGAATTCGTCCATGCAAACAGAGCGAAACGGGACCTATCCTGTTGTGCATGCTGAATAATGTTCAAAAAATCAGAAACATTGTTAGTATCAGCAACCAAATCAGCAAAAGCCACCTGCCAAACCGTGGATAAAAGTGGACACTTCCAGAAGGCATGTAATGTATCTTCGGGTTCCAGATTGCAAAGGGAGCATGTGGTCTCTGTGGACATCTTGCAACGAGCCAGGTTGACCCTTGTAGGTAGTGAGTCATTCCCAGCATGCCACAAGAGCAATCTTATACGGTTTGGGACCTCTAGCTTCCAAATTCCATTCCAAGTGCTCTTCATTGCTCCTATAGAAGATGAACTAGAAGCTGCTCCATTCCCACACTCCATTTCCATGAGCAGCTTATATCCGGACTTGACAGAATAGACCTCATCTGGTTCCTCGGCCAGAAAATTGTGTCACACCTGTTAGAGAAACTCAAGGGAATAGCTTTAATGATTGAAGCTTCCATAGGCAAAAATAATCTATCAACCTCTGCCTCTCTCTAGCTGCACGTCTCATGGTCAATCAGAGTTGACACCAAAGCCTCTGAGTTGCTGTCTGAAATAGGAGAAAAGACTCTTCCATGTTCAGTAGCTGGTAACCATTTATCATGATATATCTGGACTGAGTTTCCATCACCAATCCTCCATCTCATACCCCTCATAATGACTTCACGCCCTTTGAGTATACTCCTCCAAGCATTGGAGCCATTTTTTTCCTTGGCATCAAATATTGATCCATTTGAAAAAAAAAATTTCATTGAAAAATCTGAAGAATAGAGAGTCTTGGTTTGACGCCAATCTCCAAACTTGTTTAGCCAACAAAGCCTCATTAAATTTTTCTAGCTCCCGAAAATTCATACCTCCTTCACTCTTAGGCTTACAAAGTTTACTCCATTTCACCTAGTGAACCTTCCTCCTATCACCTCTTTGTTCCTACCAAAATTTTCGAATCATGATCTCAATCTCATTGCATAAAGTGGTGGACAATTTAAAGCAACTCATAGAGTATGCTGGAATGGCTTGGATCACCGCCTTTAAAAGAATTTCCCTACAAGCTTGAGAAAGAAGTTTCTCCTTCCACCCCCTAATTTTTGTCCACACACACTCTTTTATCTAGAGGAGGCTAGCTTTTTTGCTCGGCTCCACAAAGGAGGGAAGACCCAAACACTTCTCATATTGCTTGATTTCAGGCACACCTATCATAGAAATAATAGTTTCTTGCATCACTTGAGGAACGGGCTTGCTAAAAAATAGAGTTGTTTTATCTCTATTTAGTTGATGTCCGAATGCTCTTTCATAAGCCATAAGGATGCTAAGAACATGTTGGCACTCTTGGCTAGTGGCCCTACAAAACAGGAGACTATCATCTGCAAAAAATAAATGGGTAAGTCTTGGGCCATTCTTGCAAATGGAAATTCCCCTAATCTTTCCTGATATAACAGCAATGAGTGGAATTCCTGCTTCAAACAGCCACCTTGCTATATCAGTATAAGCCTTTTCTCTTAACTCTTTCTTGTAAGCATCATTAGCTGTTGCTTGACACACAGTACTCGAGTTTAAGAAGCTCGAAGACGAAGTGGTATTTTTTAACGTCCAAAATCCAACTCAGCCAATGCCATGGTAGCGGACTCACACGGAACTGGAGTCTAGTGAATTTGAGTAGCATTTGGTACTCAAGTTTAAGTACCAAAAAGGTGTAAATTACTAAATATTTTTGAAACAGTACTAGATTTCCACAAATTTTACCAAAACATAGTATTTGGCTAATTTTGCCCTTTACACCTAGCTATAGCTAGCTAGCTTGTTGGTTGAAGAGTGAAGAGAGAAGTGAAGATCTCTGATCTGGTTCTCTATTTCACTGATGAGATGATGACAACAACTTCCATACTCTTGTCCCACCTCCGTCGCTCTCGTCCTTACTACTCCCTTCTCCCCACTCTCTTCACAGCGCATTTATCAAACCCAAACCCAAACCCTCCCTCTTCTTCCTATCTGAACTTTTATTTTTGCTCTTTCTGAAACTTTAATCATTTTGAAACCCACGACTCCTCTCTTTCTTAGTAGTTAGGTCATTCAGGAAAATAATAAAAACAATTGTATGAGTGTAAGAAATTATTTATATGTGGTACTTGTTTAGCTACTTTAACTTAGCCTCATATTGAATTTTCTTAAGACTTAATTAAGTGATTAAGTTACTTACTAACTAATATTTGTAATTGGCTATAGGGAATTAGTGCGTTATGGAAACTGGAGACTCAAATTCAAGAAAAGATATTGCATATTAGTATTTGCATCAAGCTGATCCAAACAATAAAACTTATCTGACTTGCAATTTTTGTGGTAAAGTTACAAAAGGAGGGGCTTATAGACTTAAGCAACACTTGGTTGGAGGTTTTACAATTGTTTCTAGTTGTCAAAAATGCCCTGAAGATGTGAAGGAAGAAGTTCAACAATATATGTTGAAAAAAAGGGAGGGCAAAAAGCCAATAAATTTGACGACAGATTTTGATAAAGCAGAGGAGAATGAGGTTGCTGAAGTTAGTGCTCCTGACAAACGAGTGCAAAATGTAGGTGGCAGTGGCACTAGAAAGAAGAAACCAAGGGTAGTTGGTCCTATGGATGCATTCGTCACTCCTCCTCCTAAAACGACACAAATGGGACGGAGTGAAGGGGAGATCCAAGCGACAGCTAATGATGCTTACAAGAAAGAGTTAAGAGAAAAGGCTTGTGCTGATATAGCAAGGTGGCTGTATGAAGTAGGAATTCCACTCAACGTTGTCAATAAATGGGTAAGAACATGTTGTTTTATTTACTATTCATTCTTTTTTTTTTACAAACACACACACACACACACACACATAAATATATATATATAATTAGACACACAAATATACATACATACATAAAATAGGAAAACATAAATTATAATCATTGTTATGAACTTTAATGAATATACTGAAGGTGTCTAGTGATGTGAATTCCAATTATATTGTAAATATCTCACCCAAAAAAAAAAAAAAAAACACTAGCGCATCATCCATAAGAAGTGCATGTCGAACCCCACTCTTTCATCCATGGGAACGCTACATATCCATGTACATAAGAACTTCACAAGACCTTAGTTTTATTTGTTTGTTTTTATCTAGCACCATTAGCAATACTTCTTTATTGGGCCTTTTTCTAGCGTCACCTGTATGAGATAATGACATGAGGAGACTTCAATTAAGTAGTAAATATATCATATAAAAACACTTCTTAACCCAAAAATTTAAGCCTATGAATTAATACTTAATTAAGTTATATTAATCAGCTACTCTTCTTACATCAAAGAATAAAATAAAAATCAGTCACTTTTATCTTAATTATTCAATGTGAAACTTTTCTCTCTTATGTATACTTAACAAGTTCTAATATTTTATATATATTCTTCAAAATTATAAAAATTAGGGCGGGTAGGCTCCACCCTTGCTCGTAAATACTAAATAAAGTAAATGTGACATTATTTGTTACTATCAAAGTTATTAAACTCTGATTGCCTCGGTTGGTTGGAATAGTGAACCGATACCTAGGTTGGTTACAGTTATTTAATTGAACTGCTAAAACCCAGTAAAACTTGATAGGTTTTTGGCAACTCTATTAAGTCATTTTTAGCCGACAGATTTTGTAATTCTGAACAAATTTATCTTTATAAGTTCACTATAGTATTGTTTTCTACTTCTTTGGTATTTAAAATGAGACAATTTGCCAATTTCTAGAGTTAAAAGCTTGAAAGAAGTTAAAAATAGTGAACTGCATTGTAGTGTCGTGTCCCTATCTACCTATACTAATTTTTTATATGCCAATGCCTCTATTTTCGTCAGTGGAATGCTGGTATATGCAAACTAAATTAGAGCATCCACAACATCAGTGGATGCATACATGTGCAAAATGAAAAAAAAAAAAAAAATCACAAATTTTACACATTTTGAGAAAAAAAACACCCACATCAATGGGTGTAAACTCGTGTATAAATGCACATTGCTATAGTACCCGTGTAAATTTACACGGGTACTATAGCATGTGTATTTAATATCTTAATAATTTTTTCTCTCTCTTCTCTACCTGACTCTTACCTCCCTCTCTCTTAGGTGCACAACACAACTCTCTCTTTCTCTCATCTCATCAAATTTTCTTCCTCTAGCTTCCGTCGATCGCCGTCGCCATCAATGAGAATGAGGTCGAGCAAGCCGAGTTGCCAGACGAGTCCGTCGCCCACAACACGAACGGAGTTCTCCGGCGGGTCTGTCGCCTAGAATCTCGTGGGTTTTGATCCATTTTTGGTTGAGCTTGAGGCCAACGGCCGTCACGAGGAGGTGGTGGTGCTGCTAGGCGTCAATCTTGCTCAAGCCAGAGGCCTTGATCTCGCTTCGATCTATTGGTTGCTGGTTTTTTTTTTTTTTTTCTAGTTTTTTGGTTGATTGTGGGTGTGGGTTGGTGGGTTTTGATCTTGATTGGCTTGGCTTTTTTGTTTCATTAGTAGGTTTTGATGATCTTGCCACCGATTAGGTGGGTGATGATTTGGCTTGACTGGGTTTTGAGTTCTGTGGGTGATTAATGGGTTTCAGATTGAATGGGTTTCGGATTGAGTGGGTTTTCCTTGATGATGGTGGCTGGGTAATGATGATGGTGACTAGGGTGTGGAGTGATCGTTGGTTGTGACAAACTATAGGTCTGTGAGAGAGAGGGGCAGTGAGGGAGGGAATAAAAAAATTGTAAAAGAAGGAATATTTTATTAAATAAATGTGTAGAATAGATAAACTGATGTAGGTGTTTTGTAAAAGTGGGTGTGTAAAATAGAAAAAAATAGGTTTTTCGTGTAAAATAAACGAGGATTTTGCATCCACTGATGCGGATGCTCTAAAGCATTCACACTAATGGTGTGATAAATGCTAAAAGCTATTTTTACAAAACCACTAAAAAAACCCCTACATCAATGGTGCTAAACTTAAAATTTTTTATCACCTTGCCACAATAAGATGCTACTAGTGACACCCTATTATAGCAGGTTGCTACTCTTTTTTTTTTTTTTTTTTTAATTCCCCTTCTCTTTCTCCTCTCAGATCTCACACTCTCTGATCTCTCTCTCTCTCTCTCTCAAATTTCTCTCTATCGCTCTCTCCTTCGAAACCCAACCCACATCTCTCTCTCTCTCTCTCAGCCACCGTTTCTTCACCACACACTCTATCAAGTCACCACTTCCATCAACCTGACCCACATATAGTGAGATAGCCAAATCTAGAAACCCAAATTGACCCACATCTCTCTCTCTAATTTTCGACGGTGGTCTAATCTCTGATTGGATTTTCTTTTTCTTTTTCTTTTTCTTTTTCTGATTGTTGTTAGTGATGCGGCTGTGGGTTTGGGTTTGAGATTTGGTTGTGATTTTGTTGGTTGTGGGTGGTGGTGACAATGGCAGTGGTTGTTGTGGCTATGGTGGTGGTTGAGTGGGTTTTGTGGTTAATGGATTGTGGTGGCGGGTTTTTTTTTTTTTCCTAGTGGTGGTGACTATTGGTGGCTAGCAATGGGTGTGTGGATGTGGGTTTTGTTGGGTTGAGAAGAAATAGGTGAGTTTGTTGGTTGTGTTGCTTCAGAGAAGAGAGAGGCACAGATACTGGGTTGTTTTTCTTTTTCTTTTTCCAGCTGTTGGTGGTGATAAGGTTGTGGGTTTGTGATTTGGTTGTGATTTTGGTGGTTGGAGGCTGTGGTTGTGGGTGGTGGTGATAGTGGTAGTTATTATAACTATGGTGGTTGTGGGTGGTGGTGATAGTGGTAATTGTTATAGCTATGGTGCCTGCTAGTTAGTGGTTTTTTCTTTTGGTGGTTGGGCTGGCGGTGGCTGAGGGTGGGTGTGGGTGTGGGTATGGGTCTGCTTGGATTGAGAAGTGGTGGGGTTGCTTCAGAGAAAAAGAGACATGGTGGATGTGGTTGGTGGAGGTTCCCCCCCCCCCCCCCCTCCCTGTTGTGGTTTGTGGTGGTGGGTGGATGTGGTTGGTGGAGGTGATGGTTGGTTGTTGTTGGTTGTGGCATGGGTGGTAGGTTTGTGGTGGTTGTGGTATGTGTGGTGGGTTGAGAAAGACAGAGAGAGAGAGGGAGATAAAGAAGAGGAATAAAAAATAATTAAAAAAGAATATGTATATGAAGTGGTAAAAAAAATAGAAGTTTTAATGTTAGGTGTATTGTAAAATAATGTGTAAAATGTTATGAAGTTGTTTTTTAGATGCTAAATGCTAAAATTTTTAAACCTCTTGATGGGAATGCTCTAGGAGCAAGTATTGGTGGTGTTAAATTGTTAAAATTCTATTTTTGGAACCACAAACTACAAAAATTGTGCAATATCAGTGGAGGTAAATGTAAAATTTTTAACTCTTAAGTTCCAATCCACAGCTACCTATAGCTATGCATTGTAGCAACAAATGCAAAAAAATAAAAAATAAATTATTCCATCCAGTATCTTCTTTCATTAAAATAAAAAAATAAAAATAAAAAACTCTCTTTTCTCTCTTTCCACAACCTAACCTAGCTTCTCACCTTTGCGTCTTAGCCTCTCTCCCTCTCGCCAATCCCTCTTTCCTAAGCACTCATGCCTAGCTTTCGAACCCAATACTAGAGCTTCAATCTGTGAACCACACTCATTGTTTCTACCAAAACCTTGAACCACCGAAACCCAAGCTTTTATCTTTTCACTTGTTTTTCTTCCCCAACTCAAACCCACTATTTTTTTTGGAACTATCCCCACCAAAACCTTGAACCATCGAAACCAAACTCAAAGGATCTATGTGAGTTGTTGTTGGGGACAGTTGGTGTAGGTCGTTACTAGAGTGGGTTTGATGGGTTTTTTTTTTTTGGGTTCTTTTCTGGGTTTTCTTTTTCTGTTGGTTGCTAGTTTTTTGGTTGAGCTTGAGGCTGTCCTGATGGTGGTTGTCGCTTGGCTATGCCATGATGGTGGTTGTGGGTTGAAAAGAGGGAGAAGAGAGGGAGACATGGTGCATGGTGGTGGTAATTGATTTGGGGTAATGGGTTTGGTGGTAGGAATGGCAACGGGTCGGGTTTGGGTTGAGTTTTTTTATACCCGCGACCCGCAACCCTGACCCGGCCCGATTATTAGAAGGATTTTTTTTGCAAGGCCCAGACTCGCCCTACAGGCCCCACAAGCCCCGTCCAGCCATTTCTACCACCTATTCAGAAGCCCAATCCAATCCAATCTTTAAAAAAAATTACAACCATAGAAATCACAATCTCAAACTATTTCGATCACAAACATAAACAAAAATACAAATCACACCCATAAAAAAAAAAATACAAATCACAAACAAAAACTATTTTCAATCTTTAATATGTTATTGTTTCGTTTCAAATACAATTTATAATTTTTTTTAAAGTGAGGACAAAACAATGGATATAGATGATTTCAATAACGGTTTTAGAGACTTCAAGTGTGAATGTATGGACGTTTATAGAGATAGCAATTTTGGTGGCATCTATGGATTATGGTAGCAAGTTGAAATAATGAAGAGATGGGATTGTTGAAAGGCTCTATGCTGCGACGGTGCCATTTTAGTCTCCCCATCAGATTTGTGATCAAGACGATGGTGTAATGCCGGTAATGAATCGAAGACAACGACTACGACATTGGCGATGAGAGATGACAACGGCAACAAGGATATGGATTTGTATTGTGGTTTGTTCGAAGATCAACAAAAGTAGGTGAGCGTGAAAGCCTCTGTGAGAGAGAGGGGGGGCATCTGAGAGGTGAGGGTTAGGGTTTGAGGGTTTATAGGTGGTTGGTGGCAGTGTGTGAGAGCCTTTGAGAGAGAGAGAGAGAGAGAGAGAGAAAGAGGCGGCTGAGAGGGTGAGGGTTAGAGTTTGGGAAATGAAATCTAATAGGAGAAAGGAGTATTTATATCTAGGGTTTTTAAAATATATATTATATATGTATATGGGTCAGGTTTGGGCTGGGTATGCATAAAATCAGGACCCGACTCAAACCCATTCCGGGTTTTTTGTTAAAATCCATATCCGACTTTATTATTTATCGAATCGAGGTAAAATCTGGCCCATTAGGGTCGGGGCGGGTCGAGCTTTTATTGCCATCCCTATTTGGTGGCTTGAAGAGAGGGAGAATAAAAAGAGAAGAAGAGAGAGACAAAGAATTAGAGAGAGAAAAAATAATAAATAAATTTATAGTGTTTAACTTTGTTGTGAAAATAAGAATTTTGATATGGAGTGAGTTATGAAATAGTAAATTAAAATTTATAAAGTGGCTTTTAGGTGATAAAAAGCTAAAAAATTTAGCACCATCATTGTAGATGCTCTAAAAAGTGCAAAATGTTTTTTTTTTTTTTTTTTAAAAAAATATTCACTTTTTCGCTTGTCAATCTAGAAATCAAATAGGTACATTTTTTAAGAAATGCAGTAAGATTTTATTTAGTAAATACTTTAGCTACAATTTCATGACATTATTTTATTTTATGTTTTTTTTTTTAGTGTTGTTACTTATGAAACCTTGATCTTAAATTATATTAGGTGGATACTTTTTAAGAATAATTTTAATTAATAATTTAGACATCCAAAAATTTTCAATTTAGATTTTTTATTTGCATTTCTCAAACTTATATTTATAGTTATTTATTTTTATTTGACCGGTGCAATTTGACTAGTGAGCAATTAGTTAACTAATTACCCAATAACCCCCTTCTCAAAAAAAAGTAACCAATGACCTGACTCCTAATTGTGTTAATATTTAGTTTGATTTAATAACTATGGTTAGTATACTCTCAAATTACAAATTACTAGCATGTAACCCATGCAAAAACATGGGTACATTTTAAATTAAACACAATTTTTATTATAAAAAATTAGTGAAATTATTTTTTTAATAGCATGTAACATATGAATACGTATGGATACATTTAAAATTAAATACAATTGTTATCATAAAAATATAAATAATTAGTCAATTTAAAAAAAAAAAAAAAGTAAACGTAATTAGTTGCATTTAAAAATTTTATCTAAATTTAATACTACTTTTGATCATTTTTTCTCTAATTTTAATAAGATAGAATGTGTGGTGATCTTTGTTATGTGATGATTTTTATTGACTATATGTGATTTCTAAAAAAAAATTATAGTTCATTAATATTAGATTCATAATATTTTGCATTTATTAACTCACTTGGCACAAAGATTTAAAAACTTAAATGGACACATGACACAAACTTAAGTGAATAATTATGATGTGATTCCCACATAAATTTAGACACATGGCGCAAAATTATATTCAAATTTCAAAGTAATTAAACTTTCTTTGAGTTTTACCTATTTATATATAGGGCAAAACTTAGATACAGTTCCTTAGGTGCAGTACCTTAAATACCCTTTTTAAAATTTAAACACCTGTCAACTCACTTAACAGCCAAACTACCGTTTAACGCTCCGTTATTTCTTTTTCTTTCCCTTATTTTTGTCTTTCTCCTACCGTTCGCTCCCACTGTTCTCTCTCTCCCTCTCTATTCTTCTTGTTCTCTATTTCTTTCCTTCTCTCCCGCTCAGATTGGATAGAATAGACGAATCCAGCTCTCTAAATCAACAAACACGCTCTATTTTCGTAGATTGGTTGGCTGGCACTAAGAAAATTTGTTAGTATGTATTGGCTAAATTTCATTATAGGTTTATAATTCCAGTTGCTGGGTCTGTGTTACTTTGAGGTTTGGTAGAGTTTTTATTTGTTGATTATGATCTGGGTATCAATTTTTGTTATTGGGTTTGTGTTATTATTGCTTTGGTTTTTTTTTATTTGGGTTTTCAATTCTAACCGATGGGTTTGTGATATTCAATTGCGAGTATGGTGAGGATTTTCTAGAAATCACCTGGTGAAAATTCATTGTAGGTGATGGGGACCGATTGCAAAAGGGTTGTGGAAGTTCTATCTGATATGAAGGGACAAGGATTGTCTCCCAACAGCATCAAGTATTCCATGCCTGCTGTGATGTATTTTAGAAACAAGACAAAAGCTTTGCTATCAATTTCAATTGTTTGTATTGATTACTTTTAAAATCTTAGTGATTTGATTGTTAAAGTGGTTACATATTTTATGCTCAATGCAAAAATAAAAATTATAGTTATCCCTATCAGATTTGAAAAACTCCCCAAATAATTGAAATAATGTTCAACGTCACTTGAAAAGATAATTTTGTGTGTTGAAGTTTGGATATCTTGTTCTGTTATGACATTTTGTGCTGTGGTGATAAAATCACATCCACTCAATAGCTCACTCCTAGTAACTGTTGATGCCTTTTAGAAGAGCAATTCAATCTTTTCTTGGGGTAAGATGGAACATTGTAAAATGTCATCTGGCTTCACCAACTAATATATATTACGCAGGATATTTGTTTAGATCAAAAGGGAGCATAAATTACAACTTAAAATAATTTTTCAGATTAATCACCAAGATAATGAGAAGAATGTTTCCTTTATGATTATAGAAATATATGTGTGCTGAAAATAAAGGCATAAGTTTCCTTGTGCTCCGTTTAAATACTCTATTTCTGTGAGAATGTGCGAGATCAAACATGTCAAAGTTCTATTAATATTTTTGAAGTACAAGTCATAGCAGTCTCTAACAACTTTTCCATGGCTTTGATTCTATCTTTGATCTCTAAGGAAAGTGGTCACAGATGGCTCAATCCCATTGATATCTTCAATACTTAAAAGATTATATTTTTGAATTGTAGTCTTTCTTGTTGATAATGAATTTGACAATCCTTTAAATTGTAGTCTTTCTTGGCTGGTTTGCAGTTGCTTAACATTTTTGTTGTTGCTTTTCAGTTTCAGCTCAGATGTAGTTGCTTTTGTTAGAAATCAGTTTCGACAGCATGGAGATGTTCAAATGTAGTGTTAGTACTTAGTAAATTGGCCCCATATAACCTTAAAGCTAGTATAAATTATTTATATTTTAAACATGGGCAGTGTTAACTTTACTCTTGTTCTGATTTTAGCTAGCTTGTGATTTGTGAAGCACTGGCTCAAGCAGTTCTGGTAATGAATTAAATGATCATTTTTTTTTTTATCTACATAGATTGGTTAGGTATTTTTCTTGGGAAGTTATAACGACCTAAAAATGCATATGCCCTGCAGAACCGACAATCAGAAGATAACGTCAGTATTGTCATTACTGATTTACGGTATGCACCTATTTGTTCATATATAACTTTCATATTTTATTGGTGAAGCCAAATTGAGTTGGCTGAATAAATCTAATTCATCCTCTGACCAAAAATTAAAGAATGACAATGGATCTCAAGATTCACAATTAAATTTTCTTTTCCAACTAGAGGTTTAATTGTTTACAAGCTAAAGTTCAAAACATGCTTCAAAAATTTTGTTGGCACTTATTATTCTACAAATATTGTGTGTATAGTTATTCACTTTGTTTGATTATTTAGAATTGAAATTTTACCATCTTCTGACTGTTTTTGTTAATATTTCTCATTTTACCTTGGTTCTGACTTATGCATAGGTGGGCAGATTGGAAAAATTTGCCACTTTAGGATTTATGAGGGATGCATCTCAAGGAGTGACCATTCATTCCTGGTCTATTGGAGCCTGCCCAGAATATCTATTCTCATTCACCAGAATTAGTTGATCAAGTTCATTAATCAGACTGATCTTGTTATATCTCCTCACTGATTGGAAAGAACATCTTAGTATCAAGATGCATCAATGTTAAGCTCAGTAGGATAACCAAAAGAAACAATTATAATATCCAAAAATTATGCATTGTTTGGACACAAGATTTATACAACATGGAGACAAAGTGATTTGCAGCTCAACCATTTCAAACGGCAGAGAGACGTGTTAGATTGAATAGGTAGTAGGACTTAAGCTGTTGAATATATTCAAATTATTCTGTACAATTGCAAAGTTATTTAAAAATTGCACAATAAGCATTGTATTTAATTAGTGAATTTTGTTTTTACTTTAGTGTAATCTCTTTTGCAGTATGCCATGTGATATTTGTAATGTGAGTTCACAATTTAATAAAACATTATTTACTTCATTTTTTTATCAAAACTAAGTTTTTTTTTTTGAGTTATAAGTGGGGCATTTATGCCGTTTCATTTGAATTTATTGTGAGTTTTGGGTTTATCTTCACCATAGGTTGTCTCATCCTTTATAAAAAGAGTCTGCACCAGCTTTCAATTGCTTGTACCTGAAGATAATAGTGGGAACTAAGGGCTATGTGTACAGATGTGCAGTTACATTTATCTGTGGAAGTGCATATTTGTGTATATGAGAATAACTTTCCGTGATGTGAAATGATTTTTTTTTAGGTAAAGATAGATCATAGATATACTATTGATTTAGTTTGTACACAAAGAAGTATAGACCTGGGGTCAGTCAGGGGAAACAAAACAATACATGCGGCTGGAGCTAAACTACAACAAAACTAAAACCAGTGCTGCCAAGTGCCAACTAAACCTGGTGCCAAGAGGAAAATCAGTGCAGAATAAGAAAACAGCAGCCCACACAATACAGGCAGCAGCTATCCAGTGCAAGAAAACTAGTGCAGAGGAAAAAAAACAGCAGCTATCCAGTGCAGAAAAACTAGTGCAGTGGAAAAAAACAGCAGTAAGGCAAAAATAGTTCAAATTATCAAAAGGCCAACAGTGAATTTGGACCAGAAAAGTACCCAATATTAATGAAGTTACACTTGATAAGTTATAACAATAAAACTACCCAAAACAAGCATTTGTAGATAAACTGATAAGTGACAAAAAAAAACATTTGGGCTTCCCAACCACATCTTAATTCCATTCTAGATTTCTTTCATTCATATGCAACTTTCTTCTTGTAACCAGCTTTAAACAGCAAATTCGACCGTGGTGGTATGATTGTTGGGCTCTCTCCTCATTCCGCCCGCTGCCCTATTAAGATAGCAGCCTTCGTGCTATACTTGTGGGATATGATTGTTGTTTATTTGCCTTATTTCTGTTCGGCCAATCTCTACGAATACTGAATCCAACATATCCAACACACACACACACACACACACACACAACACACAAATATTATATATATATATTATAATATACATATGCCTCATCCTTTGAATCAAACTCCATTCCAATTTTTGGAGTTATATCTTCTTTACTGTCTGCATTTTCTCTAATTTTTAGAGTTGTATCTTCCTCTGAATCAACAGAAACAACTTCTTCAAGGTTGCTCTTCCCGTCTTCCTCCATAACCTGTAAATTAACAGACCCAACTTATTGCTTTTGGTGAACTAAGTTCAATAAAAATATAAAAAAATTACTACAATATATAATGGAATTGTTGAAAGAAGTTTAAAAAAATAATTGCAATGTATATGCATGAAGAAAGAATCAATAGGAGTAACATGGATTGATGTTCTAAATTAGCAACCAATCAATGTTGTACCACATTTGAAAATCAAGCTACAATGTTAATGACCAGTCACCAGAGTAGTCTTAGAAGATATATGACAAATAAACCAAAAAAATTCACTAGCCATTAGAACATCTCCAAGTATTGCTAATATCAATCCAGCAACTTCCAAAATATGCAAATCAAGATATTTGTATTTAATTCTCTAATATTAGTATATGATTGTTGTACTAAGAATCTTTTGCCTTTCCAATTTTAAATTTCTGATTTGAACTATTAATCAAACACCAAAGACTCCGACATTGAAAAAAAAAAAAAAACTCAGCTTCATCAAGGTGAACTCAGCCATTGGAAAACTCTTCCAAATCTCAAAATAAAACAAACCCAGCAACTAGAATTGAAACCCCAAATCAAAATTAACCAAAGCAAGCTAGCCAAAAATGTTAAGCAACTGCATCTGAGCTGAAAAGCAATAGCAAAAATGTTTAGCAATTGCAAACCAGCCAAAAAAAGCGCTAAGTGATTCTCCTCCGTTAATGGTATCAGACAAAGGAAGCTAATTAAAACAATTGCAGGTGCTTTTAACTTGACCGCCTAATGAAATAGCCAAAGGAAAACTCTACCAAGCCTCAAAATAACACAAACCCAGCAGCTAGAATTGACAACCCAAATCCAAATTAACCAAAGCAATACTAAGACAGACCCATCAGCCAAAATTGAAACCTTTATTAGAAACAACCAAAAGATTAAATTGCTCTTCTAAAGGGCATCAACAGTTACTAGGAGTGAGCTATTGAGTGGATGTGATTTTATCACCACAGCACAAAATGTCATAACGGAACAAGATATCCAAACTTCAACACACAAAATTATCTTTTCAAGTAACGTTGAACATTATTTCAATTATTTGGGGAGTTTTTCAAATCTGGCAGGGATAACTATAATTTTTATTTTTGCATTGAACATAAAATATGTAACCACTTTAACAATCAAATCACTAAGATTTTAAAAGGAATCAATACAAACAATTGAAATCGACAGCAAAGCATTTGTCTTGTTTCTAAAATACATCACAGTAGGCATGGAATAAGTGATGCTGTTGGGAGACAATCCTTGTCCCTTCATATCAGATAGAACTTCCACAGCCCTTTTGCAATCGGTCCCCATCACCTACAATGAATTTTCACCATGTGATTTCTAGAAAATCCTCACCATACTCGCAATTGAATATCACAAACCCATCGGTTAGAATTGAAAACCCAAATCAAAAAAAACCAAAGCAATAATAACAAAAATTAATACCCAGATCATAATCAACAAAGAAAAACTCTACCAAACCTCAAAATAACACAGACCCAGCAACTGGAATTATAAACCTATAATGAAATTTAGCCAATACATACCAACAAATTTTTTTAGTGCCAGCCAACCAATCTACGAAAATAGAGCGTGTTTGTTGATTTAGAGAGCTGGATTCGTCTATTCTATCCAATCTGAGCGGGAGAGAAGGAAAGAAATAGAGAACAAGAAGAATAGAGAGGGAGAGAGAGAACAGTGGGAGCGAACAGTAGGAGAAAGACAAAAATAGGGGAAAGAAAAAGAAATAACGGAGCGTTAAACGGCAGTTTGGCTGTTAAGTGAGTGGACAGGTGTTTAAACTTTAAAAGGGGTACCTAAGGTACTGCGCCTAAGGAACTGTATCTAAGTTTTGCCCTTATATATATATATAGAGAGAGAGAAGAGAGAGAGAGAGATTGGTAGAAATTTTAGGGTGTATCTTGTTAGGTCCTATGATTAACTTTGTATTACTGCAATGCAAAATAAATAAAATAAAAAATTTGGTGCAGATGCTAATAAAGAACCCAAATACAATTCTAAGAACTGTATAAATTATAGAAGCTTATGTAAATAAGAGTATATGACCTTGACAAATTAACTTTTGGAAGATTCTGGTAATTTCATTTAAACCTCCTCTTCTCTGACCCAAAAAAGAACCTTCCGAGTTCCAACAATTCCTCTTGGGTACAACTTTAACTACCTTCTATGTCATGAGGTGTTAATTAGACCAATTTTCTTCTATAGTTTTGTTAGGGATTATTTCGTCAATTAGGTACACACGTGTTTACACTTGGCTAAATATTGTGATTTGGAAGCTTTGTAACTGGATTCATTGTCCACTTCTGTAACCTTTGAATCACCATTTTAGCTTACTATACCATTATAGTTAAAGCCAGGAATCTCATCAAACAGAAAGTCACCCTACATACAAAGCAGTTTGCCACAAAATTGCCTTGGCAATTCATATGCATACAAGAACCCGAAACACAGGGATTGATTAAATCCTGGCGTTGTAGGAAATTACATTATGTAGGTGGCTTCACCCACTTGCCTCAAGAAACTTGATCCTATTTTACCTAACAAAAGGGGAGACAGAAGAGATGGTTGCCGACTCAATAATTGAATGGCCAGATTACTACCCCTTTTGTGAGTCATGAAAATTCTAAACCACATTAACATAATTACATACCTAACAATGTAAAGTTAAGGGTGGGTGTGGGGTTTTATATTGAAACTGAAAGTGCCTGCATGCCACTGCCACTGCCTATGGGTCAGTGGAACTAACCCAATCTTTTTTGGTACACTGTTGAAATATGAGAATTTATTTACATTAATTAGTCTCTGACCCCAAAGTGCATTTGTGGGGTTTACTAAGGCAATTAATAAAAACTTAACATAAGCTGGATATGGTGTGAACATTGAGCAAGTAAAACATAGGTGGATTGACTTCTCCAAAACCAAACCTTCCTCATGTGTTTGCTTCTTGTTCGTGTTTGCACTTGAACTTGCTGTCCCAATATGTAAAATTAAGCTTGTGCATCTGGGTGTATGAGAGAGAGAGAGAGAGAGCGAGAGAGATAATAAATTTACGAACTTAAAAGACTTGAAATTAAAGGAAGTAACAACTTGTCTCTGTCCCTCTCAAAATGGAGATTGCTCAAAGCTGCTAAACTATTCCTACAATTGCACAAACCCAATAAATTCCCACTACTACTATTTACATTATTGTCTAAAAAATTGAACCCGTCGACACCAACTGCGTCCAGCTCTTCCATACCATTACTAATGGAAGCTGTTTGTGACCCACAAATTACATCAGCTTCACCTTCCACATCATCCATAATAATATTGCTTTCTTCACAATTATTCCCTCTTATTGTGATCCAATGATCATCCCATGTCCAACTGGGTACCCCTGAAAACAACGACAACCGTCTGATCCTATCATCGCCCAGGAGGTTTCCCTCACGCGTTGTGCCAATCAGATTGCTAACACTTTCTGACTCATCCAGTGAGTTCCAAAAGGCTTGATCAAGAATACATGTTGGAGAACTTGAATTGGATTCTTGAATGGGCTTTGCACTAGAATCTAATTCCTCAAGAAATGGATGCTTTAGAAGTTGACTTGCTGTCCACCGCTCCTTTGGGCTCCTCCTTAGGCACTTATCCAAGAAATCCTTTGCTTGCTCGGATAGAAATCTTGGAAACTCAGGCAAATCACCGGAATATCCAATTTGGTACAGGACTGATACCGGGTCAGCCACATTAGGCCACGGTGCACCACCAGTAGCCATTTCAATAATTGTGCACCCAAGTGCCCAAATGTCACAAGCGAACCCCTGCTCCTCTCCACGCACCACCTCCGGTGACATAAACATTGGGGTGCCAGCAATTGGAACCTCCTCCACCTTATCAACCCACTTAGCACACCCGAAATCAGCAATTTTTGCACCATCTTCACTAATCAAAATGTTCCTACCTTTAATGTCACAATGTACCAAGCCCTCTGAATGCAAGTACTCTAGCCCTTGTGCAATCTGTCGCGTGTAATATCCAATCACTGACTCTTTAAGGCAGCCTCCATGGTTGCGAATTGCATCAGTAAGCGTGCCTCCGGAAATATACTCCATAATAATGTTGTACATGACCATGTTGCTCTCCATAGTAATGTCACACCCCTCGTAGCTAACAATACGAGGACTATTTAAAGAAGATAGAATTTTTTGCTCTCTTTGCAAGAACTCCGATTTCGATAGCTCGGATGACTTCACCGCAAAAATGTCACCGGAGTTGTGAGAGGTGGCTAGGGAAACGGTGGCTGATGAGCCATGGCCTATGGTCTGTCCTCTAGTCCAGTCCATTTTGTAAGCTGAAATGAAAAAAAGGCTTTGCTGGGTCTATTTAGTTTGTTATTTGCCTTTATATAGGGACTCTTTAATTTAAATAAGGTGGAAATTTTAGAAAGGTTAGCTTTATTGGTTGGTAAATTGTTGGGTCTATCTCTAAAAGGGTTGACAATTCCTTTAACGCAAGTCTACAACGTGTCAAAATTTGGGTGGGGTTGACGGCTTTGGGTTACCAAGCTAGTTTGTTATTGCGTGGCAAAATGAGACTTGGGCACGTGTCAAGAATAAGGGTTAGAGTGTGGAAATGAAAAATATATATTTGGAGATTGGTTTGGTAGTGAGCGATGGGAGAGGTTGGATTGGGTAGCTTGGATGGATTATCCAAATTCGATTCTATGTTTTGTTTGATATTGAGAATGAGAGTAGAGTTAAATACATAAAGGCGTTGCAATTCAAACTAAAGGGAGGGTGTGTAGGGTGGGTTGAACCACCAGAATGGTTGAAATTTTAGCATCTTTGTTTTCACCTTTTTAGTATATATATATATTTTCTAAAGAGTTGAATATGAGCATACTTATATATTTTCTAAAGAGTTGAATATGAGCATACGGCATTGTGTTCATATTGGTGTCAAAATTGAAGTCTTTCAGTCGAGGAAAAGTATAGTCAACAAATGAGAATGTGGGTTTATATATATATATACACTTTTTTTTTTCTCTTTATTTCTTTTAGGTTATTTTATTGAAAAAAAAAAAAAAACACACACACACACACAAATCAATAATCAAACACCATCTCCCAGAGCTGACTTCTGAAGATGGCATGGAACAAGGGTGATAGAGATTTTCCAAAGAAATCAAGAGTCAAAAGCCTAAAAAGCTATAGCATGAGTTAGAGAATTTGATTCTTTAAAACATGATTTGCACTTTAAAAGGAAAGGGAATTCAAAACAGAAAAAAATTGGTACTTTATCAAAAGTCAAAAACGATCCGATGATTAGAGTTTTGATTTAGAATAGGTTTTGATTCTGATCGACTTGGAACAATCAAGAACAATTGCATTTCATCACACATAGGTCATCGTGACTAGTCCTTACCCTTTTATTTACCAAAAACACAATTCAAAAATAGTAGGAGCTTGGTTATTTTAAATTAGTAGGAAATTTTTTGTTCTAGATTTAAAACAATGTTTTTCTTTAAATTTACTTAGATTTCCACACCATCTTTTGCCAACCACAATGTCTAAGATATAATTGTTAATATAATATAAGATATAGAGAGATAATTGAACTTTGCTTTTTGAAAAACATTCAATATTAATGCTCAAAATTCTTCCGTCGGTAAGTATATGAAAAACGTGCTTTTTTGCTAAGTATGAACAAAATGGCAATTAATACATTAAAGACTTAAATGGATGGGTCAAATTACAGTTCATAAAATTAGGTAATTTTTATTTTTCTTCTAGAGAACATGGCAGAATTGTCAAGGTTATCGGTTAGAAGATTCACCTTAATATGCCAAGATTATTTTGTATCCCCTAAGTAAAGTAATCATGATATACATCTAGGACGTTGGTACTCAATACTATAATCGGCACCCAATTACTTGTCTAGATTGTATTCAAAGAAAAAGATGACGAACCCCCTTACCTCACCTAGTAAAAATGATCATACTAATAATTAAATCAATCCCCACTTCTTGAAAATTATAGTCATAGCTGAAAAAGTACCATCTAAATCAATCCTAAGATAACTAACTTTGGTTTGTGTTTGACATCAATATTATATTGAAACACTTGGAAGTCACACCACACATCACTATTTTTTTTTTTTCTATTTTTAAATTGCGTCCTAAGTTTTGTTGCTTCAATAGTCCCATGCTTTGGCTCTTAAATTACAAAAGGGATCCTCCAATTTGGACCGTGCACGAAAAGAACACCAAAATGGTACACATGCCCTATATAATTGAAGACAATGTTTCTCAAAAAATATATATAAATAAAATTGAAAAATTAATTAATGGATTGGTGTTGAAGAGAGGAATCAAATTAAAGAAAGTGGTATAGACGTTGTAACTAATTTCTAAAGTAAAAGAGATGATCACACAAATCAAACTGGTAGTTGCTTATAAAACAAAACCCAACAACGACCTCTTTCGTAGAATAAATCTACTATGTACTGTTTCACGCACTAAAAAACTGGTTCAACTTATTATATGATCTGTCAAAAAATTTAGTTCAGTTGGTTGGACAAATGTAACGCTTCTAAGTATAATGCGTGGCTTGTAAGATTGATAATGATGATGAAGAGGCTTTGCTCACACGCAACTCACGTGTAACAATGTAGTTGTTTATAAATTACATCCTTACTTAATCCTTTACGTATTTATGAGAAGAAAGTACATTTGTGAACCACGCTTGAGGTAACACGTACGTGTGTTTTGAAGCTCAAAAGAGCACGTTTAATATGTGTATGGGACCTATGGGTGCTTGTGTTGTTTGTGTGATTGATGAGTTGTGTGAAATGTGAATATGGGAGTGGCAACGTTTACTTTACATGCGTTTAATGCAAGTGAATTTAAATTGATAAATCGTAGGTGGTCCTTAGGACCATTCATGATTGGTGGCTTACTCCATTTATGTCTGGCTTTTCAACTTATCTTGCTAATTAGTAAATTGTGCAGCTGCGTGTTCGAAAAATTCTTAGATAGTCCCGGAGTATAGTAAAATGGTGCTCCCTCCTCTCACATTCATGGTGGACCCTACTATGAATTTAATGAGAGGGCCCCACCATGAATGTGAGAGGAAGGAGCACTATTCTCCGTGCTCCGGGAGTACCTAAGAATTACTCGTACGTGTTCTGCCCAATATCACACTTTCAAGTTTTAATTACAATTATGGAAAATTATAGTTGTACATCCAAAATTATCGCCTCAATTACGATTATGCATAACTCTTTGAATTATTGACGCACAATTGTCCTTAGTTCTAAAACTACTTTACATATTTTGTTGTAAGTTTGGTACGTAGTTAACTCTAACAAAATTTAGTATTAAAAGACTAATTTACTCCAGCCATCTATTTAGAGAGGAGTAAATTGATCTTCCATTTTTAAATTTATTGTACTTAAGTTAACACCAAAACAGAGATAAGGGCGGACAGCAAAACAAAATTATAACTTTAGGGGTTTGACTTACTTCTAATACCTTTTTTTAATTGGAATCTTCTTTTGTTTTAATGAGAAACTGCCACATCACCCACTAACTAAATAAAATGTGGAGATTAAAATCCACCACCACTTGTTATTATATATTTAAAACAACAGGAAATGTTCAATTAAAGAAATACTGGAAGTAAGCTAAACCCTAACTTTAGAGTGTCACACATGTGCTTTGATCATTTAGAGAGTGAAATATAATAAGATGATAATTTAAGATAAAAAAGTGTAATTTACCTTTATTGTTATTGATGAAACCTACTAATAATTCGAATTTTTTGGTTTGTCAGACAAATTTGAACACTATTTACTCCATTTAATTTTTGGGTCTTATATTGTAAGTATGATGGTAAGATAATGATCAACTAAATTACACTCACGTAATGTATGAATGTGTTAATTTAGGCCTTCTATAACTTGTGAAATAATTAAAGTTACTAGCCGATACCATACTTCAAAAAATCATTATTCCTATCAATCATGGATTGGGAAACTTTCTAAACAAAGCCTTAAAGCGTCGGGCTCCCATCATTTGTTATAATTGATTTTAACGTAGTCACGTTACTTTTGTGATAGAAGCAAGAGCATGATTTTTGCATATATATTATTCTTTATAAAACCAAATAAGCCGAAGCCACATGCCAGCCCATTATACTTGTGTTTGGATTAATTAGGGGTGTTTGGTACATACACTTAAAAAATAAAAATATGTATTTAAAAATATATATAAAAATACGTGTAGATAAAAAAATATGTAAAAATACATGTAACGTTATTTAAAAACTAAAAAAATATGTTTGGATGGGTGTATCAACTGTTACAAAAATAAATAAATTAACAAATGTTAATGAACATAATTTAATCCAATCCAAATGCTACTTATGTCCTTTTGCTTTTCCATCCATTGGCTACTCATGGAAAGTGGAAACATACTCAATTATTCTATGTACTTTTTTCTTTGTTCTTTTGAGTGGGAAAAAAAAATACAGTGAGTGTTGCTTTGGCTTTGGCTTTGGCTTTGCTATGATAAGGTAGTTAAAGTCGGCATGTAAAACAAACAAACATGGATATGTATGTAATTGTTTCGTGAATTGCTTTGACGTTCCGTTATAGAAAGTGCTGCGCCGCGTGGTGATTGATTCAGACACATTAATTGCCCCAGCCCAGCAAGCATAAAGTTAGTCATACGTCCCTAGTTAGTTGGATTGTCAGAAACACCTGTATACACTTCACACTTCTCACATTCGTTAAAAAATAAACAAATCACCTTCCATAACCATTTAGTGCTTCTAGAACCTAGCTAGCTAGCTAGCTGAACCATTATACAAAGTCTTTATATTAGTAATAGTGAGCTAGCTCCAATCATTTCTATCCAGGACACCATGAATCGACAGGAAACTAGTAAAAAATTGTATAGATTTCGTGTAACTCATACTCATGTCAGCATGATGTCACATAACGATCAATGGATACCACATTCGTTAAGAGAAATACTAGAATACACATTTTCACACAACTTTATTCCACAACTCGTCATGTAATTGATTAAAATGTGTTAATGGGCCATGTAAAGACACACTCTAACTAATCACAACTCGTCACATGATAAATTATAGCACAAAATTGTACAAAAAAAAGTGTTCCTAACATTTCTCCAGTAGTTAAACAATATTTCCTCTCATTGGACAAGTCATTTCTTTCACATTTAGCAACATATAGACCAATTCTAGTGAAGATAAAATGTAATCACCGCGGATCTTTTATTCTACCAAAAAAAAAAAACCTTAAAATGGGCACCATGATGCTTCATTTGAAGCTCTTATCAACCACATGCACAACCATTTGTGCTCCAAATTGAAGTCTTAAAGTGGGTTTCAGATCATGCTAGCTAACAATTCAGAGAATAATAATCTCATAAGGTGCCTCCCTTTTCTTTTTTTTCTAATAATAACAATCACTTTGTCTTGATATATTTACAGATAACAAGTTTAAGACCGAGGCCTATCACTTGATAAGTTCTATTGTAAGTTTGTAACACCACAATAAAGTAAAGGTTTTTACACAGGCATGTTTACAAAGAGGCAAAGAGAACATAGATAGATGGCTTGACTTAAGCTGCTTCAGCAAATCCAACTCTTGAATTCCCATGGTCGAACACTGTGTGATAACGACCCATGAAAACATCCCCCAGAATCCTGCATTATAAAAGCAATATTAGTGAACTGATGGACCCCATCATATACACAGGCAGATTATTTACAGAAACCTGCCAATCTGGGCAATAAAAAATCTACCAATACCTAATTACTCATAAGAAAAAGAATGCAGTACTCAAATCTTAACCCGTAGTGATGATATTTGAGAACCATGTTCATAATATGAGACAATAACGCTAGGGCTTTGATCATTTGTACTTACTACTTAAAACTAAATCTATTTACAATCAAGAAAAGAAGAAAATATCAATAAGATGCTTTAAGAACAATAGGAAGAAAAATACCAGAGAGGTCCACGAGGGGGGGCCACATCCAAAGCAATAAATCCGCTAATGCATTGAGCTGCAACTCCCTCACCCACTTTAAGAACATACTGATCCATGAAACCACCATCCAAGGAAAAAAAAAATTGAATATCAGGACTGAGAAAATTAAAAACAGAGTACCTCTGACCATTAATGAAGGGTTATTATAACTGGTGCAATTATTTATATGGCTCATCCCCAGCCTATAAAAGGCTAATAGGCTATCTCTTCTTAAAAATTGAATTTTGAGAAGCTTCAATGCTATCTTCGAAACTAACATTAAGTTCACTAAACTGAACTCTAAAGGAATATCCGATGTCACACAATTCATTGGCTAAAAGCAACTCAAAAAGCTTTTAAAATCAGCATGACTCCGTACCTGCTCTGGTGCAAGGTCAAATACTTGACCACCAATGGTGAACGAAACATCAGGCATGGAAGATAGACTGCTGCAATCAACTGCTGATTCTCCATTTGGACTGGGAAGCCGGTCACACAGCTGCAATTGCAATTAAAGGCTTAAGCTAGCTGCAAGGCCATTTATTCCAGAAACGTGAACAAAAATGTTAAAATTACCTGATTGACATAATTCAATATCTGCTCTTCTGTCTGATTCCGCCTCAATTGATTTGCCATCCATACCACTGCCATCTCACAAGCGGTACACATGGCATCATGCACCCCATCAGATGTCTTGTCTTTGTTTTCATCCAACACACTCTCAATGCCCATACTGCACAAACATGGTAGAAATTGTTTTATGATGACACATAAGTACAAACTACTAGTTGCTTGATTCACATATGAAAATGTTGGTAATATTATTACTACCATGTATTACTAGGAAGCACAAACACAAACATAGGTACGCATACAAGTACGACACCCGAAATGAAGTGTTCATGCTTCCTAGATGTATTATGAGTTATGACTATAAAAAAATTAGGTTGACTCTGACCTAACACCACGAGTCCCATCAAAAGTACAGAAACCAATCTGGGAGCAGATTTTTTGCGGTTGTGCCTATAAAATGCCACCAGTAAAGTAGAAGTTAGTTCATTGCAAGGGATTCCAGGATAAGTTGTCCAAGTAAAATAGAAAATTAGAATCACATTTTACCCACACATTTTATTCTAAATGGAAGAATGGTGACATTCAACACATTTCATAAGAAAGTGAAAACTGGAGCTTAAATATATACCTCAGTTACCAGCATGTCCAGTATGGTTTTCCCATATTGTGCAACCACTGTCTTGCATTCTTGGCTTACAATCCCAGACGCTCCAATCGCATGATTAATTTGAGTAACAACAGTCTGAAAATATGCAATTATACAATAATATATATCACAAATTGCTAGACTTCAAAAGGTACATAAAAGCAGAATCACAGAAAAGTATGGCCAAGAGAGCCATGAAACTCCCTTAAGATGTGAAAAATCTTTAGCTAAAATAAACTTTTGGTCCCTGTAAATTTGGGCCAGTTTCAATATCATCCCTGGATATTTTTTATGTCACTTTAGTCATCCTCATTTATATTTGATTTCAATATTTTCTTTTACCATTAAAATTTGGACAGAATTTGCAGCCTTTGCAAATGGAAATTAGCACACATTAATATTTACATGTCACCCAAGTTGGTGCCACATCACGTTTCAAAAAAAAAAAATCCCATTTATTTTGACCTCTATCTAGTGGATGGAGTGGGCATCAAGTACCAGCCAGGACTTGGAGCACGTGGTGATGTCAACCCCCACCAGCAACAACTTCATTGAGCCTATTCACTATCACTTGATCCACCACCTTTGAAACTCGAAGTGGCCCTACCAAGAGAGATAAAGGGGGTGACAACCAAACAGTGAAGTTTGCTCGACTGAGAGTTGGGTACCTCGAGTTGGTGAGTGTGGGATTATGCAGTGGCTTTGGGGTTAATTTGGGAGGCCTTGATGGGTTGAGGTGTTATGGTTTGGCAGTGAATGTGTCTTGAGGGTTTGTTGGCTGAAGCAAGCAGAGGAATGAGGGGAGTTTTATAGTAGACAACAGTGATTTGGGGATTTAAGCAGGTGGTTTGGGTATGCTTTGGATCAGTTCAATGGGTTGGTTTTGGAGGTTTTTCATAGTAGAGAGGCGACATGTGGCAGATAGGGGATTTTGGTAGTGTTTTGGAATGAATCGGTTTGGTAGTTGGGTTAAAGGGTGGCCATGTGGTGCAAGTGTCACTGCTTTGGGTATGATTTTGTGGCAGCAACACTCCTATGGATGAAATTGTTCAGTAGAAATGCTGCTGTGCGTGGTGTTGGTAGTTTTGTGTTTGGATGTTCAGTATGGATAGATTTGGCCAAGAGAGAAAGGGCTTGAGTCCAAAAAACCCTCATTTTTAGGAAATCACTCCAAATATGTGGGCAAGCAGCAGCCAAGGCAGCCCCAGTGGGCAGGCAGCCAAGGCAGGGCAGCCCCTCATGGGCAAGCAGCCAAGGCCAGGCATGAAGCATGAATGGAGAAGGATAGTTAAGTGGTGGTGGCGAGCTTAACAGTGTGGGACCAAATTGAGTTCGGCAGTTGTATTTGATGTTGTGAATGGTATTGGTGAAGCTTTGGTTTGGTGGTGATGATTGGGTTGTGGGTATATTGTTTCCTTGTGTGTAGGTGATGAATTTGGCAATCAATTGGCTGTGAGGGTGGCGCTTTACAGTGGCTTGAGCCCTCACTCTCTCACTCCCTCTTCCTTTATCTCTCTTTCTCATAGGCAATTTGTGGCATGGTGAGTGGTGGTTTGGTGGGTGGAAAGCAGCAGTTTAGCAATAGTGTGGCCATGGGTGTGACTGGCACTGAGGGATGTTGGTTGGCCATGAGAGAGGAAAAAATGAAAATAAAACAGAAAATTTTGATGCAACATAGGTGACATGGCACAACTAAGGTGATGTTGTGTCATATTTGCCATTTCATCAAGTTAAGTTTGGGAATAAGTCTAGAGGCACAAATTATGGGACACATGATTTCTGTTTGCCAGCAAATTTCATCCAAATGTTAACAGTAAGGATAATGTTAAAATCAAATCAAAATGAGTACTGAAGTGACACACAAAAAAGTGTACAGGGATGGGATTGAAACTGGCCCAAGTGTACAGAGAACAAAAATCTTTTGTAGCAATAATAACAAATATTGTATATTAGATGGTGGTCTTTGGGGCCATGAGTATTCTAGCTCAACTGGTTGGCATCTCCTGGTGTTTCTAACAAAGACATCTAGGGTTCAAATACCCCCTCCCTCATTATAACTATCGAATTATGAAAAGAAAAAAATGGTGGCATTCGGAAATATTCTTACCAAAAGAGAACCAAGGTCAACTTCTCCTTTTTTGGGGCTCAACCTAGATTAAATATATTATTCTTTTTTACTTAGTAAATGAAACAATAACCCTTATGAATATTGTTTTAGGAAAAAAAAAAAAAACAGATTTACAAAGAAATCTATATACATATGAATAGATTGGCAGAAATCCAGAAATGCCAGAACTCAACTAATAAAAATACACCCTACATGAATACATCATGTTCTGCTTCTCCATAGAGAACAGAACTCCTTGCGGAGAAATAAGAATGGATATGGATGCCCAGAATACATACCGTTGGGCCTGCTAACAGAGATGTTCCAGAATCAGCAATTGCTGAACAACCATCACCACAAAATCCTGAAAATGACATGCTTAATATTTAATACAATAAATGTTTTTATCTAAACCATCAAAAACAATAATAACAAATACTGTCTCCATATAACAAGGAGACAAATACAATCTTGATATATTACCAGTTGTTTCACCACCAACTAGTACATCATCCAAATCAAACTGCAAATAAAAGAAAAAAATAATTTAACAATTAAACATTTAAAAAGAAAGATGGTGAATAGAGCATGGAGAATAGTGAATATGGATAATGATATTCTGGGGGCCTAACCTGCCAATAGCCTTTCTGAGTCACAGGAACATAGGTGTGCTCACCGTTGTAATGATCAGAATCAACCCCACCAAACACAATCTCACCCCCTTCTTCCCCTTCAATATTGCGGTTTAACCAAAATGAAAAAACAGGCTCTTGTACAAGACCTTGATCAACCATATTATACCTATGAGAATGGAAAATACACAACTTATCAAAAAAAAAAAAAGAGAATGGCAAATACACACAGTTATAACAAGAACAACAACAATACTAATAATTCTGAAGACAACACTAAAAACAATAAGATGACAATTCAAAATCTGAGAGAAGATATTTGCAAAAGCAACGAGTCAATTAGAATGGTAAACCATGCTCATTTTATAAAATATAGATTCAAACTCCAATCAAGTGATTATGAAGTACATTAGCAGCTGAGATGCCCTGACTTACCAAACAGGAACAGCATTCCCAACTGAGATCTCTTGAAATCCAAGTCCAAGTATACCATCAAACTTGGCTGCCAAGAATGTGATACTCGGCTCCCTGGT
Source organism: Castanea mollissima (assembly GCA_014183005.1). Classification (NCBI taxonomy): domain Eukaryota; kingdom Viridiplantae; phylum Streptophyta; class Magnoliopsida; order Fagales; family Fagaceae; genus Castanea; species Castanea mollissima. The sequence continues at coordinate 30,790,999 of JACAVU010000005.1, forward strand.
TGCCTCAATAAAATCCTAATGACCAGTAGCATTTGTATAGGTCAATCCCCAACTCCAATGGTGAACTGAAGACAACCAAAATGCACATTTTATCAAAAGTTACCTGATCCTTAACAGCCAGATCACCAAGTTTGACATGGTCCTGGCTAAAGAAACCTGAGATTGCTCCAGTTCCATAATGGATCTCAGCAGTTTTACCTACATAAGAAATGATATCATGAATCATTTTAACATTTTGTCACCCATACTAGCAACAAATGAACCAGACCCTTTTTTAGTTGACTAATAAACTATGTACCAATATTTTTTTGTATACTTAATTCTCATTCTATAAAACAGAAAGTAACTTCAGAAAGGTTCTGCAATTACTTCACTGTTCATATTCCAGTGACGAAATGGCTGAAGGGTTATTTCAGCCATCTATCATTTCATTTTCACATCACACGTGCTCCTTCACTGGTGGAACATAGTGCTATAACAAATTTTCTTGGGCTATATATGCATGGATGCATTCATACAACATAAATTCTCAGGTAGGTGGAGTAAAATATGTTAGAATGGTGAACTGTTGGATAGACATCACCCTCCACATTTGTGATTCAGTTATACAGAGAATATTTAGCACTCAAAAACTAGAAGACTAAGAAAAATACAAATTACAGGAATGTTGTACAAACAAGAGTAGAACTTGTTATAATTGTGTCTCACTCAAGATTGGTTGTTCAACTGGTTAATCTTCTAATTTGCTTTCTGTAATGAACCTTCTGTATCACTTTAATCTAAACTACAGAAATTTGTCAGCTAAAAGTATGTCCCATCCTTCATAAATAATCCATTTATAGACAACAATGAAGATGAGGAGTGCAAAAAGGAGAAAGGAAATAGAACTGATAAACTAAATGGAACTAAACTCCTTGAACCAAAAATAAAAAGCATACCATTCTTTTGGTAGCTACTTGATTGGCCGGACTTATACTTTGAGTGAAAAAAGCAAGCAACCTGCAACCAAACATAAATGCACATATCTTTCTCCTTCCCAACAAATTGCAAAGAAAATCCATTAGTATTTTAAAGATACTTACTGAGAAATAACACTTGGACGAGGGTACCCAAAGATTAGAACTTCCCGTGTCAAATATCACAGTGAATTTTTGTGCAGGTGTGCCAATACCAATCTCACCATAATACTGAGCATCCATATAGTTCTTTAGTTCAACAATACTAGCATCCTCAGAGTCTCCAAGATGACCATTGAGATAATATTTTTTGGTGGGAGCTCTTAGTTTCGCCTGTTCCTTAGAGTCAATTCGTCCAGCAAGCCGGTTGCTTTGATCTAATTTCTTCTTTTTCAGTCCAATTCTGATCAACCCATCATTTGATGCAGAAAAAACAGTCGGGCACAGAAGCAACAAGAGAAGAAGACTGGCCAAACTGGCTCTATATTTGGTATTCATTTTGGGAACTGTAAAATAAACAGTACACATTTCTTTCTTAGAGATCAGCCAGAAAAGGCTACCCAAAACTTACGCCAATTATGAAAAACCAATGACATCAACTCTGCTCAATCAGTGAGAATATACATTGACTGAAAAAGGAATTAGAACTTTTCAACTTGCACATTTATCATATCGGGTCCTCAGAGAACTAAAATCTTAAATTAGCAGGGCAGGTTACAATCATGTGGCTTAGTCAAGCCAATTCTTTTCATCTTTTGGTTTTAGAAATCAAATAACAGTAAACTCAATGTTTCAAATATATTCATTTCTCGTACTCCAGATTCCCACAATCCAAAAAAAGAATAACAGAAAATTGCAAAACCATTAGCATGCAAAGTGGGCCTTAACTGTAGAATCTGATAGAATTCAGGCAACAAAATTAAGGAAAGAATTATTAACAGACTTTTTCTTCAGCATGAACATCAAACCACCAGTAAAAGATAAACCAGACCAAAAATATATTAAATATCATACAAAATCTTTTAAATTACAATTTCAACCAAATACAAAATATTCCATGGCACTCAAAAGGTAAAAAAGGGAGATAAATAAATATGGCACATGAACATTATTTTAAATATTACTCATTAAGAGTCTTGTTTGGTCCAGCACAAAAAGTTTCAAGGAAAAACTTTTGTTAAAAAAAAAAAAAAAAAAACCTAGTGAAAAACGAATGGAACAACACCCAGTAAAGAAAACGCATTTACTTAGTCAAATTGAGAATTCCCAGGTCGAGCTTCTACAAAAATCTCTGTTATTTTATTAAATTTTCTCATCAGCCAAACGAAGATTTTTAACTCCCAAAATAAACCTCCTTAGGAGAGTACGAATTTCAACTAGAACATCATAACCTCACAGCAAATAAAGGATCAAATACCATAAATTTAACCAGCAAAATCGTGCGTATAAATATAAAAAAACGTAGATGAAAACAAAAAGAATTCGAATGAATGGAAAATTTGAAACATACCCGAAATTGCTACGAAGGAAGCAGAGAACAAGGTGAAAAGATAGAAACGGACCACAGACGAAACTAATACTAATAAGTCAGAGGTACTAAACTAAAACTTGTGAGAGAGCGGATTCTCTGGTTCAACAGTAGGTAAGTCTCAGATTTTTGACCGTCCGTCAGATTGAGAGCTTTTACATCGAACGGTTGAGGAGTTAGTTAATATTTTGGTGGGGTTTTTGAGTGACGTGGGGGTTTTTGACTGGTTGGTTGTTAACAGTGAACTAGACTAAAAGTGCCGATATTTTTTCAGCTCAACTACCAGTCTTGTTTTGAAGTAGAGTGAAGGGGACTTCGGTTCCTGACCGTTGGATGTCCTTATAACGGGGTAGCTGTGTCATGTGTGTAAAGTCATATCGGGGGAAAATGGGTATTGGGCCTCATATTTGATGATCACATTTGAGGCCCAGGATTAGACCCATGGGCCTTTATAAAAGAATTATTGGTCTTTTTGTTTTATGGAATTTTATTGGGTCATTGGGTGGCTTAAAGAATATAAGGAGCACTCGATCTTATTTGTTGGATGATGGACCTTCATGAACACCTACTTTGCCCATTAGACCATTGGAGTACACACTTGTCATCTGTATTCCGTATTCGGCATACATAAATTCTAAAACATATCCAATTTCACGTGGTTGCAAACTTAGGATGCACGTAAGTAAGGATTTTGTTAATAAATGTCCCAACGATAATAGTTAAAATGTATTTAATGCTTTATTAAATAATATTTTTTTATAAATAAAGTCAAATTGTACCCATATATCCAAAATAAAAACACACATAAGCACAAGAAATTTTTGTGTGTAAACCAATAAATCATTAACATGTTTTTTTTTTTTTTTTGGAACAGTGTGCATTATAGTTCATAATTGAGCATTTATTAATCTTTAACATGTACTCTTAGGGCACTTGTTAACATGACCCCAAATAAAATTATTTTTACATTGGTCCTGTGGATGACTAAATTTCAAGTTTAAAATAAAGTCAAACAAATAAAATAGTTTCACAAATACGAGTTTGTATTGATGAATGTATGGTACAATTCTTTGTGATTACAAAAAGTGATCCTCTGATTTGATCTCCTTGAAAGATTTGTTAATTGGAATTGTGGTAATGTGATTTTGACTTGAACACTAAATATCCTTCAATTTGGCTGAAGGATGGATTGAAGACCCTTGAAACAGAATTACAATGAATCTCTAGTTATGAGCTTGTTAGAAATTCTCTGTTCTTCATGTGCGTTCTTCGTCTTCAAATATTTGTGGTGGAAGTTTTTCGGTGCTTTGGAGGCTTGAATCAGGAGAGTTTCGTTGATTTGTGGTTTGTTGAGATTTCTGGAGACTTTTGAGCTTGATTCCAGTGAATTTTGAGATCTAGGAAGATGATTTGGTTGATTTCCCTTCGAATGTTCTTCATATTTGAAGTTTTGTAGCAGAAGTTTTTCGAGATTTTGGAGGCTTGGATCTGTAGAGCTTCACCAATTTGGGATTTCTTAAAATTTCTGAAGGCTTTTGGGCTTGATTCTATCAAATTTTAAGGTCTAGGCAGGTAGTTTGGATGATTCTGTTTCGAATGTTCTTTGTATTTGAAGGTTGAAGTTCCTAGAAGCTTTAAGGCTTGATTCCAACAGAGCTTCGATACTTCTGAATCTTAGTGTCTTCCAAGATCTCTTCCCACATGTCTTGCAAGATGTGTTGGTGTCTTGGTCTCTATGTAAAAATGCCTTAGGAAGGCTTTATTTATAGGAATTTGGGAGCCGGTGAGCAACACATGGCGAAGTTTGATTGGTGACATGTGTTACAATTTGAATAGAGGAGCTTGAAGATCTTTTTTCTCCAAGACACGTGACATCTTTTGATTGGCCAAAATGTTTTGATTTTCAAGGTGACACATGTCAACATCCGATTGGACTACCTATATCATTACTTACATGCGTCGAGCTACTTATGTCATTTCTTACATGCTTCGATGTGTGATTGGTTTTTGCATGCATTTTATGTCTCTATTTCAACGACACTTGACAAATTTTTGTTGGTTTCTAAATAGTGATAACAAAACCTAAAAGAAGTACGTGACGCTTTGTAATTGGCCGTACTTTATGGACTTAGTAGTATAATGTGTCAACTTGTGATAGGTCGGGAATTTTCCCTCTCTATAGGTCCATTACTGACATCAAATTATTATGCACCAATCACAAACACATTAATTAATTGTAAAATTAAGTGTGACTTTATATATATATTTTTTTGTTTTGCTTAAATCTTCCTCTTTTATGTTATAAATAGAATTCACTAGTAGATTCTTTATTTCATCACAAAATACTTCACCACTTACTAATTAAACAAGCTAATTCCTGCTTCTTTCATTTTTCTAAAAAGTTTTTTCTCTTCTAAGAGGAAATTAAAGTTGACTATAATAAACGTGTCCGAAATGAAAGATAGATACCATATTGAAAATAGAATTACCACCGTACACCCTTGGTGCGATAGTCACTTCACAAATATAAGTGTTTGTGGGGTGTGAAAGGTTAGAGCCGGAGTTCAAGTCTCTAAGAATGAGTTTCACACACATATATACTTACATTAAGCTAGAGTAGGATTTCTATCTTGTATAAAAAATAAAATTGTGATCAGGTTCAATACCCACTACAAGCAATTATTCTATTTTTATCTCACAAAATTTTTTACATTTCCATCTTTTACTTTTTAACCTTTTTTATTTAGTAGTTGAAATCGAAAGTTGCTTTTTTAAATTCTAAATCTTAAACATTAAAAGTTATTGCATGTGATGCACTAATCTCAAATAAACATCTGCATGTCTTCATAGGAAGTTAATTTGTTATACAGATTCTGGAAAAAAAAAAAAAAAAAAAGTATTGTTTCCATCTCTGATATTTTGTCATATGGAACCTCCATTTTAATATATTATCATTATTAAATATAGAAAAATGGTTGTCTATGTATTAGCTTTACTCAACGGGCCGACCTAAAGTTTAGGGGTAGCGACTGCTTTATATTTCATTGCTGAAATTGGTCCTAATCAAGAGGAACATAATCTGACATTCTTTAACTATTATGATCTTGCTCAACGTTTGATATTTCCAAATTTCTTATCCTAATGATCATACTAGTTAGTGCAATGCTCTTATCTAGTAGAGTATTATAATTCTTAATTTATTAAAGAAAGAGGCAATTCCCTTATCTAGTATCATAATTCTTGTCAAAATATGTTCAAAGAAATATATTTTTTTTAAAGGTTCAAATTAAAAAAAGAAAAAGAAATTACACCTACGAATCATCTAAGAAAGTGGTAGATCCATCATCCATGGAAGAAAGTTAGACAGACCGACATGCAGCAAGGCTTAACCTATAGCTGGACACCTTTGAGCTATTGGGTATCAAATCCAGTAGTTATTGGGCTTGCTAATTTGTGGTTAGGCTTGGGCATGAAACAAAAGTAGGTGAGGCAGGATTTGCTAAATTATTAGGCAAAACGATGCCAGTTCAGCTTTTAACCTATTTGTCCTTGGAAGATGAGCCTTCATCACTTGGGCAAGCTCACTATAGCATTTACATATCGCAAAACTTTGCTAAATTATTAGGCAAAACCCTAATATTGAAGGCTTATGCCCATTATGTGAGAAGGGTTCAGAAAGCATCAAACATGCATTGGTTCATTGTAGGAAGGCCTGGGAGGTTTGGTGGAGTTAGCAGATTTGTCTAATAAATTTGAGAGATGGAAACTTGGATATCACAGATATAGCTATGTGGATTATGGAAAATGGGACAGATATGGATATGGAGATCTTCGTACAGCTTGGTCAATCTAGTACTATAGAAACCAAGTGGTACACGAACAGCCTTACCGCACACCCTCTCAGGTCTGGGATTATGCCCATAGGCTTCGGTGTGACTATAAAGGTGCAATAACAGCAACCCTTCTTAGGCAGCAACCCCCTGGTGTTGGTTGGGTAGCCCCACCTCCAGACACATTCAAGATAAATGTTGATGGAGCTACAACTGACGATGGTAGACGATCTAGTGTCGGGGTAGTGATTAATTCGTGAATGTAGAGGTATTATGGTTGCTGCAAGAAGCGCATTGTTGAATGGTTCCTATGATGTGGAGACTACTGAAGCTCTTGCAATTGAGGCAGGGATCCTATTGGCTAGTGAGTTAAAGCTCCCTCAAATTATTATCGAATCAAACTCCCTTATTGCTGTCCAAGCGGTGAACTCAGGATCATGCCATGGAACTATGGGCCTTGTTATCCATGGTGCTCTTAACTTGCTTAATCAGTTTAGAAGTTGGAAAGTTATGCATCTGAAAAGGGACTACATGAATTAGCACAACTTGCTAGAAAGGCTAAGATGTCTCAGACCTGGATAGGGACTGAGCCCCCTTGGTTACATAATCTGCTTATGTTTGATAGATCAAAGTGCTAGTGTTTGCTTCTATTTCTGCCTTGTCGTATTTCAATCTCAGATATTAATGGCAAGTTTGAGTTTCATTTCAAAAAAAAGAAAACCCTAATATACATGCAAAAGACTAAAAGTGAAACCTAATTATCTCACCATATTGTCAACCTAGCTAGAAGGACAGTTAATGGAGTTGAACACAAGAGCCCAAGTTTTGCTGGTTTTGATAGGTTAGCTAGCAAGCTTAACAAAAAGATTTTTCTAACCCATGTTACCCAAATGCCTAGTCTCAACTAGTGTACATCTATAATATTCATTCTTATATGCAACAATTGGTCAAGTTTGGGTCCATTTTTAAACATGTGTCACCATTTGACTAAGTCCAATGCACTGACTATTAGGGATGTCCATGCAATTGAAGACCCGCCGGAACCGACCAACCCGACTGGAACCGACCTATCACGGTCGGTGACGGGTCTCAACTGTCAGAACCCGACTCCGGCGGGTCGAGTGGCAGGTTACGTCCTCAAAAACCCGAGCCACCCGACCCGCCTAACAAAAACTCAAAGAACAACGAAAATCACCTCGATCTGGCAACAATCTGGCTCTTCTCAACTTCAATTCGGCAAGGTTTGAGCTTCCTTCACTCAGATCAGCTTAAATCTGGCCAAGATTTGGTCTCTTCCTTACTCAAACCTGAAGAATCAAGCCTAGATCTACTCAAACTCGGCCAAAACTCTGGTAAGCTCAACTCTAACTCGGCCAAATCTCGGCCAAATTTTCATAGATCCGAAGGAATCTCGCCTAACTCTCGTTAGATCTAGCCAGATCTGACAAGATCTGGCCAGATTTCAGCCGAAAACCTGCAAATTGGAAAACCCAAAATCGACCGATTCACACCCGAAAACTGATACGACCTGACCCGGTTGATCTGAAACTTTATTTGGGTCGGTTGCAGGTTGAAATCTTCCCCACCCGATACTTTTGGGTCGAGTCCAGGTTGGGCACAAACCCGACCTGGCCTGACCTGTGGACACCCTTACTGACTACACTTGACTTAAATCAAGTCCTACAATAAATACTTAGAATACCACCATGGCCGGCCTTAGGCCTAGGCCATCGCCTAGGGCCCCCTACTAGAGGAAGGCCCCAAATTGTGGGGTAAAAATTGATATATTTAAAACACAAAAATGGAGATATAGGGAAAAAAATAGTTTTATAATTTTTCTATACTTTTAAGAAGTCCCAAAGTATTGAGTAATGCTAAAGATAATATAACTTTCAATACATGGGTCTTACAAATAAAATAATGCTATAGTTTTACAAACTATTTTACAACATTTTTACAAACTGTTGTTGTGACCAAATTCTTACTGATTCTCATCTGGGCCTACCAATAACATTACTTTTTTATTTATCTATAATTATTTACCACATCATCAATATGTAAAAGCTTTTGTAAAAAAATTTATATCTATAGCATTTTCTCTTATAAATATATGTGTCACTAATCGCAAGAAATAATTTAGATAGGGAAATGCTAGAAATATTATTAATTTTACTTGAAAATTTTACAAATTGATATGACAATTAATATGATATGTAGATGTCAATAACCTATTAAATGCATTTTTGAATTATTTTTTGTGATTAATGATACATCTTTCTAAGCCTCATGTTGTAAAATTTATAATATCCCTAACATCATTCATTCAAATACTTGTTTATTATCTTCTTGAAGTGTCACTAATTGCATTCATTTCTAAATCATTTGAAAGTTTTTTTTTTAGTAAAATTTGTTATAACTTTAGCATTTTTCCCAAAAAAAAAAACATATTACAAAATAAAAGGAATAGATTTTTGTTATAAAAAAAATTATGATATTAAATACTAATTTAATATTATTTAAGTGATAACAAAAAGACCCCATTTAGATATATCGTCTAAAGCCTTCAAATTTATTGGGCCACCTCTGAATACCACATCCCAATGCCTAATCATAACTGGTGTACAACCGTAAGATTCATTCTTATACAAGAAAGGCATTATATGAAATTGTTACACAAGATATCATATCTCATTTTAAATGTTATAATCAAGGTTGTCAAACCCGGACCGGATCGGCCGGTCCAACCAGGTTAACTGGAAACCAATTGCAATTCAGTTTTTTAAGCAAGCCGAACCAAATTTCAAGCAAATCCTATGAACCGCTTGGCCCATAGTTGGACCGTCCGGTTCAGGTAGAACCGGTAGGGGTTCAATCACGATCCTACTGGAATTAGAACTTCGGCTGAATTGGGTTAGCTTTAGAGTCTTACCACTAGGCTATACTAGAGTGTTGGTGCTCTAAGTGAAAACTAAATATACTTAATATAAACTTAACAGCATTCATACCAATAAATTAAATAAACTTTCATTACTAATTTTATTTTATATCATAACTAATATTCATAATATTTTATTATATTATATATTTTAATTAGCCATCTCTAAAAGGGAGTATATAAATATATTCATACTTTTATACTTCAAAAATTAATTATAACTTTTAAAGTATTTTTTCATGCTTTATTACTTTTCTTTTATTAAATTTCTTTAAAATATGCTTTAAAATCATTAAATTTTCCCCTTATATATAATTTTATAAATATAATATCAATATTTGTATTTAATTAATTAATAAGGTAATTATGACATCATCGCGGTTCGACATCGGTTGAACCTCAGTCCGACCTTAAAAACCTTGAACCTCTCTCCTTACTGGCTCTGTGAACGGTCCAGGTTTGAAAACCATGGTTATAATAGGATAGATGAATAGGAGTGGTATACTAGCTGTAGTACTGGCATCATAAGGCAAGCTACTAGTTCCCTGGCTGTAATTATATAAAGATTTGGCATTGTTCTCTGGCTGTAAGAGCATTAGTATCAGTATGTGTAAAATTTTACAAAATAGAAAAAGTTGCTCATTTTACACAATTTGAGCAAAAAAAAAATTCACATCAATGGGTGTAAAAATGTGCATTTATGCACAATCACTACAGTAGTCGTGCATATATGCACGATTACTGTAGCACTTCTATTTATTATTTTATAATTTTTTTCTCTCTCCTCGATCATCTCTCATCTGACGATCTCTCCTCTCTCATCCAATCTCCCTCTTCCTCTGCCCTGTTAATCCTTTTATCTTCTCTTAAATCCAACAACAAATCATAAAATTCTTCAAACTTGATCTAAATCAAGATCCCAAATTCATCAAACCCTCTCCTTAAAAAAGAAAAATCATCAAACCCATATAAATAATCAAACCGAAATTGCAAAAGAAGAAGAAGAAAATGCAGAAATAGTAGAAGAACAAGCGTCACTAATGGTGGCTTCAGTGTTCCTCAGCAGCAACTCAAAGCCTCTGAATACTTCATCACAGCCTCTTCAATGTACCTAGACCAAAACATTAAATTTATATTTTTTTTAAGCTTACCCACCAAGAGTTTTGTTCTCTTTAACTTCTTGTTTCAGCATTAGTAGAAGAAGAAGAAAGAAGAAAGAAGAAGATGCGGAAGAGGAACAAAGGGAGAAGAAGAAAGAAGGAGAAGGAAAGAGAAAAAGAAAAAGAAAGAGATAGAGATCAGATATGGTTGGCATGTGGGTTAAAGATGGTGGGACTATGGATAGTTGTGAAATAATAAAAAAATGTGAGAAAAATTATTTAAATAAAAGAAGGTGTATAATAGACAAATGATGTAGGTGTTTTGTAAAAATGAGTGTGTAAAATAAAAATAAAAAAGTAAATTTTTTTATGTAAAATAGAAGAAAAATTTGCATCCACATCAATTATATAAAGATTAGGCATTGTTACCTACCCTTTTATAAAATAATCGCAGAGTAAATCCTTGTAAATTGTCCTTCTCCTCTCGTAGGCTCGTAGCCTTTCATATCTTTCCAAAATGTCTATACATGTGATTCTTTGCGACGGGATTTCAAAATCGCTTTTATTGTTGAAAAACTTCGTGGTTTGGCATCAGACTATAATCAAGATTATAAAGTTTAGATCAGCTTCTGATTAATTTCTTCATTACTCGTACAACAATGATATTACATCATGGACTCGTTAGCATGAGATCGAAGCGTGACATATATTAGAGAACAGTTCTTTATGCATGCTGGAAAGAGATCAAAATCATAATGCTATTGAATTATTCCAATAAATGGAAGACGTTCAACAAAAACAGCCAGACCCAATGAAGTGTTTGAAACGCCTAAAGTATTTGAAATTCAAGCTAGGGAAAAAGAAAAAAAAATAGGACAAGATTTTTTATTTTTATTTTTTAATTTTTCGCTAGGCTAGCTAGGATATAAAGCGACAAGGCACTCTTCTTTCAATTTTCAACTTATCAAAAACAAAACTACTAGTGCTTCGTTATTAATTTGATTGAAAGGATGGACAATGACTGAGGACAAGAGGGAAGGAAAAAAAAAAAAAAGTGGAAAGAGATCTATGCATGTACGAGTTAACCATATTGAGAAAAAAAATTAAAGAAAATGAACAAGTTAACCACTCTGGAGTGAGATAAAATGGGTAAAGACAAGAACCAAGAGTGTGATTCTCTTACTTTATTTACGTGTCAAACAAACCCCATCCTTTCTAACCACTCTTTTAGACGGTTTTGTTGACTCCTTTTTTATTGACTGCCACTGCCACATGATACACGCAAACGCAATGCCAATAAAGAATAATTCTCTTTCTTATTCGATCCTCAACGTTCTCTACTTATCTTCCATTGTTTTTATCTTTTTCCATGTTCTTTTCCTTTTGGCTCTGCCTTCTTCTCTTATGTTTAGGAACAAAACAAAGCAGACTGAAGACAAACCGCCCTTCCTTTTGAATTTCCATGATTCGTTCAAAAAAAAGGAACTTTAATACGCATTCTTCTATTTATTTCTTTCTTTTCCTTTTTGACTTTGCTTTGACATACAATTTTTGGAACATATTATTCAAAATAACAAAGAATCTGAAAACTATGCTTAATCCAAAGGCAAAACTAATTGAAAAAGAGAAGAAGAAAGTATTGTCTCTCTTTTCTGAGCCCCCCCCCCCCCCCCCCCCACCCCAAAAAAAAAAAAAAAGGAAATTAATGAACTTCCACAAAAAAAAAAAAAAAAAAAAAAAAATTGTGAGAGCAAAGTAGCCTCAGCTTAGTTGCCTTGGAAACTTGAATTGTTGATTTTATTGTTGCCATTGCTATTGCTGTTGCTAGTAGTTATGTTTCCATTGCTGTTGGAGGTGGTAGTGAGGCTGGTGTTATTGTTACCAATGTTGTTTGGATGAGCACCACCACCAATAATAGAAGTGATGGCGGCTGCTAGAGCTGCAGTGAAGTTTGGGTCCGATGCAATGGCAGCAGTGGCTGCACTCACAGTGTCAGAAAGTGATGAGTTCTGCTGCCCTTGGTTCATTGGCAATGCTTGTAATTGAGCAGGGTCCATATCTTGGGACATCTGAAGGCCAGAGAATTTTGATTGGTTATAAAGTGCTTGACCAAAAATTTGAGGTAGCAATGAGGGCGAGGCATTGGGAAAATTCTGGGTTGGGTTTGGGAATGGGATTTGGAATTGGTTTTGTGGCCTTTGGAATTGTAAAGGGTTAGGGGACTGAGTTAGGTCCAATGTAACAGTTGGGAATGGGGCTGAGGCTGAGATTGTTGCCATGCTAGAGGAGCATGGTAGAAGTGTCCTGGTCAGGAAATTTGAGTTCATTAGTCCATCAGCACTAGACATAGACCCCGAGAGCAACATTCGTGCTGCTGATGAAGTTGTGGATGCCATTGCCATTGCAGCTGGGGGCAAAGGATGGTTGTGATTGCCCTCGTATGTGGTTATCAGGATTGTCCGATCTTCCGCACATCTTTGTACCTGTTTAACAATCAAACATCAAAACTATTAGCACTAATTAAGGAAACACAGTTTTAAGATTGAATGTTCAGCAAAGAAAAATAAGCATGGGAGTATGTACACTTCCATTATTTTCTCAATCCTTAAAGTCAAAAACAGATTTTAGCTTGCAAATTTCTATTTATTTGTTTTTCTTTTAAGTACACTTCCATTATTTTCTCAATCCTTTCAAAGTCAAAAACTGGTTTTAGCTAGCAAATTTATGTTTAATTGTTTTTTTTTTTAATAATTTGATAGTTACAATGAACACCGAAGATGTAAACGTCTATATCAAAAAATACTAATTGAACTAAAAGGGTCTTAGCAAAATTTAACATGTTAGTTTATTAAAAATTGAACATGAAACTTTTTACTAGTGCTCTATGAGAACATAGAAGTTGTTGCTACATAGATTGAGCAAATGAGGATTTAATAGAGCCATAATTTACAGTCAAAATTTTCCATAAGATACAGTAAAAGACTGAGAGAAAACATACTTGTTTTCGAACTGGGCAACCAGCAGCCATGGTGCATCGATAATAAGCTCGAGGACAAGGGTTTCCCTTAGCCATCTTCTGCCCATACTTTCGCCATTGGCATCCATCAGTGATCTAAAAACCAACAAATTAAAGTAATTTCCAATCAGTCAACTACAAGAATCAAATTCATCAATTTAACCACAATTGGCTAAAAAAAAAAAAACTCATAAATATATGCCACCTACCATAGGCGCCTCTGATCGAGCTCGAACCGAAACACGTGCTTTCCTCATTGTGGCCTCCGTTTGATCAACATTTTTAGGGGAATTGAATCTAGGAACTTTGTTAGGACCCCATCCTTGTGAAGTTTGACCAGCTGGGCTTTCCTCTCTCCCATTATCTCCTCTACCATATTCCTTCTTGTTTTCCTGATCAAACACAAGCCGCTCCTCACTAATTCCATCCTTTATCATTCCGATCTTCTTTGAGGCCAACTCTCCGTTGTTACCGGGCGATCCTGACCGTTCCCGGCTTCTTCCTTCCGATGAAGAGACCGAATTCTCATCAGTATCACCATTAGCAGCCAGCCCAAGATCCATGAACTGTCTAGGCACAATTAGTCCTCCATTATTTTTTCCCTCTACTACTTTCTCATCTACCCTACCATTTTCTTCGGTGTTTTCAGCTTTTGGGCCGGCATAAGAGTCATCAAATGCATCTGGAGAGCATTGTAATTAGTAGTAACCTGATTAAGCATCTCTTTTAGTCGCTGATTCTCCACCTTCATTCGCTCAAGCTCAGCTTTATTAACAACTAGCTGAATAAAACACAAAAGATAGTGATCCAAAATCAGCTCCAAAACTTAAAGATGAACGTAAATCAATCAAATCTAAGACCAACCCATCATAGAATTCAAAAAGTTTTCTCATTTCCTTACCTCACTCTTAGCTCTTTTATCTTCCACGTTCGGTGATATGCCATCGTCCACCATAGATTGGTCGCTACTAGTGTTCGTAGTAAGAAGATTCAAACCAGTCTATAAAACAAAAACAAATTCAATTCAATCCCTTCAACTGTTTGAGAAAAAAAAAAAAAAAAACCAAACCTGTAATACAGTAAAGAATTATGGTACTGAACAAAACTATATATTCACGTACGTTTACGTTAAACTCTAACGTAGTCGGACGGTCTAAATCGTCTTTTTTATCGGCATGATCGGTGGAGGGGGCAGCCTTGTTGTCATGGTCTTTCTCGGCGAAGAAGTCCATCTCATCGATGATCGTTCGTTTGTCATCGGACGGTGGAGGTGAATCATGGAGATTGGAGCAGTTAAGGTTGACTGGGAATTGGATAGTGGAGGGAGGTGACCTATTATCGAGTGTAGCATCCATGGCAGTAAGTTTACGCTTGAAATTGTTGTGGTTGTTAATGTTGTCCTCGGGGAATGAGTTGAGTACTATTGGCTGGTGGAGAAAGAAGCCAATTGGATCTAAATCAATGGAGAGTCCACCTCCTTTGGCCATAAATCCAAGAGAGAAACAGAGAAAGATGTATCAGTCTTTAAACGGTGCAATGGACTCGGCAATAAAAGGGGGGTTGAGACTTTAGAAAGAAGACCAAAGAGTATAGTGTGGTGTGTAGAGTTGAATATTGTATTAGATTTGGATGGAGAGAAAATGAAGGGATTTGAAGAGGTAAGGTTGCAGTGCTTTCGTGGCTTGCTTTTATGAAGTCCACAATTTCCTTTTTCGGCTGAGTATTACTATTTTGTTCTTTTGAAAAATGTGACAATTCTATGTTTTTCGGCCTTCACTTTTTGTGGAAAAATAGAAGGAGCACGTGAAAAAGCTATTTATTATGGTATGAATTATCTATACAAATAAATAAATAAATAAAGACTATTTAGTAGGCTAATTTAAACTCATATTTTCACATTTTAAATAATATTACACATATTTTCACCCACTTTTTTATCCATACATATTTCAAAAAATTACAAAATTCTCATCTTAAACTACTCTACCAAACACCCTATAATAATCTCAAACTTTGTTGAGTTGACCAGTTTTTGTTCAGGCTTAATATTACCTCTTTTTTTAAAAAAAAAAACTACTAACAATCTATCACATCAATATGTTTCATTTTTTTTTTTTTTTTTTGTGTTTCTAGACTTTCTTTTTTTGAGTTCTTATAAAAGTTCTTAGTTAATAATCTTTATTGAGCAAAATTATTGTTTCTCTAAAAAGAATTAAGGGTTAAGAATAATGATTTTAATCATTTACTTAACATTATGAAATTTTTATCATTTCTCTAAAAAGAATGAGTGGTTGAGAAAAAATGATTTACATCGTTTAATTAACACTAGCTTGTAACCCCATGTATATGTATAGATACATTTAAAGATATACAATAAAATGCATAATATAATTCTAATATATGTAATTTAAATACTATTGATATTCATTTTTATATTTTGTTAACTCTTTAAAAAAATTATAAGGATATTATTAGGTATAAAATGTAAATTGTCCATGTTTTTTTTTTTTTAAATTACTGTGAAACACTTTTTTTTTAGGATTCATTTATTTTAGACTATTTGGTTTTTATACTTTATAACTCATTTAGATAAATATTTATGATGCGGTCCCACATTTGATTCTAAAAATAAGAAATAAAATTCTTTAAGAATAAATAAGTTAGGACACATGGCGCAAAATTGGAACTCTAATTTGAAATTCTAATTTGAGTTTCTTTCAGCTTCACCTATTATTAGATATATATAGATTATGAAATGAGTCAATTAGATTCATATATCCATTTATAATTTAAATAATACATAAAAATAATACTATTAGTTAAAATTTATTTAAATGTTAACACAAAAAAATGACTGATAATTTTTTAAAATTGTATTCCTAAAATTGCAGTTTACTCCCCTCATTTTATAAGTGATTGATTGGATTTTAAAAATTGCATTCCTATAATTAAAGCAAGAAAAAGGAATTTAAGAGTCATCGTTACAATAGGAAATAAGGAATTTAAACTTGGATGCTTTCATTAAAAATATCAAAATATGTCAGATAATTAATTACAAGATTCTTGATGTTTATTTTTACTATTATATAAAAATCAAAAGCCATATATTAAAATTATTTCAAAATCAAATATATTTTTAATATTTTTTCTTTAAAAAAAATAATATTTATGATACTTTTACTTTAATTTTAGTTCAAACGATAGAATATCAATAAAAAATTTAAAAAAAAAAAAAAAACATTGCTGAAGGTTATTATGTCCTCTTCTTTAAGGTTACTCATTTACTAAAAAATAATGATAATAATATTAAGGAAGATATTTTAAAGATATTTTTTTCCCTTTTTTGTTTGGGGTGTTGAATACGATATTGAAGATAATGGTTTTGGAAGATGCTTTTTTTAATTGAGAAAATGAAAGCCGGATTCCCATTTCTACAGAGCTTTCTCATTTAATTCAACCAACAAACGAGTGATGACTCATGGATGCGTTTCCACCATATAATCTTGCAAATTGTACTAAAATCATCATCTTATAATATATATATATATATATATATATATATATATATATTTTTTTTTTTTTTTTTTTTTTTTTTTTGCCAAGATACTCCCATGTCTTATTGCACTATTTGTTTTCAGCATAAATATTGCACGATTCTTTTTTTAAGTAGACATAGACATTGACATAGTGGGTGAGGTAATCACGTCCACCAATTCGGCCATTGGGAAGTGGAGCCCACACGGATGGTGAGGGGCCCACATGAGGAAAGATGTTTGATTTATTGAGCATGATGTTTTGGTCATCACCTTTCTTATTAAACTGTTGGCTTGTTGGTTAGTTTTTGCTCTTAGTTTTCTAATCCCGAAGAGTGAATAGAGAGTATGATTATTATTTTTTAATTTTTTTTTTTTTTGGGTTTCAAGGTGCGTGTGCACCATTTACATAATAAATTAATAATAAAGTTTAGCCCGATAGAGTTGGAGTTATTATTGGTTATTATTTAGGCCTCTTTCTATGTGTATATATATATTTTATTAACAACTTGCAGTTTAAATTTTGTTATTAAATTATTGTGAAAATATTATAACCATAATTTTATAAGAAAATTTAGGAACACGATTTTAATTTTGACATGGTAGACTTTGATTACTTAAAAAAAATAATGAATTTATATGAAAATAATAAGCAATCCACATTAGAATTGTAATAAAAAAAAAACTATATTCAAAATATTTTCACAATCATTTTGTTAAGTACATGAAAAATTATTATGAAACATTAACAATCTGCCACTTAAAAATGGTTACCATAATTTTGCCGACCTAGAATTACACTCAACAAAGAAATTGTGCTCTAGTTACATTGTTTGCGTTAGAATTACCCAAATGTCCATAATCGGGGGTGTTTTTCTGGTCAAAGTGTGGGGTGGAAGGAGATTGACGCGTTCCAAAAACTCACCGTCCCGATTGGCCCGGTGACACTCACTCATGAAAAAGAGTAGTCTGAGTCAACTATTTGAAGGGGACTTGGGGCCCACCAAGTGATGACTGGAAAAGTGGGGTCCCTCTCCTTCATTTTTAAATTTGACTTGGACACGTTGCAGGATCCAGACCAAGCTTAGCGGGTAGACTCCGTCGACTCATTTGGTTTTGGACCGAATCCTTTGCTTTTATATTATGCTCAATTTATTTTTGTCCATTTCCATCTCCATCTTCTGTGGGAATTAATTAATTTATTATGGACATTTGGAACGCTTCCAGTCTAGTACTATAATTTATTACTACTTTTTTAATACTGTGAGATAAATTACAATTTTGGTTCAATTCTATTTTGGATCAAATTTGAAAAAGTAAACAAAAATCAAGTATAAATTGATTTTTTAAGGCTAAATAATAATAATAATAAATAAAATTAACCATAAATAAAAAAACCTAGAATTTCTCGTAAATTGTCAATCCGATTTATCTTTTAAAACTTTGTTTTTGTTGCTAGTATTTTTTACTCTTTGATTTGGTCAGTTAGTATGAATTTTTTAATATTCTATATAGGCCCTGTAATTGATTTGAAAAAACCTTATCTAATTATCTAGCTACTTGATCTACAATAATTAGACATAGTAAATGATCCATAAGGTTATATTGATTGATTGTCCAAATACGATGAATTAGAAATTAGTTTGTCAAAATTTGACGTTTACGAAGCATTGGACCATCAATATCAGTCTGTTCCATAATTGAATGGACCCATTTATCAAATGGATCAAATAGGAATATGTCCAATTGATTTTTTAACAATATCAATAATAATATATTGATGCCAAATAATAGATAATATATATTAATAATATATTATATACTGTGATCCTTCTTCAACATATGCGGTGGCTTTTCAAGCGTTCTTGGGTTCAAACTTCAATCTCTTTAGTTTTATTTATTTATATTAGTACATTTTAAATGAGGGAAGGAATTTAAACTAGAACATTTTAGTTGGAAAAATAATTAAAAAACCCCATTTAACTTTTTTTTTTAAAGAAGAAACCCCATTTAATTTAAAGATCATTGGTCTTAACATAAAAATGGTGATAGCCACTCCAAAGTGTTAATTGAGGTGGTAATTAATTAATAGTGATCTCACAATTTTTTGACACTCCAAAGTGTTAACTGAGGTGATAATTAATTAATAGTGTTCTCACAATTTTTCGACACTCAAAGCTGTATTACTCAACAAAGTTATATGACTTACTTTAATATGCAGATCATAATTTTATAAAAAAAAGAAAAAGAAAAGCAAATTAGAATATTGAAATGAAATTAAAATTAGCCTTTTCTTTTTAGAAGAGATACATAATTGATATTATTAATATAAACTAGCTATTTCAGCATGAAATACAGAATAAAACTCAGAAGGAACATTCCCCATCCATGTAATAAAATCGGTAATCCTTATGAATGGAGTCAGTGAGATGGGCCGCATTTGTTTAAAACTTTAAAGAGCAAATTAAAGTCAAAAAGAGCAAATGGGTCTTCCCCTCTATCCCATTTTTCAGCTTTCTCTGTTTACGTTCCTTTTAATCCACACAACACAAGTTGCCCTTTTTCTCACTGAGCATGAGTCACGTGACTTGTTATAATAGCAATCAAGTATGATTCATTTAGTTGCTTTCCCATTATAATCTATGCATGTAGAGTTTTGATTATTGATTATAGGGTTCCAAATGATTGAAATTTGTTTATATGAGTTTGTAAATAAATATATAAGATTATAATTTGGAATTTATTGACAGCAAAATTAGTCCATTTTATAATTTATATAAAATTATATGTAATTTTCAACAATATAAGGTTGGTGAATTTAATTTTTAAAATTAAGTTCATACATAAAAATTCTTTTATCTAATTAATTCAAATGATAAAATTTCAATGATAATTTAATTATTAATTATTAGCTTTGGTTTGTGAAGGGATAATTTTTTTTAACCCTAGTGGTGTTTAGAAATTAGATTATATATGGTAATAGAATAAATTTATTAAGTAGTTTTTGAAAAATTTTAAGAAAATTAATCAAGTTTGAACATGTCATATAGCTTTGAACTAAGCTCTAGTTTGATTTGCGTCCAAAATAAAATTTAGTAAACAAGTTTTTAAAAAAAAAACTTATAAACAAGTTCTAAACTTTCAAATACTTAACTCGCCTTAACTTTATGAACCTAATTATTTTAGGAGTAAATCAGGTGTTTGCTTATGAATTTCAACTATATATTCATCCCCTTATTTTATTTGTTTTATTGAAAAAACATAAATTAGAATATTCTTTCACCGAAAAAATAAAACAAAAACGTTTCGTTCGGTGACAAATTCATGAAAGTTACGTAGATCGACAAATTACCGATTAAATTCAAACTTTATGTCTGTTATATTTATATAGATTCAACTTTTAATTATTTCAATTAAGAGGTATCATTCAACCTTGATAACTTGACTCTACTTTTAAGTTTTAACACGTAGGGAGTAGAATTCATGTGACCGAAGAATTTAGTACTTTCTAAAGACATATTATTTACTTTACAATGATGCTAACCATTGTTCATGAATGTGTGCATTGATTTGTTGGTTTTGTTTCTTTTTCGCTTTTGATTTCTATGTAGAAGAAGAATGAAAAAGAGGGGCGGCAGCCTAAAACTGAAGTAAAGATAGATAGATAGATAGATCTGTTCAAAAAGATAAGGTACACAAAAAGTGAGAAATAAGTCCTCTAATGACTATTGTGCTTTGTGCATGGAAAAAGAACAGGAACAAAAACGTGATTCAATTAATTTAGTTCTTTCTAGTCATTTACAAAGCTGTATATACTGTTAATCGGCGTTATTTTAATTTAGAAAGTGAGTGCAGCTAATTGCCACTAGATAGTGTTCTGTTCCTCTTTATTTGCCATAACAATCATTTTAAATACATCTCTCTCTCTCTCTCTCTCTCTCTCTTATCTGCAGAATTTAAATTAATAACGACAAATTCATTGGTCATTGTTTGAAGGCCTAATACTTATTTTTCTATTAAAAAAAATGATTAACAAGTGTGGCAACAGATAGAAAACGTGGTGACATATGGGCCATATCTCAATTGTTGTTAAAACTTTAAAACCCCGTTGAACTTATAGGACATGAGCCGCTGGATACTGTAGAGACTCTAAAGAAGGCACGGGTCACGGGAAAATTATTGCTCACAATTAAAAATTGAAAATATTTAGTAAAATAATTTTTATTTAAAAAATGAAGTTTGTGGGTCTCCTAAATAGTACACAGAACTCACAAATATGCTAAAAGGGTTGAAAAGTCAGCAAAATGTCGTTACTGTTTATGAACAGCATAAACAGTAACATGAAGAGTAGATGTTGTCCCGCCTGACCCATGCAGCAACAGAAGAAGGAAAAAAAAAATCAGAAAAATCAAAACACTCAAAACGCTGGACGCTTCAGCTATCCAAACCAGCGTGGTGACATTAGTAGCAATTTGATTGAATTTAAATGTGATTATTATTGTTTTTTATTATAGATACATGAATATTGGTTTGTGGTACCAACTCCATTATAAATAATTACTACTCTTCTTAACCAAAAGAAAAAAAAAAAGTTACTACTCTTTATCATCACGACACAAATTGGTTTATGGTGCCTGTGTGTTTTATTATTATTATTATTATACAAAATAGAAATTTTACTCTAGTATAATATAATTTAAGTGTATATGTGTGTGAAACTTCTTCTTGAAGACTAAAATTCTGACCCTTATTTTCTATACTCCACAATAATACTTATACTTGTAGAATGACTATTATCAATAGGGTCTACGAAGTTTGAGCTCCAATTGATGTTTACCAGCTAAATTAGCTATGGTCCACAAATATAAAAGCCATTTATTTTTAGACAAAGTCTTCTTTTCTCTTTCTGTGGTCCTTGTCTTTATTAGATTGGCAAGTAGTAGCAGCCCACATCTTAATAAAATTCAACCTATATTAAATTCTGAAACAATTAATTTAATTAATTACATACAATATACGTGGTTTAGTACTCTACTTCTTCTTTTTTTATTCAATAGTTACGCCAATGGAGGTAGGGATGGCAATGGGGGCAGAGAGGGGTCGAAAGATGGGGTCTTTGTTTCTACCCGCATGGTTTTATCTTTCCCCATCTTTGCTCTGTCTCACATGACGAAAAAAACTTTCTCACTCTATTCCTGCCCCTTAGGACCCCGAGAAGCCCCGCCTCATCCCGTAAAACTCTACTTTTTGTTAATTTACCCTACAATTAGTACAATTTTTTTTAATGAAACTTATTTCTTTAAAAAAATATATTTGAAATTACAACTAAATTTATCCCATCAAATCAAATTGATTTTTAGAAAAAATTGAACAATATATCTATGTGTTTAACAAGACAATCATAGAGAAAAAAAATCTCATAATATAAAGCATAACAAAATAAAGATAGAGAATTACATTGGGTAAAATAAAATAAGCTAATATTAATATGTTTTTTTAAATAGTATGGTTTTAAGGTATGAAAAATTTACAATTATAACACTTAGCAACGCGGGTAGGACAAGTACGAGGAGGGGCGAGGGTTGCGAGGCAGAGTGGGCCTAACAAGTCTAAAACCATCCCTGTCCTGCCCCGTAGTGTGAGACTAAAATCTTGTCACATCTCCGCCTTACCACTTTTGCGATGCAGGGAAAACCTATGTGAGATGAAGCAAGGAGGGGCTGGTTAAGCGGAGTAGGGAAAAATTGTCATCCCTAAATGGAGGTGGGAAATTTGAATTTTGAATATCTTTGTGGAAAATACCAAGAGGTGCTAATTGATTTATAAATCTCTTACTCGTAGTCTAGTACTTGATGAAAAAGAAAAATGTTTCATAAACTAAATTATTGCGTAACTAGCACCAGACAACTCTCTCTCTCTCTCTCATGTGTGGATATAGTTTTTTTTTCTTCTAATGTTGAAGAAACTATTAATATGATATTAATGATTACTATTTGTGAATTTTAATAAAATAGTTGGATTCATAATAAATTTAATAATTTTGAAATTACAATATTTATCGTGAAATTATTATTTTTAAGTCAAAATTAATGATGAAATTTTGTTGACGGGACCCAAAAAAAAAAAAAAATCTCTAGTTGTAATTTCCTTTTATCCAAGTTAAGGGCCATGTGTGAGATGTGTGATATAGAATGGTTTACTTAAAAAATCTATGAGATATAATCTTATATTTTATTTATGTTATTTTGATGACAAAGAAAGGTACTTGTTTGATAAGGTTTTGAGCTCAATTACTTGTGTAGAGTTTATTTGACATAGATGATGAATCAATTTTAGTTTTTACAAGTAAAAAATTAAAAAGGGCAAGATAAAAAGGGAAAATAAAAGAAAATAAAAACATAATTAATAAAATTTGTTGTATCTTTATCATCATGTACATTAATACTTAAAAAATTGATATGACAATAAATATAATTGATGTCACCTCAACAACATAATAAATAAAAGTTGAATTATATTTTTAAGATTTGTCGCACATTAATTTGTAAAACGTATGTAGTAAAATTTATAGTATCCCAATAATCAAATTTTCCCCTAAGAAAAGATAAAGTTTATAAGTGTTTAAACTATCTTAATAGTTAAAACAATCATTTTAAGGCGGGTTCGGATTAACACTTTTTAAGCATGAATTCGTTATTAATG
The DNA here is from genome assembly GCA_014183005.1 of Castanea mollissima. Classification (NCBI taxonomy): domain Eukaryota; kingdom Viridiplantae; phylum Streptophyta; class Magnoliopsida; order Fagales; family Fagaceae; genus Castanea; species Castanea mollissima. Next base: position 30,814,599 of record JACAVU010000005.1, read on the forward strand.
CCTTAAATATATGTGTGTAATGTGTGTATGAGAGATTAATTTGAAGATGCATATCACAGACTTACTGTCCAAAATGAGCATTACCAAGATAATATTTGTAGGAAAGTTATTAGGAAGTCTCGTAATACTATAAATGTGTAGTCTTTCCTCTCAAATGAATAGTGTGTCCCACTATGAATTTAATTAGTAGGATTCACCATTTATATGAAAAGAGGCGTACGCATTTATGGTACTCAGAGAGTACACAATAATTTTTCATATTTGTATTATTTAATTTGTATAAATAGAATTACTATCAAGAGTTTTTTAACTCGGTGGTATTATCTACTCTTCTTTAAAATAAAAATCATAGTTCCAATCTTTCCTCCTCAATATTAGTTTTGAAAGTAAGTTTGAAAGTCTCAATATTAGTTATAACTATCTAATAAAATTAATAATATAAAACTTATATAAAAGTATTCATAAAAAGCTTTATATAAAAGATTTGCTTAAGGAATAAGAAGAACTAGATTCTCAAAAAAGAAAGAGGGAATAAAACGAAATTAGAGAAGACTGAGATTTCTATGACTTTCAACAAGGGTACACGTTTCAGCTTTGGAAGTTGAATAAATAAAAAAATAAAAGCCAGATTTAAAGATAACTAAGAAAGATATAAGTAGAAGTTTGAAAAGAAAACAAAAAATCTACTGTAAGGCTTTAAGACGTGCAAAGTCCTTTTTTTTTTTAATTAATCACATTCTAGAGTCTTTTTTTTTTTTTTTTTGGATGGGACACATTGCAGAGTCTTGAACTTATAACTAAATATTTAATTGTACAATTTATGGGCCGCTTGGTCGGAAAAGAATCAAAAGATACGTTTCAGACACATTTGATTTTCATGTTAGAAACGTGGGACAAACGTGTATGCTTGTATCCTAAGTTGAGGCATCGCTTTCAACACTTTCAATTAATATTTCGAATATTAAAAAACTACTATATATATATATATATATATATATTGTATAAACAATTAACCATCAGAGTCTAAAATAATACTCAATAAAATATCTCCTGTCAACGTTCAAACTGTTTTCTCTGAAGATTCAAATCACTTGGATGACCATTTTTATTTTATTTATTTTTGAGAGGATGACCAATCAATCATGTACAGCTTAGAAGAAATTATAGGAAAATAGCAATCTGTTTCCAAAAGGAGTTCTGTAGAGCTGTATTAATTACTTACTATATATATATATATATATATATATTGAATTTTAAGGATTAATATAAAAGAAGGTAAACAAAAAAAGCCATCATCCCCTGTCAACCCAACTGCAAACTTGTCCTCCCACTTGTTTCATTAGTCTTGTCCTTCAACTAATGGAAGAGTCATACCAAACCCACGTGATGAGACTTATGTGTCTCCGTGTTTAATCCAAAGCATACCCTTATGTACTATTGCACGCTAAAAAAAAGAAACGGTAATTATATTTGTGCTTATATGTTAAAAAGAGGAAAATTATTATATACTTTCGAAATATTATAAATGTATATTTTTTTATATAAATAATGAGTCTTATTAATTAAATTTATGGTGAGATCTATCATTTATATGAAAAGAGGAAGTACGCATTTATAGTACTCTGAGAGTATCTAATAATTTTCCTTAAAAAGATTAGTTAAATTATAATTAAAAAATTTTGTAATTTTTTGTAATCTCTTGTAAATCTAAAATTCACTTACTAAATATTTGATGTTTACTAAATATTTGATGTGAGGCTCAATAAACACGTCTATACAAAACACACTCAAACACAATTTGGAGTATCATTCAAAGCCTTATGTGTTGGTTTGAGATATTTATTAGTAGATAGTTTCAATGGGAAAATTTTTAGGTAGCCCTGAAGAATAGTAAAATAGTGTTCTCTCCTCTCACATTCATGGTAGATCCCATTATGAATTTAATGAACGGACCTCACTATAAATGTGAGAGGAGGGAGCACCATTTTCCGTACTCTGAGAGTATCTAAGAATTACTCGCCTAAATGTACATCCATCTTGTGGACTAGTATCGCGGGACCCATTTTGGATAGAACTTGTGGTCCGTTTTGATAGAACTTATTACTGAAAACTGAAAACTGAAAACTGAAAACATTGTAGCAAAATAATTTTAAAATGTGTGAATAGTACCGCGGGACCCATTTTTAATAAAAAAGTTGTTAAAAAAGTGAAATTTATGGGACCCATGAACAGTGCATTTGTGCACTGTTCACAGCTGAATAGTCAAACCTTGCAGCTGAAAAAAAAAAAAAAAAAAAAAAAAAAAAAAAAAAAAAAAAAAAAAAAAAGGCAGACGCCAGACGCAGCCACCCTATCCAAACTCAGCCTAATTCTCAAAAAAACTTGGTCAAAGTTTTCAACAATAACCGCAATGCTAGCTCTGTAGAAGTGGCTTATGAAGGAGAAGAAGAGACGTGACTCGTGAGTCTAAAGACAAATCTTCATAAACTTGAAAAGAGAAAGAAGAAATGGCTTTTGAAGGAAAAGAAGAGACTCGATCCATTAAGGCACAGCCTTAATAAATGTCTTCCTTAGACCACCATACCACTTTGACATAATTTGCACCTTTGCATTTGCAAGCCAACATATATTACGTTCAAGCCATTCATCATATTAAAGTAATATTATGGTTATATATGGCTTTCAACACATAAAATTGACACTCCAAGTATTAAGGGTTTGTTTGGATAGAACTTATGGTTGAAAACTGAAAACTGAAAATATTGTAACAAAATAATTTTTAAAATGGTAAAAATCACTGTTCATTCCAAAAGTTACTGTTCATTGGCCTAAAATCATTGTTCATGACCAATGAACAGTAACAAACACGCGTTGAAAAAAAAGAATAAAAAAAAGAAGCAAAACTTGGACGTGGACGGACTATCCAAACACCCTCTACGTAAATGCTTTAGGTGTTATTATCACCCAAAAAGAAAAAGAAAAAGAAAAAAGGCTTAATTATGATAAAAGTAAACCATATCTAGGTTCTTAACGGTCAGCAAATTATCATTATGTCAGCAGATTTATCGTTGTTTCAATTAAATATGATGACATAGTATGAATACAGGATTCCATTAAAGAAAATTTGTTGGTTAGATAATACAAAAATTCTCATACAAAATGCTGTAACTCGTTGCATATATAGCACAACTTTGACGTAGACAAAGCGAAATAGTTCACAGTTCACAGTTCACACACACAAAGTAACAAGTCAGAGTCTCAGACCACACACACAAAGTAACAAGTCAGACGCTTCAACAATTGGCACCGACATGTGATGTGATCACTGATTTCCAAGAAGATTTAGATCTCGGCCGACAGAGGAGCTCAGGGCAGAGTACCAAAAAGAAATATCTCTATTATAATATATATATATATACACACACACATTTATAAGAGTTTAATTAATTTAGCATAGTGGCCCAACAAAATTCAAGCTTGAGCTAACTCCGCTCTGGTACTCGTTGACCAAAATGGATTAATATATATATCATTATCGTGCATTAACAAAGTCCATACCAAACACGCATGAAATTTGTGGCTTCACGTTTAAAGTAATGCCTTAGAAAGTAAGTATATTATCCTTTTATTATTTAATTTGAAAGGTTTGCATGTTATTCATACTTTTCAATTCCATTCGACATGTCTCCCCTTTTTTGGGGGAGAGGGGTTGATTTTCTACTTGTTCACGGTAGTATGATTCATTAACTAATAGAATTTTGTCAAAAAAGAAAAAGAAAATTCTTGTCAAACTAAGATATATAACTTGTAGCATTACAAATTGTGTAGATTTGGACAATGTAAGGGGTGTATATTCTACCTTGGGTATGTAGTAGGTCAATCTGAATGTCTCAACAATAACAATAAACTCCAAATGTGACTAGTATATATATATTTTGGTTTAAAATAGTGCAAATGTGAACTAAGCGTTCCTAGATCTTTAACTTTCACTTAATATAAGAAATTTTTTTATTGGAAAAATCAAGGCTATTAATCCATGTGATGTGTATCGACAACCCCACCTTTCTTTTCAATATAAATTGAAGTATTAAGTATAAATAAGGCCTATAAATTGAATTTTTTTTCTTTTATTATCTATTTTTTCCCTTTTAAAATGATTTGTATGGAATCAATAACTAGCTTTCATGAGATATGTACACGATGTTTATATAACAAATTTTAAGTTGCAGTTTGTTACTAACTATTACTAATAGAAAAAAAAGTAATTTCAGTAATGTGTTTAAATTAGAACCAATAACAATTTATTTCCTAAGATTTATTTGCAAAAATTTTGTAGACATAGCAGTTCTTCTTCTTAATATGTACAATAAAAGCAAGCCTTTTACTTAATTAAATCAACACATATTCCTTAAATTGAAGGAAAACCACACGAAATTTTTTTTTTTTTTTAAATTTTGAATTTAATATGTATAAACACTAACACTTATTTGTGTTGCGTTGGATACAAGAATAAATCCTCACACTCTCACCTACACAAAACTCCAAATAGCATAATATAATAATATTGCAGATTCAAAACCAAGAAATGATTTAGCATATTAGTTTGTGTACGTTTCAGTGTTATTTAGTATTTTTTTTTTCCTATAATAAAAAATAAAAAAATACTAAATAACGCTAAAATGTACCCAAACTAATAATTGAAATTCAACTATATATAGAACAAGTACTCTAATTAGCTTGTTTTAAATTCCCACAAGTTGGAAGCATTATGCCAAAAGTACTACATTTTGGCGATTCGATTGGTGGATATATAAAATATCAAAGTAGAGAGTTCGATCGCATTCGGTTTAGTAGGTAGGCTAGTATCTGTGTATTTGTTTTTTTTTCAACAGGCATTGTGTTCCATATTACGCACTGCTCCATGGGATTTATACTTCAGAAATCCAAGTTTAAGGGACTCCTGAGACATGTGAAAGCACAATTTTCTCTCTCTCTCTCTCTCCTCTCTCTCTCTCTCTCTCTCTCTAGGATTCTTATATATAGTAGCCAGCACATGTCAAATATGTCATCTCAATATTTCAACCAAATAAATTTAATTGGCCAGCAGGTTAAGTGGGACAGATTTTGGGCTTTTCAACCTGCAGTCCTTAAAAATGGTTGACAATGTTTCAACATTTTGGATCATGATTTGAAATTTTTGATGTAGTCCGAAGTATTATTTAAAGATTCCAAATCGCAAAAGTTATCCATTTGATCAATTTGCTCACATGCTTGTTTATTTCTTTACCTAAACCTTTCCGCTTCACATTATACAGCACAAGAGAGAGATAAGACTTAAGAGAGAACATAAAGCTACGCATTTATGTAAAGAGACCTATTTCCAAAACGGTTGGTGCCTCATATATTTTTTTGCTGACCCATTGTGAAGTGTGAACTGCACGTTCAGTCTGGGCTAGTTTGGTAGATGCAGTCACCGCCATTGAAAAAAAATTCAAGGACATGAACTAATTCGTTTTTGGTCTCTCTTCTACCAAACTTAACAATTTCGTCTCTGTTAGGCAAGAAGAGCCAATTGAGAATTTAAAATTCAGGTATGCTAGGATATTACAAATTTATTTATTATACCCATTTGATACGAGTTGCGAAAGCATCATCAAATAGAACACGTTTTCTTCTAGAAAACAAGAAACAAAACATGTTTGCTTTTGAAAATAACCTAAAATCTATGAGAGTTCCTTTAATCTCAAAAGAGAAAAAGTTTAAAATTTACTAGAAAATAGAAAGACAAAAATTCGAATTTTATTAATTGAATAATTGTTAAAAAAAGTGTACAGACTTAGGGGCCTCTTTAAGGCTTTGTAAAAATTGACATAGAATAAAAGATATTCTAAAATAATTCCTAATTAATACCTAACCATACTAGGAACCAAATTTAACATAAAAAAAAATATTAAAAACACCTAAAAATGAGGAAATAATAACCCTAAACCTAAAATAACGTTTTTACATAAAAATAAAAAAATTAAATAATTACAAAAATTTAATTGTAGATTATGTTTAAGGGTTGTCAATGGGCCGGGTTGAGCCGGGTCGGCCCATTTTTACTTGGCCCATGGGCACAATGGGCTATTAATTAGTTAACGGGCCAAGTCGGGCAAGACCGAAAGAGAAAACCTCAGCCCATGACCCTGCCCACGGGTAATGCCCATTTTATCTTTAGTGAGTTGGGCTATCGAGTTGGGCCTAATGGGCTACCCATGGACTTGTATTAGCATATTATTTTATTATTTTTATAAGGAAAGAATCAATTTTTTATAAGAGAATAATTAATTTATTTTTTTAAAGGAAATAATTAAAGAATTTAATACTTAATTACAATTTTTTATATATTCAAATCTATTTAATTTTTTGTTTTGTTGATGGAAACCTATTTAAATAGTTTTTATTTTATCTTTAATAAAAAAAATGTCAAATGGTTAATTCAAATTTGCTAGACTACTAGAAAAATATATATTTAGTAAACTAAATTTAGCACAATTATTTGAGTATCTTAGTGGTTGAGAGAGTTCTCTTAAGAAATTCCTCTATAATATCTCAAGATCAATCCTTCATACAATTCCTATATATTTTTGTTATTATTTATGAGTTATTGGGTTGGGCCAATGGATTAGGCCAATGGGCTGGGCAACGGGTTGGGATACTGGGCTAGCCCACCGAGTACCCATGGGTATAAAAACTAGCCCACTGCCTGACCTATTGGGCTAGTGGGCTACCCATGAGCCTCAACAACAACGGGCTGGGCTGCCCATTAGCCCCGTGGGTCGTTGGGTTTTTGGGTCAGGCTATGGGCTATGGGCTATTTGATGACCCTTAATTATGTTCTACATCAGATCCCTCCAATTGAAATAAACTCATTCTTAAGTTGATAGTTAAGACCTGAAATCTTCCATGCCAAGAGAATAAATATTTTGAATACTTCATCTTCTTTGTATTCTTACCAAACTTGAAATTCACCAATTGGACAGCTTGAACTTCTTGTCCCATAATCTTCATGCAATTGAAAATATTCACCAAATAAGAGTCAATGATCAAATCAAATCTTTCCACTTCAATAAAATCAATAAACTTTGTTTCAATGTCTCCCATTAAAATAAAAGGAGTTTGAATGTTGCAATCATCTAACTTGATTTCATTGAAATCATTGACAACTTCCTCTATAATTTCTTCTTTAATGGTCTTTACTATCTTGACTTCAAGATCTTTATGTATGCTAGGATCTTCATTAATTTCCTCCACATTAATCTTGATTTCAGGATCTTCTTCTATAATAATGTCTTCATTAATTTCCTCATAAATCTCTATATTTTTTTTCTTTGACTTCTACATAATCTTCAAGAACAATATTTACTTGAACATGCAATTCTTCCTTTAATGGTGGAATATATGGCTCTTCAAAATAATTTAAGTATGAACTTCATGGCCAATAATAATCTTGTATTGTATACGACAAGATTTCTTCACAATCCAAATGATAAAATTTGATAGCAAGCATCTTTTTCATCCTTGGCCATGAACAAATTTTGTCTTTACCATGTTAGATTCTACCAGATTGTACTTGTTCCCACCAACATAAGGCATACTCACTAAGTTTATACAAAGCAAGTCCAACTTTTCTCTTATAATAAATATTCTCATAGTCAAATAGATCCTCTAGATCAAGTAACTAGTTAAGAAAATTTTCTTCATAAAAATAACCATTAAAACTTGCAATTTTTCTATAAAGTCTATATGAAATTTGCTTACTAATAGGTTACTCGTGAGTTATGTCTCCGCAACAATAATCCTTATTGTTTCCATGCTCCAATGATGGCATCCTAGTAAAGATATTTGTGAGTGCTAGCTGTACGTCATGTAATTCTTCTAAGTTTTCTGTCACTGGAAGTGCTACCGTCTCATATGTTAGCCAACAAACCAAGATAAGTCAAGACTCTGATACCAACTGATATCGTGGAATTTTGAAGAAAGTACACACGATACTCTCTTTGATGGACAAAAACTAAACTATTAGTTTCTAGGTAGTAAACCTTGAATCCACAAGGTAATAAAACTTGAATTCACCAGAGAAGAAAATTGACAAAACGTCTGTATTTTATTGATAATAATCCGAAAACTAAATTGTCTTTGGAGACTACAATGCTTTTAAATAGTAAAAACAAAACTTAGGACAACTAGAAACCCTAAGTTGGCTACGAAAGCATATAAAACCCTAATTTAACTAAAAAACATTAAAAACGCCTAAAATAACAAAAATTACATAAAAACACTAAAGTTAAATAATTACAAAAATTAAATATTAAACCGTGTCCTTCATTAGACCCTTCCACTTGAAACAAACTCATCCTCGAGTTGACAATCGAAATCTAAAATCTTCCGCTCTAAATAAACAAATACTTTGAATGCTTTAATAAATTGATCCAGTTTTGAAATTTGAATTCTTTATAAAGTGTAGCAAAAAATTTATTCTCATCTACCTTTAATTTATTTACAACATCAATCAACAAAGGACTGATAATAAAATTAAAATTTTCTACTCCAAGAAAATCAACATATTGTGTAGTCAATTTCGACAAATCAACCGAAAGCTGAGGATTGTGATTTGTAGACTTATCCTCATATTTAATCTCAATTGCATCTTCCACAATTTTCTCAACAATTATCATCTCTTAATTTCTATCATTATCCACAATCAGCTCAACCTTTTTTTTTTTTTTTGACCTCTTCATCAAGTTTTTGGCAAGTGGTATCTTCAATTTTCAATTTTATAACTTGTTGAAAATCTTGATCTTTTTTAACCACTTCAAAAATTTCTTTAGAAATAGGTTGCTTCTTCTCAACCCTTAAAGTCTTTCCTTTACTTGACACATGGACTTGACTGTGATAATTTTGGTTTTGTGGTTGACCTTTTATGTTTTGAATATATTGCTTTTCATATGAATATACAGATTTATAATCAACACTTATATAATCTAGTATATCATAATAGTCATTAGGAAACCATAAAACAATTAATACCCTTTTCATTCTTTGCCAATAGTAGATTGGATGCTTACCTCATCGCTTTCTATCTATTTGAATATCTTCCCACCATTCATCTACTTCATCGTCCAATTTATGAAATGCAAGTTGCGCTTTTTCTTTATCACAAATCTTCCAAAAATTAAAATACTCTTCCAAATCAAGAAGCTAGTCAATAAAATCCAACTTTCACATATCTCTATCAAAGAATGGACTTGTAGTTAGGAGTGCGTCGTTGAATATATTGATCATTGTTGTTATGAGATGATTTCCTCGCAAGAAGAGTATTAATCATTTGCTTGATTTGGCCTATGATTTGCTGACTCTTTTCACTAAATTTTTTATTCTCATCACGAACCTCTTCACAAAACTTGAGGAACTCAGATCTAGTGAGGACTAGGTTGTTGATGTCATCACCACCATCATTGTTGTGGTAGTCACCGTCTCGCCAGTTAGCCATCAAACCCGGGTATGTCAAAACTCTAATCTCAACTGATACAGGATGCGAAAGTGTCAATAAGCAGAACACGTCTATTTCTAGAAAACAAGAACAAAACACGTTTGCTTCTGAAAATAACCTCAAATTCATGAAAGTTCCTTGAATCCACAAGGGTCCTTGAATCCACAAGGAGAAAGAGTCTAAAATCCACCAAAAAATAGAAATACAAAAGTCTGAATTTTATTGATTAAATAATTGTTAAAAAAATGTGTACAGATTTAGGGGTTTATTTAAGGGCTACGTAAAACTTGATAGACAAGAAAATATATACTATAATAACTCTTAATTAATACCTAACTATAATAAGAACCAAATTTGACCTAAAAAAAAATTAAAAACACCTAAAAAAAGGAAATTATAACCCTAAACCTAAAATAATGTTTTTGTATAAAAATACCAAAATTAAATAATTACAAAAATTAAATTGTAGATTATATATGTCTTATGTCACCATTTTATAAACTAACGTATTCATTTTTAAATAATCATAATAATAATAAATATCAATCTAATTTATTATCAAGTTATTTTATATTTTTTTTATAATAAAATTGACAATATTTTTAATATTTTCTTATTATAAAAAAATAGCAAATTATAGGTTACCCACCTGTGGTTTGATCCGAATTTAAGTTGTTTATTTGTGATTTAAAATTTGGCACTTTACTCACCTGAAGTAAGCCCCACTAGGGTTCGTTACCTACCTTGTTACTTTCTACATTAAAACATAAAAAACATAACAGAATAAACGAGAAGAAGATCAAAAAGTGGCATATATAAACTCTAAAAAATATGAGTTGTATACAATTAAGAGGCAAAAGAAAAAAACAACCATCTGTATACGACAACTCTATAGCTAGATCAAGAAAAATTAAAAATAACACAAGAAATCAAGCCCCACAACCCCACTGTGAGAAGATAAAAAATCACCGCTACAAAATAAGAAAACAATCCTAGTTTTAAAAAACCTCGGTATTCAAAGGAAAACAACAAACCCATCTCTACCTTTACTCTATCACAAACTTCTTCACAATTCAGACAAACCACTAAAAACTCTTTGCAAGAAAATAAAAACTCCACAATTAAAAAAAAAAAATCAATTAAAAAAAAACAAAGAAATCAGAGAAAAGTAAATGGACAGAGAAGAACCACCGTTTCTATTTCCATCACCGTTTCTATTTCTTTTTCTGTTTGTTTTTTCTCTTTGCTGAATACCAAAGTTTTTGTTCAAGTAGCTATATTTGAGTCTTTGATGGTACAAGTTAATCTTTGAGCGAATTTTGTGTTCTATTGAAGTTCTGGAGCCAAGGTTTCAAATTTTTACAAATGCCACTTTTTGATTTTCTTTTGTTTGATTTTGTTATTTTTTTATTTTTTATTTTTATGCTTTAACATAAAAAGTAACGAAGTGGGTTATGAAACCCTAACAGAACTTACCTCAATTAGGTAAAGTACTAAATTTTAAACCAAAAATAGGCAAATTAAATTCGGGTTAAACCGATGAATAATCTATATCCTTAAAAAAAAAAATCATACTTTAGCAATGAACTTTGGGGAATGGGACAACAAAAAGTGAGTTTTTGAACACGGAGATCTCTATAGATAAAGATTAATAATGATATTTAGATCTTAAAATATTATTAAAAAAATATGTCATTCGACAGTGACATATAGAAACATATCCACTAATTCAAGGTCCTCTTATGGTATCTCAAATGTTTTTGAGGATATGATACTCACCGAGAACTTACTATTCAATGTGATGTGAATTACTAACAAACTTATGGGTTCTAGTTAGTTTAATCGATAAAGTTTCTAATGGTTTGAATATTAAATTTGAAATTTAATCTCTACTCACACCAAAAATTGATTGGTGTTTTGATCTGATGATAAAGAACTATTATCATAAATAAACGCCATTATTGCCTATCCAAAAAGACAAAAAATAAAAATAAAAGAAGAGAAATATACATTATCATATGACGTGTTATATTTCCCTAATATATATATGACATGGTATAATTTACCATCCGATTTATCATAGACATTATTTTATTTGACCTATCACACTAATATGAAAAATAAATAAATCACATTTGTCTCTCTCTCTATATATATATATGTGTGTGTGTGTTTGTTTGTGGATTTACTAATCAATATAAAGTTACTTAACGGTGTGATAAAATGATTGTTATATATAATACTATTATTAATGGAGATACCACACCCATGGAAAAGCGTGGATATTATAGGATTCCCTATCCATTTATATAAAATGACAGATTAATATTTTAGGTAATGACTCATATTTGGTTCTATAAATAATATGATTTGTTTCGATATATTTTATATTTTTTAATACATAAGTAGATGAATAGATCGATGAGGTCAAAATTTTTAGTTGACTCTACAAACAATCCAAATGGGCATTTGAGCTTATCTTGGGATTGAGATTTGATGCAATGCAATTGTACCATGCAATTATCCCCCCTCCCTCTCACAAAAATTTTTACTTCACCCACTTTTTAGCTTTAACTTTTTAACTATTTTTTATTTTATTTTATTCAATGGTTGAGATTGAAAGTTGTTTTTCTCAACTTTCATCTTAACCATCTAATGCTATTGCATCAATTGCAATATCCTAGGTATTGCACCTAATCTCAATTCCTTATCTTGCAAGACCTAGATGAATTCCCCATAGCCATTAAATTTTTTTTTTTTTTTTTTTAATTTTTTTTTATGCAATTCAATTCCATAACTAACTTGGTAAGATTTGTGATTCAAATAGAGAAAAAGTTGAAGCTCGAAGAGTAAGAAGCAAGGAACTTCGTATTAATCACAACTTGTTTTGACATAATATGGATGACAATAAACCACATCATGAAATAATCTACAAGGGGAAGTAATTGATTCTATGCTTTCAATTAGTCAAGTTAATAAAGTTTACTCTGACCATTTGATGTCTTATTGGATATAGCTCATGGCACCCTACCTATCCCCGCTTTTGTGAAAGTCAACTTCAATGTCGAAATCAAGTTGGGAGAAGAATGCATTGCAGCTATCGACAGGAAATTAAAGGGAAATTATCTTTGTATGGAAAGAAATAATAGAAGACCAAGATCGTAGCAGAGAAATGGAATATTTTTAGGTACTTTCAAAGTATAGTGAAATGATATTCTTCTCCTCTTACATTCATAATAGATCATACTATAAATTTAATAAGTGGACTCTACCATGAATGTGAGAAGAAAAAGTATCATTTACCATGTTCTCGAAGTACCTAAAAATTACTCTAAAGAAAGCAACAAAATTGAACATTAAACATATAAATTTTTGTTAGGTTCTAAGACCTTAGGGACTAATGTATTAGAACTTCAATGTGTATTGTGTTGGCAAACCATGATCAAAACATAGAATCTAGGTTTAGACTTGTTCAAAGTATATTTTTATTGTAAAGTTGGAATCAAGTGATTGCAGAAATTAATGGACAAATTCTGCAAGGTTCAATCAATCGAAAATTAGATTCGATCGATCAAGAATCGTGCAGAATTAATTTTTTGTAGAATTTCCAACTCAGCTCAAGCCCGTTTGACGTGTATGGTTTTATGTTTTACTTTTCATATTAAAAGAAAAATCATGACTACGTTTTAGAGGCTTTTGATGTGCTGTGTATTGAATCTCGTGTGAGATCTAGAGGTGTTTACCTTCATACACACTTAAAGTTATCAAAATCAAGATTGATATCAAAATCTTGGTGATTGCTTCAGTTGCTGCATAAGAACTTAACGAAGATCTGAAATCTTTGAGTGGAGTCTCAAAGTCACAAGTAGGAGAACTTGTGGTTGCAGTGGATCAAAAGAAAGAAGTAGTCCGTGGACTCGAAATTGTTACGTGGTCGTAGTAGTAAGTTTTCTACTCGAGGTAGCAATAGGATGTTAGTGATTTAAGTCTTATTGTACAAACTTTAATTTTTTTATAGTAGATTTGTTTTACCTTGAGAATAGCTAGGTTAAATCCTCCCTAGGTTTTTTACCGATTTGGTTTTCCTAGGTCATTAGATCTTTATGTTCTTTATATTTTTCCACATTATATTTATGTTACACATATTGGTTTAACCTAATGTTAATTAACAAACTTGTTAATCAACTTGGCTTAATATTAGGTTAATCATTTTGTATTAAGGGGTCTAAATCTTTACAATCTTTAATGAGATTCTCTCAATGTAATACAACCATTCCAAAGCTCCTTATAGGCAATGGAAAATATCAATGCCAATCTATTTTGAACACCTTAACTGTCTCATTAGAAAAACACACATCCAGATAAGCTAATTTTGCTGCCCGTTATGTAATTAAATCTTTTTTTTTTTTGTAACTATGTGCAAAAGATCCTCATCTCTTCTTCCATTATTTTTGCCTAAGGAATTAAGAGCAAGATGGTCCTAGTTCCCCCTCTTTCGTAATCATTGTCCTTTTAGTATTAAATTTTATTTAGAAAAAACAAACCCAAAAAAGAAAAAAAAAAAAAAACAAAATTTGTAGTTGAAACAATTCCAAAATCTTTGGCAAGACTGCCATAGTAAGCACGATCTTGATAAGAACAAAGGTACACGACGAAGTAAATATATATAAAAAGGAAAAACGAAACAAAAGAGGTAGTATGAAAGAAAACAAGTGATGATGCTGGACTAGGTCCTTTTGGTAATTGATGTTATCTAATCTAACTAGTATATTTCATTTAAATCGCTGGACCTGATTGTTTATTTTTCTATCTTAGTCCTCTGGTAAGCTTTCTATCAATTGCCAGTGAAAGACATCGTTATTACACAACAAATGCGTATAAGATTTATTGATGCTCGTTTTTGCAAATCCGTACTCAAAAGTCTATAAGAAGGAAAATCTAACAAAAAACAAGGCCCAGAAGCCCATGAGGAAGAAAGTCCAATAAAATGTAAGGCCCAAAGGCCCACCAAAAAGACTGAAGAGTAAGAAAGGCTCAAAGAAAACACAAAATAAATAAAAGCCTAGACTTACGCCTGGGCTAAGAAAGAAATGCAAGTGAAAGTGATCTGCAGCAGGATACAGATCTACTGTAGAATACAGTTCTTCAGCAGAATACAGTTCTTCAGCAGAATGACTCGACAGAATAAGGCAAATTGGGTTCAAGACCCGTTTGATCCAATAAAGAGTATTTCGTCCACAAAGACCCAAATCATTTTGTATAAAAGGATAGGAGTGAAAACTAATATGAAGAAACATAGTGGAAAGAAACACGATGGAAAGAAACAAGGAACAACATAAAGTGTCAGCAGCAGGAACTGCGTGAAGGAAAGAAAAGTCAAACCAAAGAAAATGACGAACACATCAAGAAGCGCATGAAGAAATAAGACAAAGCTAGTGGCAAAAAACGTGTGAAGGAGAAAGAAAACAAAATCAGAGAAAAGACGAAAGAAAACACGGCAAGCCCAAGAGTCCATATCCTTTAACACAAAGAATAAACACGGGCATAAGAGACACGTAACAAAACGAAACAATATCAATCTGATACAACAAAAATGACGTGAGAATGAAATAAGACAAAAATAGAGGATAGTGGAACAAGCACACAAGGGTTGTAGCACCACCAACTTCTACCTAGCCAATACAAGGGAGGTACATCCACGGTCAAAGGATTCAGATGGTGTGGTTTAGTGGAGGGAAGAAAAGAGGCCTATATTTGGTTTCTAGCCGTGGCTTCTTTTAAGAATATAACTTGCTAGGATGGTATCTTACCCAACTAGGATGATATCTTACCCAAAAGAGGTAGTAGATGGCTGGACCCATTTGATGCATGCCATAGAGGTATGTGGTGAGGTAATTTAATCCTTATCCATTTGAATCTAGAGTGAAAGGCTTATAGCAAGAACAAACAAAAGGGAATTTTGCCTTGGAATGAGTAATGGTGGAGTGAGAATGTGCAGAGCAATGGTAGTGATTAGGCAACCAATGGGTTGGTGGACAGTCTTGAATGAATGCCCACAACAAACAAAAAACAGTTGGTGAAGCCTACGGGTAAAAGGGAGAAATGTCATGGAATCAGTTCACTATAGATGAAAGGAGGGGTGAGAGACCCAGGGCAAAGGCAGTAGTAAACAAGAAAGAAAGAAAAGAGAAAAGAAAAGAAAAAAGATAGAAAGTGGTAAAAAGAAAAGAGAAAACACAGCAGAAATAGGAGCATGTGTTGACAGACTATCTTTTCCCTCCCTCCTCAACAAACCCACTCTTTAGAATCTCAAAAGCGATAACAAGTAGCCATTTAGGCTCATTCCTCAAAATGCACAACTTTAATGGCAGAATCCTATAACAAGGATGTTTAAATTGGGGTTCGGGTTCCTTTTTAGTTCACTTCTTGCGAGAAGATTCAATATATTATCTTTGCCACAAATATTTACATTTGCTCTGCTATAGCACTTTTTTTTATATGATATTTATTGTATCAATTATTCTGCAATGGTATCTTTATTTGACGTATTAGCTGTTCTATTGCGGTATATTTATTTGCTGTATTAATTATTCTGCTGTAGCACTTTTTATCATATTTGTTGTACTAGCTATTATACTAACTAAACCTTTTTTACTGAAGCTTTCTTTTATTTCTTTTTAATTATGTGTTCTACTTTTAATACGAATTAATCACTATTCTGTCATCAACGTGAGCGTGCGCACACACACATTATAGCTCATATTCTGCAAAGTTTATTTTATATATGTATATGTGAATACATACGTACACACACACACACACACATTATAGCTCATATTCTGCAAAGTTTATTTTATATGTGTATATGTGAATACGTATAAATATATATACTAATACATGTATTTATATGTTTGAGAATATGTTAACCCATGTAAACTAAATTTTGGTTGATGGGTATTTTCTTTGGGCTTGAGAGTTGTTCATGTGCAAAAAGTAAAAAAGTATTTCTGCAGTAGAAAATGAAAGAGCAGTCATTCAGATGCAAAAAAGTGCAAAAAACTTTACTGTACAAAAAAAAGTTAAGGAAAGTTAGTTCCACAGCAGAAGCTGGAAAGATGTTCCTTTTGCAGTAGAGATGGAGAAAAGTCACTCATGCTGCAGAAAATTGCTAAAAAATTCACTACACAGAAGTTAAGTAAAGTCAGTTTTGGGGCAGAAACTAGGGAAATGTTCCTTTTGCGGTCAAAATAGGGAATAAGCCCAGTTTGTAGCACCATCCCCTAGACTTTAGATTCAATATTTGCGCACAAACTAATAGCGGCAGAATAGTACCTTAGAGCCCATTTTGCAGAATGTCAAGCCCAAGTTTCTTTTTACAGAAAGCCTAGACTAAACATAAGACATATGTCTAAGATACAAAAAAGTGTAAAAACAACCCCCAACAAGACTCCAAAACATGCACTTTTTTTTTTTTGCTTAGTCAAGGAAATGTACTTGGTAAACAATAATCCGTTCAATTTGTGCATAGGATATTGCCAGAAAAGAGACCAAATATATTAGAGAAAAGTGGCAGGCCAAATGCCATCCCTTTCATTCATTGGATTGAAGATCACTCGTCCACTAGTGATGTTTTCACCATCTGCTTCAAGATTCAACTTGGGCTTAAGCCTCCATCAAAGGCTTAAGTTTTCCAAGCCAACTTTCAACAACCTACCCTGCTTAACAATTACATTACCATGATAATGATGCCCATCAAAACCCATGGCACTAAAGCTTTCCCAAGATTATTCAGACCCAAATACTATGAAACGTTTCGGCCACAAATGAAGAAATTAATTTCAGTGTCAAGATTTGTCAAAATTAAGATATTTAACCCCATTCACACGGGAAATAATCTAGAGATTGTTTATTTTCCAAGGAAACTCATGGTGACTTGACAAACCTATAGTGCCCCATCCAACAAGTGACTTGCAACTTAGTATCCTACAAAATATAGGGGGAAAAAAAGAATATCAAATAGTCAGAGTATGAAATCATAATCGTAGCTCCTTACATAAGGAAAAAGTCTCTCCTTCAAACTCCCTCCCTCTTTTTTAGGACAAAGTTTGGTAACAAACTTTATTATAGATTAAAGCTATAATTGCACTCAAATTTTTTATATTTTTTTTATAAGATGTGAATTATAACAAATCATCAAATTACATTTTTTTTTTAAATATTCTCTATCCTTGCAAAATTTCAAGAAAATTAAAAATTAATAGCTATTTTATCAATCAAATGTTTAAATTTTGAGTTTTTGCAGTATAAGAATATACATAAAGAGTAAATTTATAAAATAAATAGTAAATAGCAGCCAATTAACATGAACTTAACATGTATTTTAAAAACATAAAAAATATGTAATTCAATAATTATATTTTTAAAATATGTAATAATGTTAATTTGTCTAGTGAGAATTGTAGTCTTAAGCTACAATTAAGTTTATAGCTAGATTTTATCTTATTTTATTTTTAATGAAAGTGAATTTTGAAAATTTAAATGTTGGATTACAATTTTTATGATATCCTCCATGCTTACAAAAATTCAAGAAAATCAAAGATCAATGGCTATATTATTAATAAAACGTTTAAATTTTAAGTTTTTGTAATCTAAAATTATGCATAAGGAGTAAGCGTATTTACTGAATAGTAAATATCTGATTTGAATAAAATTTAATATGTGTATTAAGAACATAAAGAACATGCAATCCAACGGTTAAATTTTCAAAATTTACGTCTAATACAAAGACATGCAAGGAATTTGAAAGGTTTTTCTCCAAATCTTGTCTTTTACATAATTACAAAGTAAACTAAATCATTTTGGGAATTAATATTTCCACATCAAGTAAATCCTCAAAGTTGCATCCATTATTACCAAAAGAGAAATAAACGTCATACTTGGGGTTTGAATACGTCCACTAAAACGAAGGCTGATATTCAAGGTAGAAGTGCATGGGTCAAGACATACTTATGCAGATACAAGGTAGAAGTGCATATGACAAGACATACTTATGCAGATAAGTAACGAGTCATCCAAGACTGGAAGCGAGACCAAGCCAGCTCAGCCGAAGCTTCATCCTCATCAGGCAATCCCATGCCCTTCCTCCTCTTCAGACTTCTGGAGACCTGTTCATGAATGCATGTGCATTGCCTGGATAAATGTGTACCTCATATGGAACTCCTGATGCTTTCAACTTCTCCTCCAAAGCCTTGGCAGCCTGAAATTCAATATTTAAAGACAATGGGCATGCAAAGCCAAGAAGAAAAAGAGACCGTTCTCTCTCTCTCTCTCTCTCTCTCTCATGGAAGCTTCCATTCAAATTTTTTAGTGATCACTATTCTAGCAGTACCATCAATTACAAATTATGCATCATCATCATTCATTTTTTCCAGGTTGAATTTGAGGTTTATGAGTTGACCGTGTATCCTAATTTAGGGATGGAGCCAGGATACCAAATGAGAGGGAGTGGAAGTATGAAACCATTTTTTTAGAAAATCCAAATTAGTATCTATTTAGTATTAACAAAATAGCAATAAATGAAAAGACATAAGAGAAAGAGAGAGAAAGAAACAAATGAGAGAAAGTGGGTGTGGGTGATATGGCATGAGCATGACGACCTCAACGGCGATGTATCGTGTAGGGTGGCCCTGTGTGTGGCTTGTACTGCTATGCAATTGAAGCAAAGGAGGAGAAGAGACTATTTCTATTCAATTGGTATCAATATCATAGTTTCAAAAATTAAACTAGTCAAAGTACAAGAAAGAAGATAGGTTCAAGGTTTTAAGGTCGGATCAAAATTCAACCAAAGTTCAAAATATGATGATGTAATAATTATTTTAATAATCATTTAATATGAAAAAATAAAATAAATGTGTAAAAAGTATTTAAAGAATTACAAATATATCTTTCACGGTTTATTACAAATATTAAGTAAATAGTTTCATGTTATTCAAAAATTTAATAAATTTATACAACACAAAATATCTATAAAATTTGAACTTATTTATAATATAATATAATACAATTAAATAAAACTAAAAATTCAAAGTTAATATATAAATATATCTGTAAGCTAAGCACATGAATTCAAGAGGCAAAAGGAGGGGGAAAAAAAAAAAAAATTAATGCTAGGGTGGGCTCACCACAATCTCCAATTAATCTTTTGTTAATGACATGGTATACTTATTTGTGAATGTTGTAAAATTATTGTAATTTTTTATTTTGTTTATAGCATTACTAAAAATTATCCCTTCAAGTCATCTCTCATCTCTAGGATCGAGACTTACTAAATTTTTTTGAAAAAATAG
Organism: Castanea mollissima; assembly: GCA_014183005.1. NCBI lineage: Eukaryota > Viridiplantae > Streptophyta > Magnoliopsida > Fagales > Fagaceae > Castanea > Castanea mollissima. The sequence continues at coordinate 30,834,480 of JACAVU010000005.1, forward strand.
TTAAATTAAAAAAAAAAAAATCATTTCCAAGACAACAATATCAGCCCAGTTAATTGCCTCTTTTGACTTCTCCATTTTTCTCTTTAACAAAAAAAAAAAAAAAACCCATTAGTTTCTTTTACCATCTCACCCCCCCTTTCTCAGTCTCTTACGCTCTGAGTTTCTCTCACCCTCTCTCTCTCAAGGATTATACAAGGGGGCCAAGACTCAGGTAGTATATATGGCATTTAAAAAATATTTTAAAAAATCTGGGCGCCAAGGAATGGCTCTGTCCCTGTCCTGATCAACACTCAAGCTCTCCTTTAATCCTTATATTCTAGCTCTCATAGTTTTTATTAATTATCCCTCACTTCAATTGCTCCCAACAATCTTAGTTCCAAACAGAAATGACTTATACCATCATACCACAAATATCATTCTAAGGATAATTTTGCAATGTTTTAAAAGCCTTGAAGGTACAGAGTTGCCATTTTTTAACAATAAAGTAGAAATCTTTGGTCACTTTATTAAAAGGTCAATGAATAACACATGGATTTTGTTAGGTTTTTGCACATGTACAATGGCTAAAACCTAAGGGCAAGAAAAGATATTTAAACAAAATCTGCCTAGTATCAACAACTCAGCCATGAACAACGAGAAATTTTAACATAGAAGGGAAGCTAACCAGGAATGATTAATACTAAAAGCAACCAAGAAAAAGAAAATGCCATACCGTCACATCTGAAAAGCCAACGAAGTTATCAAGCTCCCCAAAATGGGCCTGAACAGGAGCCTTAGCCTGGGCAGGGTCTGCAAGTTCTGATGAAGGAACTCCATAAAAAGCAACAACAACATCAACCTCAGGTGCAAGAACAGAACTTGCAATAGAAAGAGCACCCCCCATGCAAAAACCAGTTACACCCACCTAATGCAATGAAGCTATAAGTTTGCTTCTTCAAAATTTTAATATTAATAAGATATCTGCATCTTCAGCAATGTTAATGAGGATAATACATGGAACTAATTAATGACATATTACGTGGAATAACACAGTAGTAAAAATGCCAAAAGGAAATTAATGTCGGGCACTATGTTTTTGGTCCAACTTATATAATCCAAATTCTCACCGACTGCAAGCCTTTAGACGAACTCAGTTTTAACATGTGAGACGGAAAGCTAACCAAGCAGCACATACTTTAGCATGACATGCAAAAGGAATTAGTGAATTTGTAACTTGGATAGAGGAAAGCCCACCCTTCCTTGATTCCCTGGTGTTTCGAGAAGCTATGTAACTTATCCTCTTCTACTCAATAAAGATTCATTTTTTTCCCATAAAAAAAAAAAAATTATAAAAATTGAGCAACAACTTAACCATATAAAGAGTCCTTATAAATCGATTAACCTTTTACCTATCAAAAAAAAAAGACTCCTTATAAATCGACTTCTATGTGGGCCAATCATTTAAAATTCTCTTCATTTAGTTCAAACTCTCCTCAAATCTGTGGTTTTTGGAACCAAAAAAAAGAAGAGTAGCATTATTATGTCAAAAACTCGTCAAAGAAAACTCATAAACAAAAGGAATTGCATGTAAGGAGAAACTCTTTGACCAGAGCCCTCGCAGTTTGCCTCATTAATGCCACATAACTAAGGTGACAAACTTGAAGTAAACCTCAAAGCAACCTATACAAAACCTCAACTTAAGGCCAATCTTAGGACCAAGCATGGTGCTCAAAAACTTTCACATACTACAGCTTGGCAATACATACGAAAGGCAAGCAGTGGGATGGGATAATCACAAATTCAAAGATAGCTGATCCCTAAGGACCATGTTATTAGAGCAGCTAGACTATGCTTGTACAAAGTTATTATTATAATCCAGCAAAAATCAGTCTGTTTTTTCTTTTGCTTTTTTTATAAATTTTTATCCAGCAAGTAAACAACAGCCACACCTTCTTTGAACCATTTGCTTTAAGCCAGTTAACTGAAGCACAGATATCCTTCACGGCACCTTGCCAATCAAGGCCATCCATCAAGTGTTGTGCTTCTGCAACATCCAAACCAACCTTTCCCCGATACAAACTGAAGCAAAAAATAAAAGGTACACAGCATTCAAATGAATCAACAAACAATATGGCAAAATTATGACATTGACAAATATAATTTTTTATTTCTTTTAAAAAGAAAAATGTCTCTAATTTTAACAGGCACAGATGGCTTACTCTGGGATAAGTGCTTTAAATCCAGGGCCTAGTTGAGAAATTTTCTCAGCATGGTTTTTGATTTCAAAGTCAACACCCCACCACTCTTGAAGCACAACAATCCCAGGAGCATCTTCTTTGCCAACCACATACGCATCAAATGCCTGGTCAAGTATGAAAATAATAATAAATAAAAATGAACGAAGATCAACTAAAATCTAACAATGCAAAAAAAAAAAAAAAAAACCATCGTGCATAATTCAATAAAATTAAGAATATTCAACTATACTGTGGGCTTTTGGGAGGCAAAAAATCTTCGTAACATGGCATGATACTTTGAGTTGACACACTAGGCTACTTCTGATCCTTTGTGAACAATATATATTAGCACATTATAAACACATCCCACATCCCATCAAATCTAGAAACATTACCTCACACCCGCACGTCATATAATTTTTGGTGACATAATCTCTAACTAACGTGAAGCACTAATCCTAAGTTGTATAAGTTATGGACTATGGGAAAAAGAAGGAAGATGCTTAAAAATTGACTTCCAACCATAAGTGCTTCTAATCAATTCCCAACTTTTTTACCTTATTCTTCATGATATCCACACACAAAGTGAAATATCTTATACTTGATTCATAGCCACCATTAGAGGGAACAACAGCAAGTGTCCGTTTGGGTTAACCGTTTGAAAATGTGATTTTGAAAAAAATAGCAATTTTAAAAGTTGCATTGAAAACACTCTTGGTAAAAAGGCAATTAAGCATTTGGTAAAATCTATGTAAAGTATTGTTGCTGTGAAAAACTGTAATCTGAAAACATAATTTTTTGGTGACTTCAAAAAAGCACTCCCATGAGCTGCAATTTGAAGAGGCACCCCACACCCACCCCCCATTCGTTCAGTTTTAAAATCACAGTTTTCTTAAAAACACAAAACCAATCGCAAATTTTGTTTCTTTTTTCTTTTCTTTTCTTTTTTTTCATTTTCATTTTAGAATAATAAAAAAAAAAAAAAAACGAAATCGCAATACCAAATGAATCCCAAATCACTTTTCAGTTATCACTTGGGCATTGCCAGAGGATGTCTGTGGAGTTAGAATCGCTCAATGATTTCCTAGATAAAATCAATGATCATGAATGAGGGGCTTGAAAAAAAAAATACAAATAAATTTGGAGCATTGCCACAATTTATTGAGGAGCATCAATATCAAAACTTCTCTTTGAAAAATTATTGATATGGTTTCAATTACTCATGACAATGTTTGATATGGCAATAATTTTTCTTTCTTTCAAGTTTCATTGTATACACTTCAATATCTCCATATAAGATCATGGTTAGTCATACTTATATACTCAGATGCTACGTAATTCACAATGTAATTTGGTTAGCAACACACAATCCTAATAACAATGCAGAAAACTCTCTCTCAACCCATTAATAAGACCCATTCCATTCTACTCCAACACATACAACTCCAGGAAAAAAACAACCCAATAATCAAAACCACCCAAAAAAATTAAAAATTAAAACCCAAATTCAATATATATATAATCCCACTAAGAAGACAAACACATTATTCAAAACCATCTAACAAGTTCCAAACGGCCTGGGCTGGCGCTTGAGAAACACTTAGGCCATTGCCTAGGGTCCCCAATAAAAATAGGCCCCATATATTTAAAACTAATAATTAGTTTTTTGTTAAAAAAAAAGAAAAAAAAGGTGAGCTCCTTGCCTCCTTCACTTCAAGAAGGCCCCAAAATTGTTGGATAATAGAAATCCAACTCATTTGAGTTGCTAAATTGGTTAACAAAATTAAAATTAAGTTATCAATTTATTATTAATGATCAATTTCCCATAACAACTTAATATATCAATTTTTTTATTAATCTCTCCCACATTGTAGACTGTCAATATTAACCATCCAATTCCAATCTCTCGCATGGTCACACACCAACCAATATCTCTCTCCCTCAACACCGAAATCAAATTTGGAAATTAGATTTCAACTATCCTTCACCATATATAATTTTATCAAATGTAAACTTCTAAAACTCATTTTATAACTTTGTAAGAGCCTTGTACAAAACTGTCACGAATTATCAAAAAACTCATTTAGAAAAATTTACAACTAAATGTTAGAAAAAAAAAACTTATATTAAAAATGGTAATTAATAATTTTGCATATCAAAATGCAAGGAAAAATGAAATAACAATATAGCATTGATTAAATAACATTTCAAAAAACTTTAGAACTGTTGCCTAGGCGTCAAATTGTCTCGAGCCCTGCAAACGGCCAAACCCCAACACAGCAACACACAATCTCAAACACCAATGTCAATAAGAAATCAAAAACCCATTAATCAAAACAACCAAATAAGGCAGACCCATAATTCAAAATCTTACAGTTATATCAAATTCAAATGAAAGACTCACAGTGTCTTCTCTCTGAATCTGGATTTTCTTGAAGGGAGAAGAGGAGGCCATTGATCGGACTTGGAAGCGAGAAGCGGAAGAGGGAGAGAGCGTCCGAACAAGTGAGAAGGTTGAGAGGGAAGGCTTGAAGTTAGGGAATAGTCTGGATGTTGTGAAAATGGCAGCTAACATAATTCACACTCACCTTATTATTTGCTAAATTACTTCACTCCCAACTCACTCAACCTGTCAACCACAGCTCTGTGTGCATTTATATTTTATTCTATATGGGCAAGACAAGCTATGTTTACTAGGACTAAATTGCAATTGCAACCTTAAAGTTCGGTGTAATTTTTATTTTACCTCACAAAATTTTCAATTTTAGATTCGTATACCTAACGTTACATATTGTTTGGATTTAAGCCATTTCGTTTATGCATCGTGTTAAGTGCCATCTCAACTCAAGATTATATAGTTTTATGAGTCAAAATTTTAAAATATTAAGGGAGCAAAATGAAAATTACCCCAAACTCTGAAGATGTAAACTACAATGTCATTAAAATAATATTTAAAATGTCTTTAATAGGGTTTAAAACAGCTTAATTTTGAATAATAATAAAAAATACATCGCTTTGAGCTTAGTTGGCACTTAACGATCATCTCATCACAGCATATTGACGAAATGATTTAAATTCAAATAATACATAATTTTAGGATACAAATCCAAATTTTGATAATTTAGAGGGTTAAATTATTCTAAATTTTAAGGATACAAATTGCAATTTAATCTATATTATATAAGTTATGTTTCCAATTAAATTCAATCTTATGTTACAAATATATTATTTTTCTCAAGAGAAATACAATTCAATCCAATTAAGATTTTTCTCAATAGAAATACAATTCAATCCAATTAACATTAGTCTTAACAATATATAAATAATAAGAACATAAAAGTACACATAATAATAATAATAATAATAATATAATAATAATAATAAAAGTAGTAAAAAGATAATTAAAATTACTTAAAATGAGAAAATTATTAGATACTTTCAAAGTAAAACAACATGATGCACTCACCTCACACATAAAGGGTGTATTCAAATATAAACTTAATCAATGAGAGCAGGGGCAGAGCCATGTACATTGGTGGGGGGCCATCCCCTTCACACCGCCCCCCCCCCCCCCCCCCCCCCCAAACAAAATTGAAATTTCATATATATGCTGGTGGGAGCTTCAAATCTTTGACTATCCTTTTCGCGAACAACATGACCTCTGAATCAGGGTCTATATATAACATTCACAAAACATGTAATCATATACCTATTGAAGGAATATAAAAACATACTCAGATTAAAATCTTTCAGAACAATAGCTACAAACTACATACATATGCATATACACATAAATATTTGAAACTTTATGCATATACACATAAATTTTAGAACAACAGTCAAAGTTATTTTAGGTTTTCAAACTTTTGCCTACAAAAATAAGAGTTCCCCTCCCCCCTCTCCCCCCAAAAATATTTGAATTAGTCCAATAATGCTCTTAAAAAAAAATTTAGTCTAATAGTTATAGAGATATAACTTTATTTTTTGCAATTTTATTTTTTATTATAAAATATGCTCTTATATTTGTTAAATATTTGATAAAGTTTGACACTAAGTATATTTGGATATATTTTTTTCAACCTATTATGTGGCAATTAACAAGTCATTGACTCATTAAAAAAAATATTGTCACTAAAACTACACATGAAATTTCTCTTTAATTGCCACATAATAGGTTAAAGTAAGATAGCTCCAAATATGTTCGGAACATAACTTATTCCTCTCAGTTTTGGATCATTCATATTTTTGAAAATTATATATATATATATATATAACTTATCAAATAAAAAAAGTGTGTGTATATATATGTGTGTGAGTATATAAAAAAAAGTGTGTGTGTGTGTGTGTATGCGTGTGGGAGGGGGTTGTCTTAATAAATATATTAGTACCGCAACTTGGCCCCCTCAAACAAAAATTCTTAGCTTCGCTTCTAAATGAGAGCCATCATTATTATTATTATTATTATTGGTGTGTACCTTGTGTTTATGCACGAGTACAATTAAAAACAATCAAAATTACACAGTTCAAAATATATGTATTTTTTAGAGAAAATGTTCAAATTATACATGGTATTAGCTTACACATTTTTTAAACCATACATTTCTAAAATATGTAATTATTTCATATTATATATATATATATATATATATATATATAAATATATGATTTAAAATCTAATGGATTTGAACTTTTTGATTTTCATACTCAATAATTCACTTGGCACAATAAAAAATTAGATGAGACGCGGGATGCAAAATTGAGAATCTAAGTAAAATCTAATTGGATTTTTATTTAGTTTTGGCTTTTAATATATATGTAGATATGTAAATTATTATTATATTATTATTATTATTATTATTATTATTATTATTAGTGTAGAGAGCCATTTATTATGTGAGGGGAAGGAGTATCAAATTACTCTACTCCCAAAATAATAAAATTTATTCCTTAACGAGGTTAGAACTGATTTTCCCAAAAATTAGCACACTATCATCCTACAAGTCTTGGTTGATCTTTTTTTGGGTGAAAATATGATTCATTAAAAACTAAGATATAGCAAAATTCTTAGTACAGACTCAATTAAAAAGCCTCCCATTGATGTCATCCTCAACAACATCAGTTAAGTCCACAAGCAGACTATCAAAGGTAGAAAATTCAGCATCTAGACAAAAGCTCATCCTAGCAAAACTATCCGCACATCTGTTCGCTTGCCGGAAGCAATGCTTAATACAAACCTGCAGAATGCGAGAGATCAAGAGCCTACAATCATCCAATGAAGGTGATATGATATTGTTAACATACGAAGGATTTCCTAAGGCATCCACAATAGACTTGGCATCCAACTCAATTTCCGAAGAAGTAACGTTGAGGTTGCTGCATAACAAAAGGCCCTCCCTTAATCCCCAAAGCTCAGCAACAAAGCTGTTTGTCATACCAATACTCCTACTAAACCCAATAATCCACCTACCTGCATCATCCCTAACCACCCCACCACAACTTGCCAAGCCGGTGTTGCCACAAAAGGAGCCATCTGTATTAAGTTTCCACTAGCCTTGGGTTGGCTTCTCCCATCTAATCCTCTTCATGACATTTTGGGTCAGCAACCTTGGAGAGGAAAGGCAATGAAAGAATTCTAAGGCTTGATTAACAATCACCAAGGAAAGCTTCAGGTTCCTGCTTTTGCCATTGAAAACCAAGTTATTTCTACTCTTCCAAACATTTCACACAGCAAAAGGAAAAACAACTTTCCAAGGCGGTTGAGTAGCACCTAAATTGTGCTTAAATTTACTATTTAACATCAGCCAATCTTGAAGGTTGCTTCTTCAAAAATCTTGATTAGTGGATAGAACCCCTAGCTGGTTCCCTAGCGGGCAGTCCCTAAGGGCATGCAAAATGCTTTCAGCTCCTTCCTAGCATAAAGGGCATATAGTATCATGACAAGCACCTCTCCTCTCAAGGCAAACTTTAACTCCAATGCTATTATGGGCGCATTTTCAAAGAAAGGTTCTAATCCTTGGAAGAGTATTCACTTTCCAAATCCATTGTGTTGAGAAAGGTACTGTACAATCAGGCCCCATGGCAATCCTATAAGCACTCTTCAAGTCAAAGGTGCCTTTAGGAGACCCTGACCAAGCCAACTTGTCAACACCTTTACTCAAAAGAGTCACTGGGGTTGCCTGAATCAACCTTGTAACATCTAAGGGGAGCTCAAATGGGATCTTCCCCCAATCCCAACCCGTGTCCATCATAAAGTCTTTAACTTCCATATGGCTAGCCTCCCTAGTGATAAGACCCTAAATCAACCCTCTAAGAGAACCTCCACTTGTCCACTTATCTTGCCACACATTCAGCCTACTATCCCTACCAACCAGCCACTTGCTACCCTTCTTAAAAGTATCCATACCTTTCCTCATTGCAGCCCATATGTGAGAACAAGGAAGCCTATTAGCATTGGTAGCAACTCTTCTTCTCTGATTACAATATTTTAGCTTCAGCACTCTAGCCCAAGGGACCTCCTTTTTAGTGTGGAACCGCCAATTTAGCTTAGATAGGAGAGCAATATTCTTGCCTTTCACTGATTGCAGCCCAAGCCCCCTTCCTCCTTAGACTTTATCACCTTATCCCAACCAACCCAATGCATCTTCTTGGCCGCCTCTGACGATCCCCAAGGAAATTTTGGTTAACTCTATCTAACCCATCCAAAATTCTGCCCGGCAAATAGGTACATTGCATAACATACGTAGGTATAACGGCCAAGAAAGCTTGTATGAGAACAGTCCGCCCTGCCAAAGAGAGCATGTTAGCCTCCCAACCCGAAAGGTTTTGTTTTACTCTATCAAGGATGAAATTGTACTCCTGAGATGAAGAGCCAGGATGCTTCAGAGGAAAACCATGATACCTCCCCAAGAAAGGAGTGGAAGCAAAACCAAGCATGTCATATAGTGATTCCCTTGTGTCTCTGTCTACATTTGGAGAGAAATAAACTCTTGACTTAGCTTTACTCACTGATTGCGGATAACTCACAAAACTCATCAAGAACATCTCTAATGGCAGAACAATTAACTCAATCCGCTTTAGCAAAGAAGATGAGATAGTCCGCAAAGAGAAAGTGAGAGAATTCCGAACCACTTTGAGAGGCTTTGACTGGCTGCCATGTCTTCATATTGCACTTTTCTTCTATTAGCTGCCCAAGGAAGTCCATGCAAATGATGAAAAGGTATGAGGAAAGCAGATCACCTTGCCTTATCCCTCTAGAAGGCAAAATCGAATCTAAGGCTTCCCCATTAAATAAGATGGAGGTGGAGACCGTTGACACACAACTCATTATGACATCTATGAGCTTTTTGGGAAGATTAATCCTAACAAGCATGTTTTGAATGAAACCCCACTCAAGCTTGTCATAAGCCTTCTCTAAATCTATCTTCAAAGCCATGTACCTCATCTTCCCTCTCTTCTTCCCAAGGGAATGAATTATCTCTTGAGCAATGATAACATTGCCAATACCTTTCCTACCCAGATCAAAAGCCGTCTGTAAAGGAGATATAATCTTATCCAATAAAGGTCTCAACTTTGCCATAATAATCTTGGTCACCACTTTATACACCGTGTTACAAAGGCTAATAGGTCTTTAATTACCTAAAGTCTCAGGACCTTGGATCTTAGGAATCAAAGCAATACGACTTATATTCAAATGCTCAGGCATTTTCCCACTCCTAAAAATCAGCTTAACTTCCTCAATCAATAAGCCTCCCACTACCGGCCAAAATTTTTTGGAAAAAACCTACATGCAACCCATCTGGACCCAGGGCTTTAAAGGGTTTTAATGACCACAAGGCAGCCTTAATTTCTTCTTCAGTTACCTCTCCACCGATACTCTCTCTATCCCTATCCGAGAGTCAAACCTGGCAGTGCAAAGTGATAGGATCTTCTCTTAAAGCAATCTTATGAGATGTCGAGTATATCCCATTGAAACCACTTCTAATAAACTCTTTAATATCACTTTCCTCATGAATCCATTCCCCCACTGCATTTTTGATTGCCAAGATCTGATTCCTTTTCCTCCTAACCAACATTGAAACATGGTAGAAAGTTGTATTGCGATCACCTTGAACCATCCATTAACCCAAGACTTTAGAGCCCATAAATCCTCCTCTTGATTGAGAACAAGATCAAGATCCCTAAGGAGATCCTCTTCCAACTTAAGAAGAAAGCTAGAAGGCTTACTAGCAATAGCCCTCTGAATTCCATTGATCCTAGCCATCAGAATTTTCTTCCTTGTAAAAATATTTCTGAACTGATTTTTATTCCAAGCCATAACATTCCTGGTGAAACTATCAACGGCTTCAACAAGATTATTTGCACCTCTCCACGCTTGAGAGACAACATTAGGGAAAGTAGGGTCTAGTAGCTAGCACGTTTGGAATCTAAAAGGCCTTTTCTTTCCACCTCTTAAACCTAGCTACATCTCTAACAGAATAGGGCAATGATCAGTATGATACCTAGGTAAATAGGTAATTTTTGCATCCAGGTATAACAAGCACCATTGAGGATTCACAAAGAACCTATCTATCCTCTCCTGAATCAAAGCTTGAATTTCCTTTCTATTAGTCCATGTGTATCGAGGCCCCAAAAATAACAAACAAAACTATTGTGTTGGGCATTCTTCATTTTTTTTCTTTCAAATATTGATTTATTTCAATTTTTTTTAAAATAAATTAACAAACGAGTTTAAGTAAATATATTTAAACAAAAGAGGAAGTTATTAGGATATTAGTGTTGGTATATTTCATTTCAATTTTTCACGTTTTTTTTCTTATCAATATTTCCATTATAATATGCAAAACTGTGGGCTGCATTGTATTGGTTTGAGAGGTCAAAGTGCTAAAGTTGGTGCTGTAATATGAAAAATCTTAGTTGAGTGAGATTGTAAGTGTCAAGCAAAATGACAGGAGAATTCCATTTTTTTTGAAAAATAGTTGAACAAGTTGATAGACCAAAAATGTATTGACCCATTATGATAAATTAACCAATTAATTAACTAAGTGAATTAATTAGGTTTAATCACATGCAATGAACGTGGCAGCACAAACAAATCATCAAATAACTAAATATGCAGCGAAAATTAAATGACACGGTGATTTGTTTACGAATGGGGAAAAGCTACATGGCAAAAACCCCACCGAGTGATTTTAAGGTCACCACTCCCAAGAATTCACTATTATCAAAACAAGCGATTACAAGTAAAGGAATTTCAGTACCTTATACCAACCTATAGTTGAACTATTACCACAATACCCAATTGGACTTGTTCTGTAATGACAATCTCTCCTTTTCAATGCACGGCTCCTAGTATGTGACTAACTAATATTTGCGCAGATCCTAGTACGCGACTTGATCACCAACTTGAGAAGGATGTTGGCTGCAAAGTTCTTTAATTCATCACACAATGAAGATCATGAAGTTGCTTGGTCACAAAACCCTATGGTGTACAAACACATCAGCTTCTTCAAGATAAACTAGGGCAAATTTTGTCTCCAGTCATAATTTGCATGAACAAGACTTTGCTCAATACTTGCGCAACCCTAGACGGCCCTTAAAATAATCCTTATATATGTTTAGGGTTGTGAGAAAAGAAAGCCCAAACACATACTCATGGATTGGATGAAAAACAGTCCTGAAAAGCTCGACAAATACCCTAGCTGTCAAGCTACTGTCGAGTCTCGGGCTGAATAGCTCTTTAAAACCTTGATAGATACTAGTTGTCGAGCTAGCTGTTGAGCTTTAATGAACAAAACTTCTTCACTCGTTTCTTGGACAGATTTGCATGGCTTTAACACTTGAACTTGAAATCTTATTTCTTGAAGCATTAAACACATCCTAGATCTACCCAATTACAAATAAAGTGCGTTTTGTCAAAAGATTAGCCAATCATAAAATGTTGACATATGTTCTTAACATCCAATCACATATGTCCTGACACAAGTAATCCTGCCTCCCTCTTGGTCCAGCGAGATTAACAAAACATGAGAAATATTTTTTGTTAAATTTTTGTAATATGCTTGTCCAATCAAGCGCTCTCATATACCATTCTAACCCACAAGATTCATCATGCAATTCCCATACTGAAGAGTTGGAGAGTAACCTTTTACCTTGGAGCAAAAATTCATTTACTCTCTCTACCTTCTCCCTCATCAATTTCCAAATCCTTTGAAAGGATATTAAAACCTTACAGACACTAAATCCTTAAGCATTGATTTTTGCTGTTTGGTATTGAGAATCATTGGAACAATCCTAAAATCTCCCATAGGTCTTAGAGTGGCTAAGGAAACTTATGGCCTATATGGAAGTTTAGAGAGGGAGGAGAGTAGAGGGGAGGAGAGCAGTGGGGAGGGGGGGAGATTAGAGGAGAATGGTTATCCTCCATCTTGTTTGGATGTTTTTAAAATTAAGGGGGAGGGGAGTAATTACTCTTTTCATTTGTAATTTTGTTAATATAGTAAGGGCAAATTTGGTAATTCATTTGGTCAAGCATTTTTAGCTTCCACTTTCCCTCCAAATCTCTCCAATTTGGGGGAATTAAAAATGAGGGGTTAGAAGTAGTTCAAACCCCTCCAAATCTCTCCCCCTCCTTCCTTAAAAAAAATCCAAACAAGATAATTTAATTACTCTCATTCCCTCTACTCTACTCCCCCTCATTTTTCCAACACCCAAACATAGCATTAGTCTTGCGATGATTGACAGCTCAATTGTGATAATGATGACTAGTAAGGAAAAAAAAAAAAATTGGAATCAGTTGCGAGCAAGAGTGGAGAGCACGAATACACGAATGCCATTTAATAGCTTTGTAAATGAGGTGTATTGAAACTTTTCTTGTTTGTAAATTGGTTTGGTGCTATAGGCCGTAGAGAGTTTTCTCAACCTGATTGTGTGTTTTTCTCCTCGAAAACACTTTGTGGAGTTTGGGTACTTGCGTTGTTGGTTGGGATTCAGTTTTACAATTATGTATCATGCATATGTTAATTGGCTAATCACATTAACAATTGGGCTTTATTTTGTAATTAGCTCAAAATTAACGCAAGAACATGCATATGTTAATTGGCTAATCACATTAACAATTGGGCTTAATTTTGTAATTAGCTCAAAATTAATGCAAGCCGTAAAATTGGGTTCTGAAGTATGTTTTCTTATAAACAAAACACAAAGATAAGACTTTTCCATTTAGTATTTACCTTTTTACCAAATTATTTTTTATTGGGATTTAAAAAAATGGATATGTCCATATATTATAAATTTCAAAGTAAGTTTTAATTAAATTTATAAATTTCCTATTTGTATTTGGCAGTTAATGAGTTAGTTCCATCTTTCATTCAACACTAAAAAAGCGAAGAAATTGCATTAAATCGAACTAAATAAATTTTTTATTGACAATTATAATGATTATCCAATATTTTTTTTAAAGAAACAATGATTATCTATAAATCACCATTACCATTTTTTAAAATTAAAAATAAAATTTACGATTCTCGTTTGATCCATGTGGCCTCTCCATCGATCATGCATAGGATCTCGATCCTAACAACCATATTTTGTGAGTGCAATTTCCATTTAGGTTTTGATTCTCTTATGTAGAGTGTAGAAACTTTTTTTTTTATAAGAGAGTTTCAACTTATTGCGTTCACTCCTGATGATAGCTTTTTATCATCAGGCTAAGACACCAATCAGTTTTTGGTTTACATAGTAGGAATTGAACCCCAAATCTTTTATTCAACCATCATAGACTTTACTAGTTGGGTTAATTGGAACCCACTACTATATAGAACATTGATTACAATATAACACTAGAGGAATATACTATAAAAAAGGTGAAGAAGGTGAATTTTCTCTTCAGATTACTTAGCTACAAGAATTGGATTAAAAGATTGGAGGTTTTGTACACAATTCTAATTTTGGAAGTTGTTAGTGGGGTCTGTTTGAAGTGTCCTTGTCGTTTTTGTTTGGTTTTATCTGGGTGTTTGCGTTTGAGTAAAAGGGTGTCAAATCATGGAGATAAGTTTGCCAAATTGTTGAATTTTGGGGATAGTTTGATAAAAATCAAAATAAGTGTTTCTCATTTGATGCTTTTTGACTAATGCATTGTGGTTTGTGTTGCTGTTTCTTTGACTGGATCCAGTGCTGCTCTGGGGTTTGGGTGTGGGATTTTGCTCTTTTTGTTTCTGAAATTAAGGCAAAATGTGGACTGTTGTGGTTAATGTCTCCATGCCTATGATTTTATCAACTATTGAAAACATTAATATTGTAAAATGTCACTAAAAAATCTAACCCTCGCATTTCAAAATCTAATTTTTAAACCTTGCTACTGGTATCAACTTTGTTTTCTTATTACTGCAACGTAGTGAATTATGATTGACTTTGAAATACTACTTATTTTTCGCCTTATCATGTAAAGTGAGCATCTGTATCTATGGAATTACTGCCTTTTGAATTGTATAGGTCTTTATCAGTATCCAATACAGCAGTGGGGAAGTTGATGGTTTTACTTAATGACTTTTTTATGTTACAACTGCAGAAACACATTGCCAATTAGATAGGCCTTCATAACTAGTCACTAGGATTTGCAATGCATAATTTCTACTATCATCTACAAGATTACTTGCCATTGGAATTAATTAATATCAAGTATCTTTGCTCTTTAGTGCTTAATCATCTAAACAAACCAAAGAAGGATTGTAAAAGTGGTCTACACTCCATTATCCACCATAAATAGATAGTAAACTTTTCCTAAGGTCCATATTTTGACGTATATTTAAGATGTGTAACCCCTTTTCACCTTCAATTATTCACCTTTCTCTATTGTCCAGTATAGACATCGCTCATTCATGACACCATTTAAGTGAATCCTGTCACCTTACTACTTGTGAAGAGCCACACAAATCATTGCCACACATCACAAGTGCAACAACTATTTATTTCTAATGTTTGGGACACATAATAGTAGTCTATTCCTCATTGATGGTGTGGGACACACAATAGTAGTCTATTTGTAACTAACTCTTGTGGAATGATTGTTGCTTTTTTTTTTTTTTTTTTTTGGTGCGTCTATATCATTACTTTAGTAACAGATTTTAATGAGAGAGATATCTTAGTTTGTTAAATCCGTTTATTAACAGAATAGAAGAGATTAGTTTACGGGAAAAAGTTGATTAGAAAAATCTCTGTTTCCTGTTTAGTTTTATTAATAAGCTATTATCTTTGTTTCCTTAATTGACCAATTGCAAATGGGTAGTATTGCAGAACTCAATTAATTAACGGATTAGAAAATTTCATTACAATTGCCTTTACTCTAACGTTTGTCTTATACGTACGTTTTAATTGAATCAAAATTAATTATACCGAAATAATATCATTTTGAAAATTTTTCATTTCAACTTTTTTTTTTTAATATAAATTCTAGAGAATCATTGAACCTAACTGTTACAAAGTATTTTTTTAGTCCCAATTGTCTTTTGGTTTTCTTAGCCGTAAGGATGAAGGAATTAATATTATTAATAATTAGTTAGTAATCTGTAAAATTTGTGGAGTACTTTCTTCTTCTTCTTCTTTTTTTCCTAGAAACAAGGATCAAATATTTGAGAGAGAATTATTTAGTAGCTGCAAAAAATACATTAATAGTTCATCCTTTTCCAGACCTGTGCCAACTACTTCTACTCTCCCCCATTCTCCATTTTCACATCTTGAGGAATTAACGCGACAACTTTCAGCCAATTTTTTTATTTAAAAATTTTAAGCTAAAAAGTCCTTAAAAGAACAAAGAGGAAAAAAAAAAAAGGTTAACAAAATATCGGATGAGTCTTGAATGGAGAAGATGGTAGCTAGATATCTGTTGCTTTAGTGTTCTCCCTTACTATGGTCGGAGTTACACACACGGATTTACTCATTGTCCTCTACAAGGTGAGGAAATGTGAAAATGATTTAGTTAAAATGATTTACCTTCTTGAGAATATTCAATGACACTGTTTGGTCAATTTGTAATAAGTATATTAATTTCAGTGTAGCCCATTATTTTATTTTTTTTGAGGGGCATATTAAATTTTTTTTTTTATAATATTTATCCTCTACTATATTATAAAAGTTGGATCTTGCAACTAGTGGATTCATACAGTAGTGACCCATGTTTCTATCTCAATCTATACTACAATGACATGTGGTGATTTCCTATGGTGTCACGTTGGATTTGATGAGTTATGGTTAACCAAGCATTTAGCTTCTGCCACATCAATTGTCCTTGGCTGTTTTGTTTATACTCATAATAATTACCAAACACCAAAGACATCTATTTCTATTCAATATCCCCACTTGACAAGATATGCTGGTTTAATTCATCTCCATCAGGTCCTCCCAAATCTGCTTATGACATTATCTTCATGTTTGCTTGAGAGGATTTAAGTGATGCATCAAATATGTTATGATGTTAGGGGATAATAAACAAGAAGTGATATTCATACATACTACATACACATATATATATATATATATAATACTAATTTGATGGAGTTTGAGAGTGTTCAACATAAGTCAATTTGTATTCTGTTGCATGCACTATTAACTTCATTTCGTAAACATTAGAAATTGTGAAGATAAGAGTTTTGTATATTGTTTAAATATTAATAGATTTTATTTTATTTTAAGATTAAAGGAAAATCTTACATAAGAGTTAAAAGGTTATAATTCAGATGCAAAAAAGAAAGAAGGTCTAGACTCTAGACTAACACAATAGCAGTCTTTGTGGGTCTTTCTCTTTTGGCTTCTTCTTATTTTTGTCATTGCTAGCACAGGGGCTTAAGCTGGCTATCACCTTCTTCAATAGTAAGGATGTGGATGGTAACTACTATTATTATGGATTGGTCTACCTTATTATATTTTGATTTTAAGTAACATTAAGCTTCCTCCAAGTAATTCATATTCAGAAGTGAAGTAGTATTTTGTTAAAAAGAATAAAATCCGTACACGGCCTTATCACATTGTGTGAATCATCTACAATATTTATAAATTATCCTCTCTATTATTGGTTCGTAAAGAAACTGTGTATTGTATTGGAAGTCATAATTGAGAATTGTATTTTATGGTCCTCACCACGAATTTAAAATTGTATTAAATGTATTTTATGGAAGTTATAAGTGAGACTAATGCAATATTAAAATTGTTTAATGAGGGCTTGCTTTATGGTGAGTGTACTAGTATAATGGGTTGTGCACATCAGGAACTCTCTTATGTACAAAATAGATCTAAACTAGCTTGCTTAACGTAAACTCAGGTATGGAGGTCCTTCTCTCCTTTATGGATCCCAAGTGCATCGTTATGGAGATTCTTAAGTCAATTTCTTTAGGCTAGTAGACAAGCATATCTCTCCTTCATTGTCATCTCATGAATAGTCACATGTAACAGCCTGGTAGAGAAGCATATCTACAAGCAATTAGAATTTAACTTGTCTATTCGTTTCTTTTTAATGCAGGCTGTTCAATTTCTCTTGCTCTCTCGTGAACACTAAGCATTCTCATTACTCTAATAGTAAGGCTGAAGAGACAAATTTGCAACATGGCTATCCTTGATCAAGTGAGTTGTAGTTTCGCAATGACAGATTGCACTTGTAACATTCCAATAGTATAAAACTAAAAGAAAAAGGGAGGATTTTACTATATGTTTCATAGTAATTGAGTTGCCATTCAGGGAGTGTTCTATAGAACTTAGAATACTAAGGTTTTAGCCCTTTACACTCACCAAAGCATTACATCTACTCAACCAATGAACAAGACTTTGGTTTTATGTGGATAATGACTGTACAAAGCATGCGTTCACCAAAATGCTGTTGTCATCTCGTTTAATACTTATGGAGTAATAACAACATACTCATATTACACCTACCACATTTGTATTTGTAAATGCAAAAAAGCCTTTATTGTTACACTTGCTTGAATTGGATGAACCCTTGTTGACAGTAATATGTGTGATGGAAATTTTGTGGATTGCAGGTTAGGGAAGAGCTTTTTTCAAGATAGTAGACGAGAACAGTCAACTGGTATGAACTACTTTCCTGTTCAACACCTGCAACTTTTTCTCATGAATTGAGTGTGATTGCATTATTTACTTCTGTGATGACACTGTGTACAACTGAAAGGAAACAACATGAGTCATTTATTTAGGCATTGTTGATGGATTACGTTCATATAGGTTATTTTGAAGGACATATTTTGTATGAAACCAACATTACACTCGTGCATTCAAAATTTTATTTACTCACTTTTGACCAATGACCCAAGTATGTAAGCATCATGGTATGACATAGTTAAAAATTATTATGGATGTAATAAATATTACAATTACATTAATTGGGTGTTTGTTAATATATTTTTGAAAAACACTATTGCTTAACTACTTTTACTACTTATCACACTGATACGCGTCTACGATAAGTGTTATATGCTGTAAGACATTTTAAGCATACTTGGGTATGTCTGTTCCTAACAAATCACAAATGATATTATATATAATAATTATTACCTTCGTAGTAACAAATCTTGGTGTAGGTAAAATTTCGTAACTATTGTGCTGCAATGGATAAAAGTTGGACGGACAAGAAGAGGGGTTCAAGGGAATATTTTGAAGGTGTAGCAAAATTCGTGGAATTTGGATCTTTATCTGCGCGCAATGGAAAGATCTTGTGCCCTTGTGTGAAATGTGTGAATTTGATTTCAGTACTACCAAATGTGGCACGTGATCATTGTTGGGCTTCGGGGATGCTTAACAATTACAAAGTTTGGAAATTTCATGGGGAATCGGCGGTTGCCACGACGGCTATCGTATGTGGGAGCTCTCATGTGCAAGAAACCCTAAATGAATATGGTGATTATCATGGGATGTTGCACGATTTGTGCCCCCCGCATGAAATGGCACCCGAACCAATGGAAGAAGGTCCTACTGTGCAACATGCGGATGAAGGGATGAATGATGAGGCCAATAAGTTTTACAAGATGATAGATGATGTAGACAAACCTTTATACGAAGGTTGTACAAAATTTAGCATTTTCTCGGCCATTGTTGTGTTGTTCCAGTTGAAGACTCTGTGTGGTTGGACGAACAAGTCATTTACAATATTGCTTCAAGTTTTGAAGGATTTACTTCATTCAGATGCCAAGTTGCCAAAAGACCATTATGAGGCTAAGAAGATAATCTGCGACTTGGGTTTGGGTTTTGAGAAGATTCATGCTTGTCCCAATGACTGCATGCTATTTTGGAAGGACAATGTTAACCTCGATGCGTGTCCTTGTTGTACCGCTTCAAGGTGGAAAACAAATGAGGCATCTGTTGCTAGTAAAAATGCTTCATTCACTAAGGGAAAGAAGAATGCTGCAAAGATCCTGCGATGGTTCCCTTTAAAGCCAAAATTGCAACGATTATTTCTTTCACTCGATTTGGCTAGTTCTATGAAATGGCATGTTCATGGTCGTACTGATGATGGGGTTATGCGGCATCCTGCTGACTCCGAGGCATGGAAAATGTTTGATACTAAGTATTTAGAGTTCTCGTCTGACCCTCGTAATGTCAGACTTGGATTAGATGCAGATGGGTTCAACCCCTTTGGAATTATGAGTACTAGTCACAGTACATGGCCTGTCATGTTGGTCCCCTACAATCTCCCACCTTAGCTGTGCATGAAACGGTCATCTTTGATTCTATCAGAGGTTATTCCTGGTCCTACCTCACCAGGGCTTGCTATAGATGTGTACTTGCAACCATTAGTAGAAGAACTAAGGGAGTTATGGGATGTTGGAGTACGAGCATATGATGCATCTTCAAAAGAAATATTCCAATTGCGTGCAGCATTGATGTGGACTATAAATGATTTTCCTGCATACGCAGATTTGTCGGGTTGGAGTACCAAAGGTGGGTTGGCGTGTCCTTCTTGTGCTATGGAGACCGACTCTCGGTATTTGAAAAATGGCCATAAATTCTGTTACATGGGACATAGGCAATGGTTGGATGTTGACTACAATTTCTGGGAAGAAGGTATGTTATTTGATGGATTTAATGATACACGACTGGCTCCTGTACCACCAGTCGCGTCACAGATTATTCCGGACACTGAACATTTAGTTGGACGTTGTCTGGGAAGGAAATGTCAACTTGCTTACAATAAAAGAAAGAGAGGGGAGACAGATCAAAGTGGTTGGAAGAAGAGAAGTATATTGTTCACCTTGCCTTATTGGGAGGATCACAAGTTGCGACACAATCTTGATGTGATGCATATAGAGAAGAATGTGATGGACAATATACTTGGTACACTGTTGAACTTGAAGGATCAAACAAAAGATAATTACAAGGCACGCCTTGACTTGGCGGACATGGGGATAAAGACTCAACTTCACCTACAATGAAGAAGTGATGATAAGTATATTATACCACCCGTTTGTTTTCATATGAGTTCAGCGGAGAGAGATGGTTTCTTGCAAGTTTTGAAGGATGTAACAGTGCTTGATGGGTACGCTTCCAATATCTCACGTCGTGTCAATATGAAAGAACGCAAGATTTCTGGGTTGAAAAGTCATGATAATCACATCTTGATGCAGCAATTGTTTCCCATAGCATTACGCAGGTCTTTGCCATCTCATGTTACTAGGCCTTTGATAAAGTTAGCTTGCTTCTTTAGAGAAATTTGTTCCAAAACCCTTAGTGTTTCAGATATTGCGACTGTTGAGGCAGACATTGCAGTGACGTTGTGTGAATTGGAAAAAATATTTCCTCCATCCTTCTTTACAGTGATGGTACATTTAGTCATGCACTTAGCTGCTGAAGCCAAGATTGGTGGTCCAGTGCACTACCGGTGGATGTATCCCATTGAGAGGTAAGACGTATGTAATATTATTGATCAACTATGAGTTTCATGTGCGCATTCAAATAACCATGACCAATCATTAATCTTCATATTCCTTTATAGGTACCTCGGATGCCTTAAGTCTTACGTACAAAATAGAACTGCTCCAGAAGGGTCTATCGCTGAAGGATACATCGTAGAGGAGTGCTTAACATTTTGTTCACGGTATATGGAAGGAGTTGAAACTATATTCAATCGACCGACCAGGACGATTGAGGAGTCAACAGGGGTTGTTTCAATTGTGACACTAAGCAATAGAGAGTGGACCCAAGCCCATCGCTATGTTTTATTCAATTCTGAAAACATCAACCACTTTCGTGAGTAAGTACTACATACACATATATGAGTGCACGTCAATCCATTGTACGTTAGGTCTATTAACCCTAATACAATTGCCTGCACAGGATGCACAAAAGATTGATGGAGGACGAACTCCGAAAAGGCCACCATCGTATATCCGAGGCCATTATATATAAGCACCACATGGAGAAATTTTGTAGTTGGTTTAGGTGTCACGTACGTATGACAGTTTCAACTTCTTAAAGTAGTAACACTATGGTTACTTGTACTGATATGATTAATTTTGTTTTTATATGTTAGGTGATGTCATTGACTATTGCTGATAGGGAAAGGGAGGGAGTTAGTGATACCCTTGCTGCACTGTCCAAATGGCCATATAATTATGTAAAGCGGCTGAAGCATTATGTCATAAATGGCTTAAAATTTAGGAGTGTAAAAGATGAGGTAAACAGAAAAACGCAAAATAGTGGAGTTAGTGTCGCTACTGATGGTGGCATTACATACTATGGTGTTTTAAGTGATATAATCGAGTTGAATTATTCTGAGAATATCAAACATGTGTTATTCAAGTGTAAATAGGTTGATGACCAAAATAGGAGAGGATATAAGACTAATGAATTTGGGTTTCTTATGGTGAATTTTACACACTTCATACATGGTGGGGATGAAATGATAGATGAACCGTATGTCTTGGCATCTCAAGCTATACAAGTTTTTTATATAGAAGACAAAAGACAAAAGGATTGGTATGTTGTTGTCAAAACTAAAGCTAGGGATGTCATTGATGCCGGTGTTGGTCCCCAACGTGACGAGGATAACACATATAGTTTTTCTGAGAATGTTCCGTACAATGTAAGTAGTAATGAGGTTGTGAGTGACAACCTTGGTTGGGCTCGGGATGATGTAGAGGGAATGACAATTGATGCCTCTTTCATTGCTCAAAGAGATCTTCATGAAGTGGCCAACTTAGACGATTGTGAGTTTATTGACGATGAGTCCAACAATGAAGATGCCAACGAGGACGAGTACACCGATGATGAGTAGTGTAATAGTTTAGTGGTGTATTATGTGTTTGGATGTTACAGCTATTAATGAAAATGGATGCCATCATGAATTTGTTGGAATGCCTCTGTGTAGTATTTGATTTCTTTGTTAATGAAACATTAATGTTGTTGATTCCTTAAATTTTAACTTATTATGCATCTAATTCATTTGTTATGAACTTTGATATATGTTCCTGTGGTGTTAGGGTTTCCATTTGTTGTTGTTAAAGTGTTTGGCAAAGATAAGCTTTTAAACTTCAATATGTGGCTTGTATATGTTGTTAGATATTAAAAGGAGTTATTTTACTTTGTGTTTTTCACTTGCATTGTAAGCAATTAATTATTGTCTATAATTAACATTTTCTTTGTGTTTGTTGAACGCAGGAATGGGAAGGAAACGGCCATTGAAGTTTGTTCATGTTGGCGAAGGATCGTCGCGTTTGAGACAGAGGAGGGAGGGGGAGCTAGAGGCCGGCTGTACTGCTGAGCAGGCAAGAGCCGATGCAAGTGCTGATGGGACACAACCCCCAGGTAGTGAACACATCTTAAAATGTAACGTTTGATATATATTTATTACTCGACGCATCATTATGCTGTTGTTGGCTGCAGCAATGAGAAGGGATCGTGGATTAACAGTGGTTGAAGTTGGCGAAGGAAATTGACGTTCACGACAGAGCGTGCAGGAGGAGCTGGACGCTGCCTTTACGGCTGATCAAGCAAGAGGGGATGCAAGTGATGACGATGAGACGCAACCCCCAGGTAGTTTACATGTCTAGGGACAATTTGATTTTTTAGCGTACAAATTTCCTTTAATATTAATCTTAATTATTACCATGGTTCGTTTACATGGTTTTTATTATGTTCTTCAGATAACAACAATAGGCTGTCAATTGCTTCTTTTGAATTTTTGAAAATATGAACTTTGTTAATTCACTTATTGTATTCAGTAATAAGTAAATTAACAAAACGAATGGGAAAAAAAAGATTAACTAATAATATAGTATGAAAATGTTCACATTTACGAAGAGCATATTCATGTTACTTGAGCACTTGAGCTAGATACAGTAACTTCTGTAATTGTTCACTTAGAAATTTCATTCGTAATGGTGGTTTTTGAATGTGCAGATGATGTAGTTCAAGAAACCTCAACATTCAATAATTTGCGTAAAAAGCGTGGGGATACGCTGCTTACGCGAATATGGAGTCTTCCACCTAACATGAAAATTGAATGTGAGTTAAATGCACGCGGCCAACCAATTGGGAAGAGTGGAAAAACATTCAAAAGGTGGTTGGGCACTTTTTGCCTCAACCACGTCTACTGCCCACTTGTGCCAACTGCTTGGACGCGTGTCCCGACTAGCCACAAAGTAGATAGTTGGACGGAAAGTGAGGTAATATCAAATTAAGCTAGTTTAAACTGTTATGTATAATCGTGTGTATGGTAAGTCTCGGATTTTTCAGTAGGGTGGACTATTGTACTATGCTAACTCAATTTTCACATTGCAGAAACGGTGGATCATTGACCCAGAAATTATCCAACCAGCTGATCAAATGACTTGGGCAATGCACCAGCTGGGGGAATTGAGAAGGAATCGATGGGGCAAGTTGAAAAGGAAATGCTACAAAGATGATGCGTTGAGAGCAGATGTCATTCAAAGCAGACTAGATTGGGCTGACGAGCAAGAGTTTATTCAGCTAGTTGACTATTGGTTTCATGAAGACACGCGAGTATGGAAATTTTCTTGCTATTTTATCTGTTACTGGTAATATATATAGGATGTGGTATTTGAATTTACCGTGTACAGTTATGGACACACTGATTTCTTTTTGTTTTTATTTTGTTCGTAGACATTAAGTAGTACGAACAAAAGAAGTCGTGGTAAACAAAAGGAGATCGCAAGATCAGGGCCTATAAGTTTTGCCCAAACTGCAGACGATATGGTAAGAAATGCATTATATAACTACCTAGGGTTTTAATATTGTACATGTATGTAGATTGAAAGGTAAAGAATATAAAGAGTTTGTTGAAACTAATTTATAGAAGAATCCTGAGCATTTTGTGTGAATTAATATGGAATTGTTAGCCTTGCTTGCCTCATTAGTAAAATTCCGTAATAAAACGTTCGGTTAGAGGACCATGTGAGGTTTCATGTTGATGCAAATGAGAGCACAGTGTTGGGGTAAGGAAGACTTGGCTTCTTTGCATGTTTATGACCGTGAATACACATTTCTTGTGGTGTTTCCTATTCTTAATTAATGATTTCATTAAGAACTATGTTTGACACATTGTGAACTTGCTATATTGGTTTGGTATATAGCGATTGGTTGTTCTTTTAATGTGCTTTCTTTTATTACATTCTCTGTGGAAAACTAAATAGGTTGAAAGTAGACAACTGCAATACAATTGGCATGCATATGTGACATTGGTGCATGCATACAACACATAGGAGTGATTAATGCAGCGTGATGATGTGTGACTATATTTAACGTGATAGGAGTATTGACACAAGGATACAACGTTGGTGTTTTCAAAATATGTTTGTGAACCATTTTCGTACAAACAAAGTAAGAATAAGTGAACCATATTAAAAGAAAATTTTGTTTGGAAAAATGATTGTCATAGTTGAGTTGGAAGAATGTATTAAAGTGGATGAACCATTAAGGAATATGCATATGGAAGGAGTTGTGTACATTGTCATTTAAGTTTATTTAGAAACTTAGATTTTACACTACAACGGTGTAATTCTGAGTGCAGAATGCATTTTACTTAATATTGAGTCAATGACAAACCATACAACTTGAGTGTATAGTTAATTTCAATGAATATAAACCTGTGCGTAATATTTACTCTTTTTCTTTAACCTGTCCACTTTGCTTCTCTATAAACAGTTGTCATAGATGTATATTTACATGTTGGTCAATTTTTCTATGCAATGACATACAACACCAAAGCTGGCTTCTATGCATAAAGATAGGGACCAAAACCGTTTCATACTAAGCATTCGCATAAAGATAACAAAACTTGTCTTCTTGAACGTAATAATGTAATGATTAGAATTTTGCGTGTAGGTTATACTGCATGTTATGAGTGAAATTCCGTTTGCTAAGTTTGGCTGTCGATTGCCGCTTCATATCACCAACATAAATTTTCACTATTGTAATAAGAATGTTGAATATGTAGGCAAAAGAAACTGGGCAGGCAGTGGAGCGTGCCGTGCTTTTTGCGAAAGTATACAGCACCAAAGAAGGGCATCCTGTTACTCCTGATGTGGGGGAGAAGATCGTAAGTTGTATATCGTAACTTATTTCTTTTGTATTTTGTGCGTGAATTGTTTAGCTAACAATGGCCTACGTTATTTGGTTCTTGTGTGATAACAGAAACAAATGAATGAAATTTTGGCACGTGGGAGCTCACTACAAGGATCACGACGCGAAGGAATCCTATGGTCAAAGGATGATGCTTTTGCCCAAGTGATGGGGGCAGAACGCTTTGGACGTGTTCGTGGGGTGGGTTTTGGACCAACTCCATCAGGAAGAAATGGGTCCAACTGTTCATGCTACACACTTCCATCGTCATCCATCGAAACAGCCCATAGAATGACTGAATTGGAAACTTCGCACCAAACTTTGAGGGACCAACTTGCCCAGGTAGAGCAGAGGCATCAGGAGCAAATCGCGGAGTTACATAAGTAGCATAAGGCGGAACTCACCTCAGCAATTGCCCAATCAGAAGCAAGGCATAACGAAAAAATGGCAGAGGTGATGAAAGTAATGGGCGAGATGGTACGTGATTTACGCCCACTTATAACTGCTTCACAGCTGGAATCCCAGGTACTAAAAATGTTGTGTTTAATTTAATTTAAAGAAAATAGTGGTTTATTGCAATGAATTGTTACGTTAGAAATAACACGATGTGTTTAATGTATTCAGGGTAACACTGCATCGAATTGAAGACTCTTCGTGGATATTTTGTGATTGTATATTGTATTATCTACAGAGTGACAATATTTAGGCTGTTCATGGAGTATGGTAGACATTATTATTATTTTGATATTATACACATGTTAATCATGCCATTCAAAGATGGCCAATATTTTTTGTGCACACACGGCCTTGTAGTTGTATCTTTTGTATATGTAGACAACTACATTGATGCTTTAACAACATAGAAGACCAAGAGGATTAAATAGTGAAGCCATGCATTCTCATTGTAAGTTTGAAATATGAACAATACCATTTCATAATTTGTGGTTTGATTTGTTTTCTTTATTGTTATTTTAGTACTTTTTGCTGGTTCAATTTCTGTAATTTTGTTGCATAGGAAAGTTTCCATTATCGCTCGTGTTGATAATGACAATTCCTACCTTTGCTGACAGGCTTTTGGAGCGCACTAGGACCATTAAGACAGGACATGGTTAGCCTCAGTACCTTCGCAAGTTGCAGGTATGTCGTCACTTTTAAAAGATTTTTTTTTGTTGTTGTTTAGAAAGAATTTGACCTTTGGTATTCAAAGGAATTTGTATTGCTTTTCGAGTGGGCTAGTTTAAGAGTGATGAGTGAAGTTTATACTTGTCACATTGTCTAGGAAGAGACATGCATAGGGAATGATATGAAATTATTATTGCTTTTGAGTGTATGACAACTGAGAAGTTATGAATTTTTACTATTTACTAGGAAAAAGTGGGTAAAAAGTTGCAAATCTTGTCTAACTGCTGCCATTATATTTTTGTAGTGCCATTGAAACGTAAACTGTATTCTACCTGGAAGGCAACAAGGGTATTCACATGTAGACAAGAGCTTGGAGATGGAAGGAACTCCTAGAAGCATCTATGTAATGTTTGTAGTTGAGGATGGTTGAAAAATCACATGTTGATGCTTATTGCAACTTTTTTGTTGTATTCAACTGCATATTCCTTGAAGGTTGATAATTTTCCATAGTGTTTAAAGCTTGATTGAGATTGTGACAGATTTGAGATTGTTATTTTGTTGCATGTGTTGGAATTTTACAGGAATAAGAAGTTGGAATTATGTATGTGACAGGTTTTTTATAGTAGCGTTTCTATAATTTATAGCAGCGTTTGTTGCTGCATCTGAATGTGTACAGATTTATAAAAAAAAAAAGTCTATAGCCGCGTTTTAAAAACGCAGCTATAGAAAAATTCAAAAAACGCTACAGGGCTTATAGCCGCGTTTTCAAAACGCGGCCATAGTAATGGGCTAGAGCCACGTTTTTAGAAACGTGGCTACAGGACATACTGTAGCCATGGTTCAAAACCGCGGCCATAGCCACGTTCTATGGCCGCGTTTTTAAGAAGTCTATGGCCGCATTTTAAACGCGGCTAATCTTACTTCAGGACAAGTTACCAATTGCCCTATAGCCACGTTGTAGACGTGGTTATAGAACGTGGCTATGGCCACGGTTCTGAAACCGTGGCTACAGTATGTCCTGTAGCCACGTTTCTGAAATCATGGCCATTGGTCCTGCCTATAGCCACGGGTACAAAAACGTGGCCATAGACCCATCAAGCCTATAGTTACGCATCTTAGGCCATGGTTAAAAACGTGGCCTAAAAAAACACGGCTATAGACCAAATGGTCCTATAGCCACGTTTTTTCGAGCTATAGCCACGTTTTAAAAACGCGGCTATAGAACCTTTTTTTTGTAGTGAGTGTTAATCTGATATAATCTTTTCCTTTCCTCTATATCTTTTTTCTCTCACTATTTTCTTTCCCCAACTCTTAGAGGCCATAGCTGACCTCGAATTCAGCTATACAACAACAATAGATTGCAATCCTAACAACCCCTTACCCCACCTTACAAACAAACAAAAGCCACAATTCAAATATTATTATTATTATATTATTCGAAAGATATTGAAATTATTGTCAAAGTTGGCTACTAAGGCCCATTTGTTACCATTGTTTAAACAACCGTTTTCAATGTTTTAACAATATTATACGTATTTTTTCTCACTTTTTCACCCACACATATTTCAAGAAAACACAAATATCGTAACTGGAACAACATTACCAAGCGGCCCATAATATATCCAAAACACAGTAACTAAAAGTTACAGCGTTGACTAATAATGAGAATCTGTCATATATTTTTGGCTTGGCTTAAAGAAAATGAAACAAAAACACATGAACTTTATAAAATTTCCTACCCTCTTCAATGAGGTCTAGAAGTCCATTTCTAAATATAATGTTTGATCATTTGCAGAAAGAATTGGGCTTGTTTGATTTTTGTTTAACCATGTATAATTTTCTAAAGTCCTTTTTTTTTTTCAAGTTACAAATATGCATTTACATTATTCACCTTTTTAAAAAAATAAATTAGTAAACCACATAAAATAAGCTATACTAAACTTCACTTTATTATTTCCTTTTGCTATATGGTGCAATATTATACAAAATGCAACATTATTGGTGTCTAAAAATTTGAAATAGAACCTTACAATTCTATATTTGAAAGGTCCTAGATAAGGTTCCTATCGTGGTATAGCCGTATAGGGCATTGTCCCAGTATAATATAAACTTTGAAGTCTTTTAGCGAGGGGCTTCTTTTCTTGGTATTGATTGAATTGGGAAGCATGTGAACAATGAAAAAATTGGATCATTATTATTCTAGAAAACATTGACTCTTACTGCAAAAAAAACATTACATAGCCATTGAGAAAGTACAAAGCTCATTCCAAACCAACAATGGAGAATATTGTATTACAATTAATTAACAATAATCAAAATTTATTCCTTAAACATCAAGACACTTGTTAAAACAAAATATTGCACTCATTTTATTATATGGCAAACAAGAAAAGGACAACTATGGGTGTTCACTATTATACCACCACATATCAGAAACCTTTTTTTATTTTTTTTCTATACCTTTGTTTAAATGGAAACAAAATCTAATTGACTGTTTTCTTTTTTTATGCCTATTACGTACATACTAAGTTTCCAACAACTTAATAGTGGAAAACTGTAACATTCCACCTGATGATTGCATTAGAATTGGGTATGTCTAAGTGAACAGTCTCTAGAGTAGCAAAACCACGAGCCAACCTGAATATTCCAGTTCCTGAAACCACAGATACCTCCCTATACTTTTGGTAAAACCTGTCTGCCCCTTGTATTTCAAGAGTGCTACCATTGTACTCCTTGTTGGTGAACACAAGGGACATCAATAGGTGCAAATCAGAGCCGTCCAATGCCGAGTTCACATAAATGCCGTGAGCCCTCCCGACCTCAGATGAGTTCCTTTCAATAGCCACTATCAACTTGTTGTCAGTGGCAAAGATTGTTCCAAACCCAAGGATCCACCACCGCTTGTGAGGGATGCCAGCGACTGGGGTGGCAGTGGCATTGGCGCCAGTCTCCCAGTGTTGCATGTAGAACATCATGTTGGTTTCTTTGAGGTTTTGGAACTGGTACTTTGAGGCTTCAGTGGATGTGGCTAGAGCTAGGAGGAACATTGAGGACAATATGACAAATTTTGTTGCCATTTTGGATTGGGATAATAACTAAGATAACAAGAAGCAAGCTCTTAGAAGTGAAAGATGTGGTGAATATTGATGACTTAGTGAGGATGCAAAGTGTTGAATTTAAAACACGAGACGAGAGAGAGAGAGAGTGTGTGTCGACTTGGCAAATGTTTTGACTGTCAATTGTAGGCAGCTACCAGATGGGTTTTTCCACATGGAGACGTACGTACTTGCCTAACAGTCCAAAATAAAGTACACTTCCAAGGAAATTTTAGAACGAATGGGTTGTTGTGCTTGAAAATGAACTACACCTTACCTTATTAACAATTTTATCTCTCGAAAAGCTCATGGTCGAATAAATGGGATTAAAGCCTCTATAGGCCTATTATCTCTCCAAAAAAAGAAAAGAAAAAAACACACTCACGCACAACAGCCCACTATGTTTTTATTTTGGATCATAGCTGTAGGGCCCAAGGTAAAGTGAGATTAGCTAGGAATGTACAAGTATGCCTTATATTTGCCTCTTAAAATTTTTTATAAAAATAAAATAAAATACAATTTTGTTTTAAACTTTATCAAAAATTTATTTTTTATTCCTAAATTTAAAATTAAAAAGAAAAACTTCATTTTCCGTCCTTAAAATATTGAAAAAATTCATTATTTATCCCTAAACTGTTAAAATAATTTTACTTTATGTCCTTAAAACTTAACAAAAATGTTATTTTTCTTCACTAAACTATTTTTAAATTTTTTTATCCCTATTTTTGTCTCCAAACTATTAAAATACTATTTACAAAGTTTAAGGATAAAAATAAAATTAAGTTTAGATATAAAAAATAAAATTTTGGTAAAATTTAAGGACCAAATTAGTACTCCAATAAAATAAAAAAAATATAGGCCTCATATTTTCACCTGTAATGTCCAAAGACAGTTTTTTTTCCCCAGTTTTCACATGTCACCGCATTTATTATGTACAAATTATATCTTCAATAGTGAAAAACCTTGTAATTCCCCCCTCCCTCCAAAAAAAGGCCGTAATTTCACTATTTTTAAACCAATAAATGTCTCAAAAGCCCACATTAACTATCAACTAATGCTATAGCCCCAAAGTTTTTACAATATTTTTATAAATGGTTAAGGTGGAAAATTCTTTTTGGTTCTTATCTAGATCTATAATTTACATTATTTTTTTACTTAATAATAATTAAACACTCACCAAATTAGTAATTTGTAAATTAAAAAATACATATAACCTAAACATTTTCCTTAATTTACTCCAAAAGTTGTCAAAATTATTGGTTCAAACCGTCAGAGGAACAATTAAATAACTAGATTTGTGAACCATGCAGCCAAAGGCAAAACTCCGGCTGCAATTGACCAACCCCCTTTTCCCCACCACAGACACACCTAACCAAAAGCCACAACTCATATCGAATTTACTTAATTAAGTTTGATAAAGATCTTGACCACGTTAGTATGAAAGGTGCCTTCTAATCTAAAACACAGTAATTAACTGACAAAATAACGTGATGGCGAATTAGACATGAAAAGCAGGGTGTGTCGGGTCATGAGTTAGATCTGATTCAAATTGAAAATAGTCATTTTAATGGGTTTTAATAGGTTGCAAGAGATTCAGGATGATTGGGTTATTGGTTGGTTTAAGCAAGTTATAGGTTGATCCATATTTTTTCACACGTTGAAAAAATAAACAATAATAATACAATCATATTATATTTCTTTTCTTCAAGTACAAATTAAAAAGAGAAAAAATAACAAAATATTCAAAAATATATATTAAATAATTCCTAAAATTCTTAAGTTGACCCATATATATTTCACTAATGATATCTTCACCATATAAGAAAAAAGAAAGAAAAGAAAAACTAAATGTCCCGGACCATAATTTTTTTTTAGATATAGTATATCATCATCATAATATTAAATGTACGAGTGAATCAATGAAGAATGAATATTAGACTATATATCTCATTTGAATATATATATATATATATATATATTATATATATATTAAATGTACGAGTGAATCAATGAAGAATGAATATTAGACTATATATCTCATTTGAATATATATATATATATATATATATATATATATATATATATATATATATATATATATATATTATATTATTCACTTTTAAAAAACAAGTCAATTGGAGTTGGCTATGAGTTAACCCAACATGGAAGTTAATTCGGTTGGGTAAATATACCTGTTTATACTCTAGGTCCTAGGTTGGATATTTTTCTTTAAGTTTAAGTTGAATTATTAGATTGGATCTAAATTTGTTAGGTCTACTGCCTACTGTCATATATGGTTGTCAAAATCATGATTTGGATTGTAAAATCGCACGATTTTACGATCTCACCTCACCAAAACGTTTAGGATCACACTAGGATCGAAAAAATGGTAGGATCATATGATATCCTACCGATCCTACAAAAACTTAAATGTTTGGTTTTTTATAGGATAAAATATAAAATGAAGTTGAGAATGGCATAAGCCTAACTTGGTATACCTCTAACTGTGGGGGTGGTTGGCTAAGATGTTACCCAAATCTAAAAGGAGGATACCTCAAAGTGTGGGGGTACTTGCCTAAGGTCATGCTACATGAACCTATAAGGAGGAAACTTGATTCTTAAATTATGTGATTGTGTGTTTATTGATTATGTTTGCTATAGTTCATGATATAGAATTATCTTCATCAATAGTGATGTATTTAGAATTTAATCTATTGATGAATCTTAAAATTACTTTCTTTAAGTATGAGTTTCCTTTGAAAAATAAGGAAAATATGTTTCATGAACTTATTGATACTTCTAATGATCTTGCTGTGATGTGCAAGAATTGAGAAGTAAGCGAACTAGGGTAAAAAGAGTTATGGTTACAATTTTCTTACCTATATTATTGAAGATGAACATGTAAATTATTATGATACAATTAAATTTGTTGATGCACCATTATGGTTGGAAGCTTTTAACAAATTATTAGATTACGTCTAATCACACTTGGAATGGGTTGAGCTTCCACCTAAGGTTAAGCCTATTAGTTGTAAGTGGGTGTTAAAAAAAAAATTTGATACTTATTCTTCGTTTATTAGAATTGCATCTATAAGAATGCTGTTTGTCATTGTATCTATTTACAAACCTATTATAAATCATATGGATGTTATAATTGTTTTTCTAATAGGTGAATTAGAAAAAAAAATTATATGGAGCAACCCGAGGTTTGTGTTGTCCTTGGACAACAACATAAAGTTTGTAAATTGGTTAAATCCTTTTATGGGTTAAAACAAGCACCTATACAATGACATGAAAATTTTGATATACGATGCCTACACATGGATTTGTGAGTTATGATCATGAGGATAAATGCATATATAATAAGTTAAATAATAATGAATGTGTCATTATTTGTTTATATGTTGACGACTTACTATATTTGAAACTAGCCATAATGCTGTGCATGATACTAAATATTTTCTTGCCTCTAAATTTGATACCAGAATTTTGGTTGAGACAAATGTTATTTTAGGCATCAAAATCCATAGGGATAATAATTGCATTATACTATCATAATCTCGTTATGTGGAGAAAAACAATGAACACTTTGATATGTGACCTACGTCTATTATGTATGACTTAAAAGTGCACTTGGTCAAAAATTGTGGTGATAATGTTTCACAAGATAAATAAGCAGAAATTATTGGTTTTTTAATATTTTTGACAAACTGTAGTCGCCTTGATTTTGTATATAATGTTGGTAGATTGAGTAGATACATTCATAGTCCTAGTGTTGAGCATTGGGATACAATATCTATATTATTGATATATTTAAAGGGGACTTCATCTCTAATACAACTTATGTGAAGCCCACCAGTGGATATGTGTTTACACTAGCTGGAGGGGCTATCTCTTGTAAGTCATCCAAGAAGACTTGCATAGTGAGATCTAACATGAAAACAAAGTTAGTAGCCTTAGAAAAGGCTGGATCCAAAACTGTGTGGCTTAGGAGTTTATTAACTGATATGCCTCCATTTACTACCTCTGTTATCTCTATTTGCTTTCCTTATGATTTCCAGGATGCCATAACATGTGTTAATAGCAAAGTTTATAATGAGAAAAGTCGACATATCCAATTGAAGTTGAGGCAGCTTATTGATAATGATGTTATGTCATTGGATTTTGTAAGGTCTGAAAGGAACTTGGTCAATCCTTTGACCAAACCACTAGCAAAAAGGCTGGTAAGTAAGACATCTAGAGGGATTAGATTAATACACAAGTTGTGACACTATGGCTAATGCTCAACCTCTATGATGGATGATTCCATGCAAGAGGCTAAATGGGTAGAGGTCATTACTGATCCATGTGGGTACTGCCATTTGTTATGTGTTTTCCAGTGGTAAGGAGATTAGGTATGAGTCCATCCCTACGGTATGAGATAGTGCTACATTGTAGATTGTTGGAGGTTGAGCTCTAGGCTCTTAATGGATCCATATCCCTACCTGTTGAGATGGGGTGTATTTGCACACACTCCTGTGGATGCCACCGACTAAGTTGCAGATTGTTAGAGGTTGAGCTTTATGTTCTTAATGGATCCATATTCCTAGCTATTGGGATGGGGTGTATCTACATGCATTATTGATGGATGTCACTGACTAAGTTGTAAATTGTTAGAGGTTAAGCTTTATGCTCTTAATGGATCCATATCCCTACCTATTGGGATAGGGTGTATCTACACGCACTCCTAATGGAGGCCACCGACTAAGTTGCAGATTATTAGAGGTTGGGCTTTAAGCTCTTAATGGATCCATACTCCTTACTTGTTGAGATGGGGTGTCCTACACACACGCCTGATGGCCTAGATAAAGGGTCAACCCGCTTAAGAACAACCTTGGCAAAAAAAGTTATATGGGTAGTAAGTTTGGATTACTAATAGCTTGGTTAAAAGAGTTTTAACTCTACCATTGTCTTTTAATTCCTATTTATTTATCCTAAGTATGTTAAAACCTTTTGGTACCATATTGATGTATGCTTTCTTTAGTTGCTTGTCTTTCCTATTTTGTGTTGGTAACATGTGGGGGATTGTTGGTATGGGTGTGTGTTCCAAACATTTTTATTATTATTTATTTTCTAGCCGCTGGGCATTTATGAGTAAAATAGCATTGGGAATTATGAGAAAAATTGCCGTTGGGGAATAATGGGTAATATAGCTGTTGGGCTTTTATGGATATTAGTTACCAATAACTATATGTTATTATTGTCATGAATAGTCTATATAATACCCATCATCACACCCTTTCTCATAAGTCATAGTTTATTACTCTATATTTAGATATACACAATCCTATTATATGTCTCTCCCACATATTTGTCTAGATTCTACAATTTATGTTTGTTCTAAGGAAATGCAAGAGGGTTGTTCGTGAACCTTTGTGAATGGAAGTGCATCCATCACGAAGGTTGACACTATAGTCTAATCCTAGAGGGTTGTTAGGCCAAGAGAACCAGTCACACTGAGTTGTACTCTGGGTAGCAAGAATCAACCTTTAAAGAGTACCAACGCTTTCGCAATATGATTCCATAGCATTGTGAGATCGTTCTAAACTCCTTTTTAGTTTTCGTTATTACTAATTATTTCGGATATTAATTTTGTATCAAAACTTGTTTATGCACTAAAATATTTCCAATAGGACATTCATTGAAAGGTCAAAAATGTATTGGAGGAGGTCATTAAATTGGCTGAATCTATCCCATATTCATCCTTTTGTTGGTCCCCTAGAGATGCTAATAGGGCAACTCACTCTTTAGCAAAACGGTGTTTAAGATCTAAAGTTAATGGCTATTTTGATCTCTATAATTGCCCTCATTGTTTTTTTAATGTTATCAGGGAAGAGGCTAGCTTGTTGTAGTTGTTGATTTTTTTTTTTTTTTTTTTTTTTTGCTATTGGAATAAAATTTTTCAGTTCATAAAAAAATTACTTTAGGTTTTGGTATCTATTTTGATAGGCCAAGAATGTATTGACCTCTTGTGATAAATTAATTGATTAATTAGCTAAGTAAATTAATTAATCTAATTAACATGCAAAACGCATGGTAGCACAAACAAATCACCAACTAAGTTAATATGCAGTAGAAAATATAGTTGACATAGTAATTTGTTTACAAATGGGGAAAACCTCTTAAACAAAAACTCTACCAAGTGATTTTAAGGTCATCAGTCCTTAGAATTCACTATTATCATGACAAGCGGTTACAAGTAAAAGAATCCTAATACCTTATACTAACCTATAGTTGAACCCTTACCCCAATACACAATTGGACTTGTTCAGTAGTGACAATCTCTCATTTTCAATACACAGCTCTCAGTACGTGACTAACCAATCGATGCGCGGATCCCAGTACTTGACTTAATTACCAACTTGAGAAAGATGTTAGCTGTAAAGTTCTTCAATTCATCAACACGATGAAGATCACAAAACTCCTTGGTTACAAAACCCAATGGCGTACAAACGCAGCAGCTTCTTTAAGAGAAAGATGAACTAGGGCAAATTTTGTTTCTGGTCACAATTTGCATGAACAAAACTTTGCTTTACACTTACGCAACCTTTGACAGCCTTTAAAATAATCCTTATATATGTTTAGGGTTGTGAGAAAAGAAAGTCTAAACACGTACACACGGATTGGAGTGAAATTAGATTTGAAAAACTGATTTTCATAATTCTCAATAGATATTTTCCGTAAAATAATTTCAGTTGAACTAGGTGTTGTTTAAATCACAATTTTTTTTTTACAAATAAATAATTGGACCAAATTACAATTAAATTTTCTGTTTATATATTTCATATTATCAATAAATTACAATAATAATTTGATACCATATATATGAACTTATTTAGAAATTTATAAAATTTAATCTCAAGTTTACATAAGTATATTTTTAGATAAGTATGCATATAAATATAGAATATTTTATATATTTAAATCGAGAGTTATATACATGAGTTTTCACAAATATATTATTATGTTTGAATTTGATTTGTTTAGTAGCTGAACTTGAACTTTAGCTTGAGCTTGAGCTTGACTTATTTGCTAAAAAGACATTTTCTTAAGACAAGTTCGAGTTATTCATAAATAGTTTGGTTTATTTATAATATATTTTTATTGTTTATTTTTTAATTTTTTATCTTTCCTATGTTCACCTTCTTCTTTTTTCCACTCTCTCCTACACCCTGATGTCCTTCAACAAAGCAATTCTCCTCTATTCACCTTGCCAGACTGCTACTTAGCAGCAGATGCATTGGCTATGAATATGATGAAGGAAATTATTATGGTTGGATCTTAGTGGAATGATAATTCAACAACTACGAAGATGTGGGGACTTAGAGCATTAGTATTAGGCGTTCTAAAAAAATGTTATATTGATATATTAAAAAGTTACTTTATCTATTTTAACACATCATTTTAGAATACAATTTATATCATATATTCTATTTTTTATCATTTAATTAAACATTCTTTCTTTATTCTTTTTAATTCTTTTTTTATTATTTCTTTTTGTTGTTCCCAACGGCACCGTTGAAGAGATTAAGAGAGAGAAGTTTAAATATTATTATTTAATTCTAACAATCATGAAAAAGAGATAAGATTTGAATAAAGAAAATAACAAATATGTATACCATTTTCCTTAGAATTGTAATGTAGAATGTGTTAATTTTTTTGGGCATTTGACACATATCATGTATGTGATTTTTTAGTGTTTCCTTTGCTAAATAATAAAAATTTAGCATTTAGATCATTAGTATCTGGTATCTAAAACATATTTCATTTTACTATCTCAAAAACTACTTTATCTATTACACCATACCATTTTATAATACACCCAACATCTCAATTTTTATTTTACCATACAACACATTAAAATAATACAACTACACAATAAATAAATAAAAACCCAATACCCATGTAAAAACACAAAACTTAATGAAATATTATTTTAAAAAATACCATCTTGCTACAATACTGTCATAAAAGTAGGATGATACTATAGCTCAATAGTAAAAAATTTTAGAATTGAAAGTGTAGGCAATGCAAGATTTATAGATTTTGATGCTAAATTTTAGCATATGAGAACTTTAGCATGCTGAATACTTATGCTCCCAAACCTGATTCTATAGCTCTTAAACAATTTTTAGCATTTAGTCTTTGTGCACACTTGATTCTAAACTTGTGAGCATTCCCATCAGGCGTTGTAAAATAATGACATTTTAACACATAAAAAATGCTACATTATTATTTTAATATATCATTTTACAAGTTACCGTATATCACATTTTCTATTCTTTAATTTTATACATTAAAATAATATATACAAATATTAAAATAACATTAAAAAAAACCAACAATTTAAATATAAAGAAATACAAAATAAAAAACTCATTTCAACAGCTCACTGGCACTCCCACCCAGCTCACTACCTCCATCACCACAACCCACGCCACCACAACCAACCATTGTTACAAACCCATCACCACCAACAACAACAACAACCAAAATCAACCAACCACTATTACAAAACATTGCCACAAGCACCAAGAGAGAGAGAGAGAGAGAGAGAGAGAGAGAGAGAGAGAGAGAGAGAGCAAGGTGGAGAGAGGAGGGCTTGGTGGCTCTAGGCGAGATTGGCAGCTCTAGGTGAGGCAGCTTCAGGCGAGATAGGCGGCATCACAATGGCTCGAGGTTGGCGAAGTAAATTAAGGATGAGAGAGGAAGAGAATGAGAGCGAAGAGGGAGAGATGAAGGCAGATAGGAGAGAGAGCTTCAGAGGTGTAAGAGGAGAGAGGGAAGAGTTGATTAAAAAAAGGAAAAAAAAAAATTCCCACATCTGTCTAGGCCCACTGGTGAATAAAAAAATAACAAAAGTTTTGCAATTCGTGAACAGTATGCTTCCAAATTTGAGTTGCACTGTTCATCCGTGCCAAATATTTTGGCTTTTAAAGCACCTGATGTGAATGGTTTTTTAGTGTTTGGTGTGTCAAATGCCAATTATTTAGCATTTGACATATCTGATAAGAATACTCAATCACATATGAATAAACCAGAATGGGAAAAATGACATGAACTAAGCAATAACAATCAATCAAATTTGAAGAAAAAAGACCCAAATCATCACAGTCAAATTAGGGCACACATTAACAATCTATTTTAGAAAAAAATTTATGAAAAATTGAAAAAACTGCTAAAAGTTGTTAATTACTCACACGTTAGTAAATTCTAATTATAAATACCCATTGACTTAATAGTACAATCAGACACAAATTCACACTAAGCAAATCTACAAGCTGTGATTTGACTGAATATAATCAAACCTACCCATCTGAAACATAATTTATCCTCAAAATTGATCATGAAGTGAAAGTATCAATGTATCATTGGAGACTTTGTCATTGCTGTTGTCCTTGTTTTGGTCACCAAAGCAAAGTTAATAGTGCAAAGGATTGATTGCAAAGGACCATATCCTAGACCAAAAGCAAAGTTAATATTGGGAATTTTAGATGGTGTCTTTAAGACCAGGACTTGTTTGGGAAACAGACATCATTAATTTAGTTCTCTTGTTGCTAGCAAGCTGGTGGTGTGTTTGTACTCTGTATATTCTGTCTATAGTGGAGTCTTTGTTTCTGACTTGGTTGGTGCTGCTTGCACTTTTTTCTTCTGTTTGTTTCTTATGGCCTGGTTTGCCATTATTGTTGTACCATGCTTTTTTTTTTTTTCACCTTAGCTATTTTTGTAATACCCCAATTTCGTTTTTATGATTATCACCGTACCTTGTCATTTTTTTTATATAAAGTTGAGGTACTATATGTATGTGCACAGTAAGATGGGAGTAGATAATTTTGTGGTGTTACAGAATAGGTGAGAAGATTAAAGTTTTAGTGCATACAATTTAGTGCGGTAGTTTAAATAAATAAATAAAAGAGAAAGATGTTTTATGGGCCTCTTGGAGACTAAAGAGATCAGTTTAAGTGGGTTTTAAACTATAGCCCACGACCCCACTAAACCCACAGCTTTGATGTGTTAAATATAAGGTGGAGGAAAAGTAAAATTAGGGTTTTAATAAGAAGGTTCCACCACCAAAGAGGCTAATAGGTTTTTCCTTGGAGTTAGAGCACGTACAATTGAAGAAGCAATCAAATTGTTCAAGGTATGATTTCTCACAATTAGAAACAAAGAATTAAAAGTTTATAAGATTAACTTGGAAATCAGTTGTGATGTTAGATTGTTCAAAAGTTGGATTTTGGTCCTAAAACTCTATTTATATTTTTACAAATAGATATTGCTGCTGTGTATCTATGAACAAAAGCATCACAATTTCGTTTTCATTAGGATATTAATATATATATATATAGAAGAAGTCAAAGATTTCAGCCATTGCTTTCATTGCCTCTGGGACCCTTTCCTTGAGATTATGCTATGCCATTGTGGTTATATAAATATATATTAGGATAGTTGTAAGGTCGTCTATGGTGGATATATATATTAGGTGGCTTTAACGTGTTTGAGGTTATGTATATCAACTTAAACCCTAAAGTATTAGCTGCTGCCTTTGAGTTTTGATAAATTCAAGGAAAACACATTTTTGGGTAGAGATACTTTGCATTAGTGCTATCATTTAGTTCAGCAAAGTATTTTACTAGTGAGTCAATTTGTATAGTTTAGTAAAATTTATATTTTGGAGGATATTAAATAATTTCCATGATTGATTATAGATCCTATTTAAGAGTATTTTGAGGCTTAGATATACATTGGGTAACTAATGTTGATGGTACTCTTCACACACACGTGAACGTGTCTTGGATATCTTGTCACTATTCCCTCACAATGGCAGAATCTCTCAATCAGGGAATCTTTCCAGACATAGTACCAGCCGACCCAGATGTTTGCAGACAACAATGGCCACATGAAGACCATTGGGAAATGCCTAATCCTTTATTTCGCTATGATGATCCTTACTACCATAACCATGATCCAGATGCAGATGTTGATGAAGAATGGTTTCAAGGTAGAGATGGGCGAGATGACTAAAAAATAGATATATAAAAGATATATATTTTAAAAAAAAAAAAAAAAAAAAAAGGTGTCAGAAGCCATTATTTTTAACTTTTCAAAAAGGTTACTATTTTGGCCTTTCTCTGTTTCATTGTAATAATTCTGCCATAGCTATTGCTTTAAGTCCACAACTACTACTATTTGCTGTAAGTAATTATGCATAATATGCACAAGTTTTGTTCTTTAAGTTCTTAGAAGTTAAAGGTTTTCAAAAATTATATTTTTTTAGCTTACGTTTTAGAAATTTATCAAAAATCATTTTTACACTATTGAAAGAGAAATTTTAATTGGCTTTTAAATAATGTTTTAAAAGAACTTTTGAATTTTAAATAACGTTTTGAATGTCCAAATCCCATTTAAAAGATGATTTTTAAACTAAACTATTTTCCAAAAATACTTGAGTTTCAAAGTAAGTTTTCCTAAAAGATTCTTGTTCTTTAAATTTGTTTCAAACCAAGTGACTTCGAAGTCATATTCTTATTTTTCAAATGGTATTTAAGATGTTCTTTTAGCAAATTGGATTTTCAAACTTACTTAAGAATTGTAAAAATATTTATATAAACTCTTCAGTTCCTATTCGTTCCCTAAGAGAGTCAAACATCTCTTGATTTATGTTTCAATTTGATATTATGATATTCAATATGCCTTTATTGTTGGAACAATTGTTAATATTGAGAAAATTATTATATGTTGTATAAACTTTATTTTTGTAATATGTGACCCAAAATGAGTGTTTTTAGAATTGATAAGATATATGTGTAAATTCGCTCACAGGATTGTATGTGAGAATATATGTTGATCTCTTACAAGCAGGGGTTAGATGTTGGTATCCGCTCACAGGGTTGTATGTAAGAATATGTGATGTGCATATGTGACACTGTGCTCTGATCAATTATTTGTATGTGTTTTTTGAAAGACTTTAAGATTTGATTATATGTGTATTAAATGATTCTTTACATGTTTGGAAAGCTATGTTGGATATTTTGAGTGAAATTGTGAAATCAAACTCGTGCTTTGCTTGACTCTACTCCGTTGTGTAGTCTGTATAATTACTTACTAGATGTGTGGCTCACCCCATCAATTAATATTTTCAGATTAAAGTGTAGTTGGGAATTAGAACCCTTGGATCGCTTTGTAAGGTGCAAGGTAGAGCGTGGAAGTTGTAGACAACTTCAGTATTACTTGAAGACTCATAGAATTTTAGTTACCTTTGTTTTGTAATTCATGTTTTATATAGTGGAGATTATTTCCAATTTGTGGAGTTTTGAAAAGATTATTAGTTATTTTTGTATTTCCGCTTTAGACTTCACAGTATTTTGGAGATTATTATAAATTGAGGATTTTAATTATTGTAAGAGATTTATCAGTTGCATTGTTTATTGGAGATTTATGGAACAACGTTTTGAATAAATTATTTTTATTGAGCTAGGTAAGGTTAGCAAGTTAGTCATACATCTAAATTCATGTTTTTTGGATTTGGGTCGTGACTGAAAATATACTCAATATTCTCTACAACCATAAAACTTATAGAACTATACAACTAACTCACTATGATTATACTTTGTTGAACTTATTAATAACACCAATGTAAGGAATCTTTGCCCAAAATGTTTCATTGAATTTATCAAACCTTAGAGGCAGTAACCAATATATTGTAAACTCAGGATTTGATATATGCCCTTACAAAAGTAAATCCTTATTAATACCCCAGTTTCGTTTTTATGATTATCACCGTACCTTGTCATTTTTTATTGTGATGCCCCAATTTGATTGTGATGTGTGTGGATGTGTGATGAGTCCCACATCGGGTATTTACTGGGTAGATCTGAGCTTTATTAACAACTGCAAGGAGCCTCAATAATGACTAGTCCTTTTGAGGTATAGCGCAGATATAGTTAGCACTTTTCCTTGGGTCGTTACAATTTTGGTCTGACTTTTTTGTTTGTTCTGTTTGGTGTGGATGGGAGTTGCGTGACTTGTGACTCTTCTGAGTCCGTTTGAGATGCTATAAATACTTTC
Source organism: Castanea mollissima (assembly GCA_014183005.1). Classification (NCBI taxonomy): domain Eukaryota; kingdom Viridiplantae; phylum Streptophyta; class Magnoliopsida; order Fagales; family Fagaceae; genus Castanea; species Castanea mollissima. Next base: position 30,877,591 of record JACAVU010000005.1, read on the forward strand.
AGTTTATTTGATTTTGTAGTTATTTTTGCATATTTTTTGACAAATATTTTTTCATATTACTCATAAGTCTCATTATACTTTTTTCGGTACTATTTATAGGTCTACCATACTATTCAGTTAACTTTTTTTTAAAAAAAAAATTATACTTCCAACTACAAATATTTTTAATTTTAACTAAATCAACTATTTTCAAATAGACCTACTTTTATAGCTACTTAGAATCTTAAGAAGATGGCATAAGGATCTTTGCAGTGCCGGCTCAAGGCCTAGGCAACTTAGGCCCAGGCCTAAGGCCCCACAACCAAAAAAAAAATCCCTACTAAAAAAGGGCCCCATTTTCATTTGTAAATGCCCAAAATTTTATAAAAATATAACATTTTTTAAATAATTAGTACTTTTTTTAAAGTGATGTTAAAGATGCCACAAATTTTACTATAGGTTTAAGTTTAAATTTAACAAACATGCCATCAATCACATAAAAAATTAATTCAAACACAAATAAATTAAGTTGTTGAATTTCATCAATTACAGTCATTATCACATTATATTGTGAACATTTTGCAGTATCTTTAGTATTTTTCTTTTTCATTTCTAACAAGGTTTCCAAAATAGGAGACCAACAGAAATTAAAACTAATTGAAACCCTAAAATGTTTCAAAAAAAATGTTGCAAATGTGATAGATTATCAATGATGACTAATCTCCTCTAATAGTTTGAGATCTTAATTTTTGTAAACTAATATCCTACAAAGTCATGCACCAAATAATATTTATCTACCTCTTTCTCTTAAAAAGAATATATAAATTAAAATTTAGGTTACAACTGTACTTAACTATGCATAGTTAAATATCCAAGTTAAAGTAAGTTTCTTTTTTAAAAAAATAATTTTTTTCTAGTTATTTTTGTTTAAATTTATGGTTCAACTATGATATTCAATCCTCTGTATGAAATTAACCTTAGTTTAATTATTATTATTCATCAATCTGTGTATTTACATCAAATTAGTCTTAATTTAATTAGTATTATATATTTATTTATTTAATGTTTACATATAAAATGACCTCATATAAAATTTCCGCCTTAGGCCCCAAATTTTGTTGGGCCAGCCCTGGATCTTTGGACATTTACTACCAACTTGACAAGGGCTTAGCTAACATATTTCATAGATAGTTTAAGTTGATGCTATTTTGTGGCAGGAGGTCTTAACCGAAGTGCGGTTAGAATGATATTATAGTCCCGCAAATAAAAAGTTATAGTTAGGGTGTGTTTAGATATTAATGAAAAATTAAAATTATTTTATTATTTAATTTATTTTTGCTTTTATTTATAAGTTTCACTATATTTTTTTATACTATTTTAATTAATTTTTATTTTTATTTACAATATTTTTAACAATAAATTTTTAATTTTATCAAAATAAACTGTATTCAAACTAACTCTTAACGTGGGTCCTCTCTTACCATTTTCTCTATCATAAAAACTGCTTTGGGTACTTGAGGTATTTCGTTGATTCGTTCCATCGTTTCGTGGAAAGTGGGCGTGCCTGCTACTTTCTTTGGGTTGGTACAAAAGTGATTATGAAGCACACACGTTTTATGCAAGAAAACTCAAGTGCAGCCATCAGTACTGACAGTACTGTACTGTGTCTTGTTGGGCAACTCTTCTCCGTTGCTCTCACACCTCACTTAAATCAACTGATATTCCTCTATCAAATAAAGAAAAGAAAAAACTATAGTGATAATGATACGCATGTAATTTGCAAATAATGCTGGGTGAATAATTTAATCCTAGACCTGTGAATTAAAACAAGTTAATTATAGGATCCTAGATATTCTTCGGAGTAGGTCTTTCTTTTTCTTTTTTCTTTTTTTAATTTTTGATTTGGGATGAATTTTGGATTAGGCATGTTATATACAACTTCAACTAAGGTCGTGCCACATAACAAATCGGGCTTTCCTGATTTGTCACTAATTTTTTTCCTTGATTTTATACTATATGAATATATATATATATATATATATATATATATATATATATATATATACAACAAAGTTTATTTTTAAATTAGTTTAAAGAGAAAATTTTTTAAACTTCTCATATATTTTTATATTAAGTGTGGATTTAAAAATTTAATTGATAGATTACATGTTTTTATTATATCATTCATATTTGCAAAATTTCAAAAAAATCAAAAATTAATTGCTATATCATTAAACAAATGTTACAATTTGAAGTTTTTGTGATTTAAAATTATGTATAAAAATAAGTTTATTGATTGAATAGTAAATAACATCCGGTTTGAATTATATTTGATATATATGTTAATAACATAAGAAACAAAAAAATTAACGGTTAGATCTTCAAAGTTCACACCTAAAAAAGAAGTATATAAGAAGTTTGACGAGTTTTTCTCTAATAAACTTTGTTCTTTATCATATCTTTAGCTTTGATTCATTGCATGACATATGGTTCTACAATAATTTTATCCTACAATAATTAACGTGTAGCATTTTTTTTTTTTTTTTTGGTTTTTGTTTTTGTTTTATGACTCAAATTGGGTGGACGAACTCTCAACCCACCGCGGATTGAGAGGATGATCGGTTTGGACGGGTTGGAACTTCAATGGGCAATAGATGAGTCAGTCAGGATCGAGACCTAGAAAATAGAGAGAATCTGACGAGAAAATGATGAAAAATCAGCCAAAATCCTTTGAGATCAGGCCATTTTCGACAAGATCTTGGCTAGATTTGGAGAAATCTCACCAAATCTAGCCAAAAAATCCCAAAACTCACTAAATTTACCAAATATCGCTGGAATATTTGTGGGACGGTCGATTTGGGTTTCTCGAATTTTGGAGAAGGAGACTAACATCTAACCCGTCAAAGTCGGGTTTTGGTGGAAAAAACCCATTTCCGATCGCCAGAGAAGTCGGTTTGATTGGTAGTAGGTTAGGTTTGGTTGGTGGAGGCAGGTGGGTCGGGTTTGGTGGGTGGCTAGACAGCCCTAATTTGATCAATACTGCAAAGATTTTGTTCATGCACACACATGTATATAAGCTACAGGCACAATATTTTCATAGCAAAATATAAGTGACAAGTTGTTAATGATAATTAAAAAAAATAATATTAGTGGTGAGATTAAATGAGAACCAGTAATAACTTCTCATTTAGGCTTCTCATAGAGAGGTACTAAAACTGAAACGTTACGAATAACCAAAATACATTTCAAACATTCTTTTATTAGGCAGTTGATGTTAATACTAGGGATATTATGACTTTTGTTACGTTGAGCTAAGAAATTGATATGTTACCAATTACCAAAATATATATCAAACATTCATTTATTTGGTAATTGAAGTCCAATCTCATATACTGTCAGTTTGTAAGCTTTAGTAAATTTCACATATCTATAACATTTTCATATATATAAAACTAACTTGCTCTGACCTAATATGACACGCAACATGTACGACAAATTCTAACTAAAAATAATGATATTTGACCAATGGACGATGGACATTTAAAGTAATTTATTTCAATCTACTAAAAATATAATGTATAAGGCTATCTATTTTTTTGCTAGCAATGTTTATTGCTAATACTGTTAGCAATAATATTATTGCTAACGTTCATAAAAAAGAAAAAGCAATGTTTATTGCTAACATGGTATGGGATACCAAATTCAATACAATTCAGTGACTTGCAAATTACCCTCGACAGTCAACCAGTTGTGGATTCTCTCTCTCTCTCTCTCTCTCTCTCTCTCTCGTTATAAATAGAACCCACTCCTTGCACCCATCAATCAGCACATTGCACAAGCAAGTTCATTCACTCCTAAAAGCTTGCTTGCCAGCTTTAATTAATTAGCTCAACAATGGAAACAAAAATTGTCAAATTGTCCTTAATGTTCCTCGTAGCTCTAGCCACATCCACAGAGGCCTCAAAGTGCCAGTTCCAAAGGCTCAAAGAAACCAACATGGTGTTGTACATGCAAGACTGGGAGACAGCCACCAACCCTACAGTCTTCCCAATTGCTGGCATCCCTAACAAGCGGTGGCAGATCACTAGCTTCGGTACAGTCATGGCCATTGATGACAAGTTGACGGTGGGTATTGAAAGGAACTCTTCCCAGTTCGGGAGAGCTCATGGCATTTATGTGAACTCGGCATTGGACGGCACTGACTTGCACCTGTTGATGTCATTTGTGTTCACTAACAAGCGGTACAATGGTAGCACCCTTGAAATACAAGGGTCTGACAGATTCTTCCAAAAGTATAGGGAGGTATCTGTGGTTTCAGGAACTGGAATATTCAGGTTGGCTCGTGGATTTGCTACTCTAGAGACTGTTTATCTAGACATACCCAAATCCAATGCAATCATCAGGTGGAATGTCACTGTTTTTCACTACTAAGTTGTTCTAGTTGTCATTACAACTGGTTAGATTAAGTTTGCATTTAAACCCAGATACCGAAAAAAGGTTTTTGATATGTGGTGTGTAATAAGTGAGATTTGCCAACATATATTTGCCATGTTTGTGGTTACCTGTAACCATATTATAAAATGGTTGTAATATTTTGCTTTGACGAGTGCGATGATGTTTAAGGAACTAATTTTGATACTATCCATTATTGGTTTTGGAATGAGCTACCTACTTTCTCAATAGGCCTGTAGTAGAGATAAATTCTACAGCCTCAGGGGCAATAATAATACCACATATCCCACAAAATCTCTGTCTCTTTCTCTCTCTCTCTCTCAAATTCTTTATGCTTTTGCTCTTTCAGTATAAACCTCTTTTTCCCGATAATATAATCTGACCCTCTGGAAGGAATAGCTTGGCTTAATTATATTTTAAATTTTTTTTAAAATCTGTAATTTCTTTTTTGTGCTGCTATAACTGGGAGTGTGAAGTCTGAAAGTCATCAAGGAATTTTATTATTATTTTTTATATATAACTTTTTTAAGAGTGTAAATAGAAGACATGACTACTGGAGGAGAAATTTTTTATAACCAATTTTAGGCTTTTAAAGGCATGATTAGCATAAACTTAAGGAACTTAAAGAATTGCTGATTGATGAGAGAAATACTGTGTTACACCTTGCGACTGTTGGACTAGTTGGGGAGGCAGGAGGCATAGTTTGGTTAGTACCACAACTCTATAGCCACTAGCTAGCCACCCACCAGTGGATTTTAGTATTGAACACGGGTATGGATCCATACCTGCCAAGTTGCAAGTACATCAGCGATTGGCATTTAGATACAAAAGAATCATGCCTTTTGCATGGTCTCCTTTTGCATTAGACAATGCGAAATAATAAAAGAGATCAATTTTAGGTATTTAAATTCTAAAATCATTCACATCAGTTAAGTTAGAACAAAGTTGTTACAGTAACTTAGCAAATTTACGCTAATATTATTTACTTTGTGTTTAATTTTTTATTATTTTTATACATATTTAGAGGAGGAAGGAAGAGAGTGGATGATCTGATGTGAAATGTTTTGAAAAGTAAGTATGTAAAATAAAAAATAAATAAAAAAGTAGGTTTTTATACTAAAATAAATAAATAAAATTTGCACAAACTTATGTGGATGTTCTTAATCTTTTTTATAATTTCTCAGGGTAACTTAGGGTCCGTTTGGTACATCATTTTAAATACATGTTTTCAGTTTTTAAACAATATTACACATATTTTTCTATATTTTTTTACTCACACATCTTTCTAAAAAAATTAAAAACAATTATTTAAATACACATACCAAACGAACCCTTACACATTATATGCTTATTATCAATAAAGTATCTTATAATTTCTTTATTTTTATTGTTTACTTGTACATTTGTCAATTGTCAATCCCATTAAGTTAGGCAGTTTCAAATTTCTTCCTTTTTGTACGAAGTAGATTCTTCATCCTCAAGCGGTAATTAATCATTTTGAATAGCCTGAAAATTGGTTTTTACTCAAACACATACACGTACATACATGGAGACAAAGCTCTTTGATGAGCTTGTTAGGTGGCAGCCAGCACATCGCCAATTTATCATAATTCCTATTCCACTAGGTCTCATATCGTGGTTGTGTCTCCAGCCACAAAAAAAAAAAAAAAAAAAAAAATCGTGCTTGTGTCAGTTGTATGGGAGTATGCAACGCGATAAAGAAAGAAATTAATTAAATGATACACACACTAATAAATACATTGTAAAAAAAAACTTAGGAGATTCTCATCAATAATGCTATAATGTTAAAAATGCTATTAATAATATCCAACCCACAAAAAACACACTATATTAAACATACTATATGCTATAATTTTTGACACCTTTTACTACAGTGAGCTGCTTGACACCTTACTATAGTGAGCTGCCATCTCTAGCAGCTCAATATAGTAAGGTGTTAAAAAAAACTAATTTATATTTACTTTTTCTCTTCCTTTCCTTAAAAGAAAACATATTTATTTTTCTCTCCCTTTCTTCTCTGTTCTAGTGTCGTCTCTCTCTCTCTCTCTCTCTCACACACAATGATTCTCTCTCCTTCTCATTGATGGATCATGGTAGTGGTGGATCGTGGATCATGGTTGAGTTTTGCTCCTTTTTTATGGATGTTGTTGGTCTGATTTGGTGGATTATGGCTGAGATTTGGTTTGATTTCTTCTCTGGAATCTCCAGTGGTGGCTAAGATCATGACTGAGATTTGGTCCGATTTTGGGTTTTGTGGTGTTGTCTTCTCCGGTGGTGGATGTTTTTTTTTTGGGTTTTGTGGTGAATCTTTGTGGGTCTTTGTGGGTTTTTCTGGGTTTTTTGCTTCTCCTAGTTTTTTTTTCCTTCCTAGTGGTGGTGGCTGAGATGGATATGGGTTTGCTGGTTTGAGATGGAAGTGTATGAGTTTGTTGGATAGATAGGTGGGTATGGGTAGCTGGTGTTTTTTTCTTGGTGGTGGTGGATGGGGTGGGTATGGGTTTGCTTGGTGGAGAAGGTGAGTGTGAGTTTGCTTGGTTGAGAGTGACAAAGAGGAAGAGAGAGAAAGAAATATATATATATATATATATATATTGAAGAATATAGAAATAAAAAAGAACATTTAAATAAAGTGGTAAAAAATATAGAATCTTTGATGTTTGGTGTATTATGAAATGAGGTGTTAAAATAAATAAAATGACTTTTTGAGATGCTAAATGCTAATTTTTTTGAGATCCTTAATGAGAATGCTCTTAGGTGCCATGTGTCAATTATGCCATACTCAGTGAAGCCCATGACCTATTATTTTGTGGGGGGACTCGTCCATACTCGTCTATATTTTGTGTGGAGGGTTTGATTCTTCATGTGATGTATTGGAGGGTTGGGTTTGGCTTTGTGTTCCTTGTGTTTTGAATATTTGAAGGTCTTTGTATTTTGTAGATTTGTGCCTTTTGATTTTGGGTGTTTCATGTTGGCATGTTCTTGATTTTGAGGAAGAACTCATGATGATTGGGAATAACATCATGTAATTTTTTAAAAAAATTTAATTAATTTAATTTCTTTTTTAAACAATTTGCTTTTAATTTTTTTATTTAGTTAATATAAATAAATAATTTTTTTTAATTTATAAGCTGACATGGTATTTTTAATATTATTTTATTGGCCACATCGGCATTTAATATGCCAACAGTGGACGCTGTTTGCCACATCAGCAATTTCTGTTAAGTGAGTAACGGTAAGGACCAAAATGGAACTCGTTAATTGATTTAGGAACTAAAAGTGGTGAAATGAAAATGTAGGGACCAAAATAGAAATGACCCCAAAATGTAGGGACCAAAAGTGCATTTATGCTTAATTTATTTAGTTAGTTTTTAGTTAATTTATTTATTTAGTCAGTTTAGTTAATTTATACTGTGTAGTTTTATAATGCTCTCTTGCTTTAGCTGCTTATAGTTAACGCTTGTTAGTTTAGTTTTTAATTTTATCAAATTTTCAGCACTTATTTGTCACAGTCTACTAAGTAGTAAGTACTAATGTTTTTTTTTCTTCAGCATTTTAATTTTTAAGGAAGACGAGATTGAGAGAGTTCACACTTTCAATCCTTCATTGAGAGGTAATCACTAAACACTCACTATATTCAACATTATGATGTACTTAGTAACAACTGCTTTAAGTTTATATATAATTATATAGAAAGTTAGCATTTATTTTATATTTATTCAATATAAATATAAAATAAAAGCTAATTCTCTAGTTTTGAATTGTTGTTAATATTGGTGACATGAATGGTTGAGTAATGATTAATGATTGTTAGTCTGTTATTGTTGATTCTGTATTCGCTGGGAAAATTATAATTTGATATTGTTGTGGAAACTTTGTTTTTTTGTTGGTTAAAAATTGTTTTATTAGATGGATGCCGTTGCTCCACCTGAATTTGGTGCACTTGGGGACCCTAACCTACCTCCTCCCAGTCCTGATAGTGCTATCCCTAACCCACCTGAACCTGCAGCACCAATTGGACTTGGTGCATCACTTCCCCCACTATCACCTAAACAAGGTGGTAAGGACCCGTCTATAGTATGGCAACACTTCATTAAGTTGGTTGGTTTTGATCCCAAAAATCCTAGGTCTCAATGCAAATATTGTAAAAATCAATATAAATGTCATGGTAAGAAAAATGGTACTTCGGGCATGTTGCAACACATGAAGGCATGTAAGAAGTGGCCTTTTTCCCATGATGATAAGCAAAAAACTTTGTCTTTCCAAGCCAAGAGAGAAAGGGAAAGTGGTTCAAATGAGTTAGTGGTTGCAAACTATAGTGAAGAGATGATAAGGTTAGTGTTGGCAAGGATGATCATCATTGATGAATTGCCCTTTAAATTTATGGAGCGTCAAGGCTTTCAAGAATTTACGGAAATAGTTGAGCCTAGGTTCCTTATTCCCCATCGCACTACCATTGCAAGGGCTTGTTTGAAGATTTATTCTAGTGAGGTGGATATTTTGAGAGGAGCTTTTGTTGGGCAACGAGTTTGTGTGACAATGGATACTTGGACATCCATACAAAACTTGAACTACATGGTAGTCACCGCACACTTCATTGATAGGGATTGGACTTACCAAAAGAAAATCTTGAACTTTTGCCCTATAGCTAATCACAAAGGGGACCATAGGTAGAGCGGTTGAGTCATGTTTGTTGAAGTGGGGTATAGACCGGTTGTTTATAATCACCGCGGACAATGCTAGTTCTAATGATGTGACAATTGATTATGTGAAGAAGAAAACAAAAGAAAGAGATAGTAGCATATTGGGTGGTGAGTTCATGCATATGCATTGTTATGCGCATATCTTGAATTTGATAGTGCAAAGTGAGTCGAAGTCCATTCATAAATCAATTGCCAAAGTTAGGAATGCAGTGCGATATGTGAGAACCTCTCCCGCAAGGTTTGAGAAGTTTCAAGAATGTGTTGAAAATGAGAAAATCAAAGTCAAATGTTTGTTGTCCATTGATGTGACAAAAAGGTGGAATTCCACTTATCTCATATAAGATTGTGTTTTGAAATTTGTGAGAACATTTGATAGGTTGGAAGAGGAGGATGGGTATTACAAACTTTATTTTTGTGAATTTAATGGGAATGGGAAAAAGCACATTGGTCCTCCTATCTATCTTGATTGGGAAAATGTCAAGACCTTTGTGAAATTTCTTGGCATATTTCACGAGGCGACACTTAGATTTTCGGGGTCCTTGTTTGTCACTTCTAATACATACTTTCATGAGCTAATTAGTATTGAAGATCAATTGCAACAGATGTGTAGTGTTGATGGGGATCCACTTTTGAAGAGTATGGCAATAGAGATGAAAAAAAATATGATAAGTATTGGGGAAGTATGGATAATATCAATTTGATGCTTTTTTTTGCTGTTGTTCTTGACCCAAGGTATAGATTGAAGTATGTAAAGTTTTGGTTTAGGGAGTGGTATGGAAAGGACAAGGGGGATGAGATGAGCTCTAAGTTTGGGATGCATTGAAGAGGTTGTATATGGAGAGAGTGGGTCAAAATGGAGCTTCAAGTTCTAGTGGTAGTGGTGCTTCATTGTCTAGGGACTCCAGGCTAAGTGTTTGTAATGCTTTATTATCTGATCGAATTAAAAGTTATAATAATAGGTTTAAGAAACACTTGGCGGACGAGGACAGCATGGAAAGCAAATATGAGTTGGATAGGTATTTGTTGGAATCTTCTGAGGACCCTGATGTGGAAGATTTTGACATCTTGATGTGGTGGAAAATGAATTCTTCTAGATATTGAGTCCTTTTCCAAATTGCCTATGATGTGTTGGCTATTCCTGTCTCTACAGTTGCATTCGAGTCTGCTTTTAGTACGGGGGGACGTGTTTTGGATTCGTTTCGTGGTTCGCTATCTCCTAATACAGTTGAAGCCCTTATTTGTACCCAAAATTGGTTGAAGGATGCAAAGAAAAAAAGACCAATAAAGCTTCGGGAGTGCATGGATAATGTGGAGGATATGGATGGTTTTGAGATTGACACAGGTAAATATATGTTCATTTTTTTTGTTGTATATATCAATTGTTTATTTATTTGCTCAATGCTTACGAATCATTTTATTTTGAATGAGATTGTAGAAATTGCATCGGTTTGCCCAATGCCTATGGAGGAGGATCTAAGCACCATTGTGTTGGATGATGATAAGTGATGTGCTACTCTTTGCTTGGAGTTAGTTAGTAGTTAGTATTATGTAAGTATACTTGCTATTATCATACATTTGTGTTAATTATAAATATTCTATTGTTCATAAACGTTTTATTATTATTAACACGTGTTTATTTTGTTTTGTGTAGTATTTTGTAGGAGTTCTAGAATGATCAACGATGCGTAGTGCATAGACTTGCGGGACAAAGGACTTACAAGAATTAACATTTTATTACCTATACGCTAATTATATTTGTACATGTTATTGGTAGTGGATTTTTCACTAATGGTAGTTTTTTAGGTATTCATGGGTGGGATTATTATTGGGGATACAAGCAATTAGCATTCTTTTTCCTAAATGCTAATTTAATTTGTATATCTTTCTTTTGGCACTTGTGGACAGTGACAAAATAGTTCTGTAATACATTATTAAGTGGAAACATTAACGCTTATTGTTATTGACACTGACACACACAATGACACTAATGATATTATATGCTACATGATAGTATTTTGGGAGTTGAACTCTTATTGAGGAAATTTCAAAATATTTTTGCATGGTAAATGAAATGAAAAAATTTGGATCATTATGTGAACAGATTTTTTGCACAACTTTTGGAATATGCTTTTGTGTGACTAGGTTGGCACATGTTTGGCAATTGGCATAGGTTTTTGCTTTTGTTTTATGTGTGACTAGGTTGTCACAAGTTTCATGAATTATTTGGCACAGGTTTCTTGAACAGGTTGATATATTGATATTGGGCTTGAAAATTAGATTGAAGAGAAACTTTTTCCCGAAGTTAAATTGTTGCAAGTTGGTGGACCTTCTCATGCTTACACTCCCAAACAGCACACATCCCTAACAATAAGAGATAATCAATCACCCTACCAAAGTACACAAAGAAAGATAAAATTGTGGAGAGAAAGAAAGAAGTGAAGTCTTGCATTCTTGTTTCTCCTCTTCAAACATGGTTTGAAAGGGAAGAAAGTATGGGTATATGTAGTACCCCTTGTAACCTTAACATCTATCATATTAAGTGTGAGTTTGGCATTGATGAAAGTTGCCAGCTTATTTTACTATTCAGCTTATTTTTGCTACTATTTGTAGGTCCCACTGTATTTTTTGGTACTATTCATGAGTCTCACTATACTATTTCAGTTAAATTTTACCTTTATCTATAGTACTTTGAGCAAAAAGTTTCAGTTTTAGCAAAATAAGCGGATTCCAAACAAACCCTAAATTACATAACTTCAAAATTTTACTACACCATGCAACAACTAGTATTTTTAGTAAGTCATTCATAAATGAGATGGAGTTTCATAAACTAAATTAAGTTTAAATTTCAAGTCTCAACACATCCTACAGACTTAATTTCTTAGTGACTCCAGGTAAGATTCATACCATGAGGGATTTAGTTAATATATCTGTCACTTGATTATGAGATTTTATGAACTCAAGTTGAACCTCTCTCTTGGTGATGCACTCTAGATAAAATGATACCTTGTGTCTATTTGGTAGCGTCAGTTGTGAGAGATTGGATTTTTTGCAAGAGCTAGTACTAGCTTGTTGTCTACAAACATGTATGTGGCTTTGAGCTTCACAAGCGGCAACTGTCATGGTTGGTTGCCTCTTGGAAGTCATGTGAATGCACACAATATCGATCTCTCATATAGAATTCAAATCTAACTAGTAATACTCTTTTCACTATCCATATCTCAAATCCAAATTCAACTACATTCACTATAGCCAACAACTTTAAACTCTTTATAAAGTGAATAAAGCAATTCAAAATCAATTTTAACTTTCACCTTAGACCTTAGTAATGTATTCACTTGGTCATCTTCAAATGAGTCATGAATGCATACATTAAAAGTGATAAGGGCATTTTTGTCCACAGAAGCTTTCCTCATTCGTCTAGACGAATGAACTTCACTCCCGATTCTTTAGGATAAAATCCTTTAGTGACTCATTTGCTTTTTGGAAGACCCGCCAGGGACCCCTTTGGGTTAGCTCGACGGGTGTCTCGCGCAAGCTGGAGTGAGGGTAGACGAACAAGATGGATGAAGAGAAAGCCTGACATGCAGATGCTCCTGAACCCGACGGTTGGGATGTAGGTCCCACAATACTTTTCATTCACACCACTCATCAACCCCTATAGGGAAATAATTTGCATACCACGTCCAAAGATCCCTCCACACACTCATATTCTCCCAATATGGGAAGTAAGGCCCTGAGATCATACAAGGAAAAACCCTATGCTCATGGGATCTCGGTCAATCTTACACATCTATATAAGCACTAAGCCTCCTCCTACCATAGGTACATAAAACATTCTCCTAGCTCTGGTATCCCTGAGTTCTTGGAGATTCTTCAACCACTAACTTAACCATCAAAGGATTTTTGGCCAACACTCCACCAGTGCTCTCCATTTGTTCTTTGTTCTCTTGTTTTGCAAGTATCCAATTAGTGCATGTGAGGATCTCAACTCACTGACGATTTTTATGCATCATCAATTGGTACCATCTGAAGGGGCAGATGGGCCACCGGACTTGAGCTAAAGGGCCACCACCTTCTTTACCTCCAAGACCTTCTTCTTCCCTAGCTCTATCTTTGAAATAGAAAAACCAACCAACAGGTCAACACCAACGAATCAATAGGTAAGGGACGGACCAAGATAGGTAAGGGACGGGTAAAAGAAAACTTATGCAAGTGGGCTTGGGCGTCTAACCTCTTTGCTTCATTTGTCAGGGTTGGTCCACCACAAAATGCGTGCAAGCTGTCAAGCATGACCAATTTCTTCCAACTCTTCTTCCCAAGAGGGATAGCAAGGATGCTTTGTAAGAAATCCTCTTCCTCCTCGCTAATCATCAGGAGCACCTAAGCTGAAAAAGAAAACATAAAGGGTTAATATAAAGAAGTGAGTACAGATAGATCAAGCTATGATTAATGACTTACCAAACTAATCTAAAATACCCCACGTATTGTCATATTCTTCCCTTATGTTGTCCCACTTGTCAAGCCTACACACCCAATTTGAGCCTTGAACAAAGAAATACCTACTCTTCAAATCATGATTGGAATCATGAAAGGCTGTCACTAGTTTTAGCGACGGCTTACGAACCACGAAATTGTAAAAATCCTTTGGGGCTACAATTTGCTTAGGTTTGTAATAGAAGAAGAATTTGTTGAGGGTAAGGCAATGACAACCTCCACTTATTTGCCCCCATAGCACCTCAGCCTCAAGCAAAATCCTCCAGGAATTAGGGTAGATTTGGCTTACGGACACACCCAAGTGGTTCTCCAATTGACGGTGTAACTCTGTGAAGGGCAACCTTAACCCTGCAATGAAGACGGCTTTATAAAAGCCGACGTTTGCAGTTCGTCCAGAATAACACTTTTCCCTCTTCCCTGCTATCCTCAGAGGTATATCGTCTGGAATCTGAAAACGAGGACGTATCCTACTAAACACTTTGTTTGTGATTTTAAAGAGGAATTCATTCATTGATCAAATACTAGGAAGGATGAATGGCCTATAGCCACCGCTATACGAACTAGGGGCCTCAACCTCCTCTCTTCTTCTTGCCTCTTCACCTTCTTCTTTTTCCTTTTCTTCTTTTCCTTCTTCTTCTTCCTCCTCTTTTTTTTTTTTTTCTTCTTCCTTTTCCTCCTCCTCCGTGAAATGGGTTGATGGCTCCTTCTCTTAAGAGCACGTTGGGTATTCCGTCATAGGGTCATAACTTGATGGACGAACCTCATTGTCGCCTGCATCCAGATGGATTGAAAATGAATGATCACTCGTCACTTCCTTAGCACCTGGCATTCTTTCACCTACAATTGACAAATGGAAACTAAGCATCTACTCACATGAAAACTAGATACTAGACCAACAGTCGGATGAGTATAAAAAAGAAGAGCGGAGAAAATAAGAAGCATAGGAGTTCGAAGGAAACTTACTCAAAAACCAACGGTGCACTGGTTGTATCAGCAAAGGACACTGTGTAGTGGCGAATCCCAGTTGCAGATGATCGAGTATGAGCTTTGGTGAGTGAGAAAGGGTAAAACAAGCAAACAAAAAGGATAGGAAGGGCATCAAGCTATTTATAGGACGAAGGGACAAAAGAAAAAAAGTGACACGATGTTTCCTATCCACTATTCAGAAGCCACCACTTGTTATCAATCATCATTAAAAGATAGTTTGGCCCTCCAAATTGCATGAACACCAAGGGAAAGCAATAAATGATGTCTCGATAAACTCCATCACCTGTCGACCATCCCAACAAATAATGGAGTAGGGGCCAGTTGATAAGGGCACTTTTGTCTAGAGAAGCTTTCCTCATTCATTTGGATGAATGAACTTCACTCGTGATTCTTCAAGATAAAATCCTTTAGTGACTTGTTTGCTTTTTGGAAAACCCGTCAGGGACCCCTTTGGGTTAGCCTGACGTGTGACTCGCACAAGCTATAGTGAGGGTAGACGAACCTAACAGATGAAGAGGATGCTCGACAAGCAAATGCTCCTAAACCCAACGGTTAGGCTGTAGGTCCTGCAATACTTTTCGTACACACCACTCATCAACCCCTACAAGGAAATAACTTGCACACTACATCTAAAGATCCCTCCACATGCTTATATCCTCCCAATATGGGAAGTAAGGCCCTGAGATCTTGGAACATTAACTCCATATCCTCTATACAAGGAAAAACTCTATGCTCATAGGATCTCGGTAAGCCTTACACCACTATATAAGCACCAAGCCTCCTCCTACTGCATGTACGTAAAAAATTCTCCTAGCTTTGGTATCCTTGAGTTCTTAGAGATTCTTTAGCAACTAACTTAATTATCAGAGGGTTTTTCGGCTGGCATTCCACTAGTGCTCTTTGTTGGTTCTTTGTTCTCTTGTTCTACAAGTATCCAATTGGAACGTATGAGGACCATCGGCTCATTGACAATTTTTGTGCATCATAAAAAAACAATGAACTTTGAATTGATTTGTGTGAGGAAGATTTTCACAAGTTAAAAGAAACTAAAACTACAGTGGCTGCTCAAATAATTTTTGTTTCAATGAAAACTAACATCTATGTACCATGAGGGAAGATGAAAATAAAAATTGAAAAATAAAGAAGGAATTGAGAGACATGGTGAGAATTTGGAGAGGGAAAAATGGGAAAAGATGAATAATGGAGGGAAATGGGAAGGGGGGCTTGAAATTTTTGTGCCTTTTATTTTTATTTATAAAATTTCTTACTGGCAGAATTTGTTGCAGCGATCTACCGGCTTCAAAATCCATAAAAAAGAAAAAGTTTTATGAAGTAAAAATGCTGCAATAGCTTTGTTGTAGCGTTTTTTTACAAAAGTGATACAATGTACGCACGTGCTACTTATAGAGAAAAAAGAAAAAGAAAAATGCTAATATCATAATAAGTCTCGTAACTTTTGTCACAATTTGCATACGTGATGAGTTATAAGTAGTGGAGTTGTGAACACACATGAACGCACAATTTTTCTCCACCACTCACAACTTACTGCGTAATCAAGTTATGGCAAAGTTTGTATAATTTATTTTGAATTTGTGATCTTACCATTATTTTTTTTTAAAAAGTACGCAATCAATCATTACATTAGAAAACTCAAGTAGCATCTTCTCATAAAGAAAAAAAAAAAAAAAAAAAAGATAAAGGAAAAGAAAACTCAAGTAGCAGGGTATCACTCATCAGTGTGTCAGCCAACAACTTTCACTAGTCGTTGGCTCCCTATATGTAATTTGCAAATGTGGAAAAATCTATTATACACGTGGATTCACATGACTGCTCAAAATGTATAGAACTCATGATTTTTAGTTATAATATGTACTAAATTTATGGCTTTAAGTCATAATTTTATATTTAAAATCGTGACTTAAAATCATGAGTTTAGTGCATTTTGGGCTGTGTGTAAATTTTTCAAGGAGCAACTGCATCAATTGATGCAAAGTTATGCAAAATAGAAAAGTTGCTCATTTTACACAATTTGAGCGAAAAAACATCCACATCAGTGGGTGTAAAATTGTGCATTTATGTATAATTGCTACAGTAACCGTGCATATATGCACGATTACTGTAGCATTTGCATTTATTATTTTATTAGTTTTCTCTCTCTCTTGTCTCTGGTGCTCTCCTTTTTTTTCTTTTCTTTTTTTCCTTCTCTCGTCTCTGGCTCCAACCCTCACCGTCCTTGTCACCAACCTCACCATCCTCGTCATCGGCACCGCTGGCTTCGTCCGAACCCACATCTCCATGGCCCTGAAGCAACAACTTCAATGGGTCTTGAGAAAATCTATGTCTCGACAACTTCAATGGGTCTCCATCACGGTCTCATCGCTTGCGAGCGAAGAGAAATGACACACAGTGTTGTTTACAGAAATGAAAGTGGGGAACGCAACACCCCTTTCGATCTTCTTCTTAACATTCCTGTACATATTGCCAATTTGCCTTAATTTTTATATATAAAACAAAAAACCCACAAAATCATTACAAAAATAGAATAAAACTAACCACAATAACAGTATCTCAGTTCAAAATTTAAGAAAAGCCCACTCTCTAATTATTGTTTGGTTGATGAGAAAGTGAGAGAGGTGGATTGGGTCGGTAAGAGAGAGAGGTGGTGAGGGAGAGAATAATAAAAAAAATGTAAAGGAATGAATATTTTATTGAATAAATGAGTAAAATAGATAAACTGATGTGAGTGTTTTGTAAAAATGAGTGTGTAAAATAGAAAAAGTAGCTTTTTTCGTGCAAAATAGATGCTAGGTCCTTAGATTTTTTTTCCCTTTAGAGTCAGATTTTATTTATTTATTTATTATTTTGGTATGGGACGAAACTTGAATTAAGCATGTATAAACAACTTTCAAGTAAGGTAGTGCCATTTTAATCACAATTTCTCTCCTCGTTTGTAGGAGCTCTCTCTATCTCTCGTTACTACGAGATATTTCTCCCTTAGGGTTTCTTAAGGGTTTGCTTTTTATTTTCTTAGGCTGTGTTTGATTCAGTGTAAAATATTTTCTGGGTGTAAAATAATTTTAGGTGAAAATATTTTCCGGAAAGGAAAATAATTTCTAGTGTTTGGTTGCATTTTAAAAATTATATTAGAAAATAATTTCAAGTGTTTAGTAACATTTTGAAAATGCAAATTTTCTACTAATTTCTCACATTTTCTCAACTTCCAAACAAATTTTATATCAAAATCCACAACACCCACACCATCATAACAACAACAACAAAAAAATCAGAGATCAAAGAGAGAAAGATTGAGAGATTGAGGGAAAGAGAGATCGGTCTTCAGCGGCGACGATGATCTTTAGGGGCGGCAACAAGAACGAGATGCAAGGCTCCGATCTAGATGGCGGCGACGTTGGAGCACGGCCTGCGGTCGATTGTCAAGATCTGAGCTCAGTGGAGGACTATTGGGGTGCGATCTCGATGCGAACGAGCCGGTGCTAGAATACGATCTCGGTGCGAATGAGCCAATGCTGGAATGCGATCTCGGTGCGAACGAGCCGGTGCTGGAATGCAATCTCGGTGGTGCAGCGTGATCTGGGTGGAGGTGGGGGCGGCACGATCTGGGCTGACCTTTGCTTGGTTGGAGCGACCGAAGCTTGGTGTCGGACTGCGTAGGAAGTGAGGTTGGTGCATGTGTGAGAGGAGTGTGTGAGGAGTGAGTAATTCCGGAAAGCATTTGAAGGTAAAATAGGAACGGAAATGATTTTACGGCTTGGCAAGCATTTTTTCGGTTAAACTAAATTCTATTTTCAGTTTGACTTTATTTTCAGGTGGTGTCAAACATGGACCCGGGTGGAAAATATTTTCCAAAAATCAGTTACATCCAAAACAAACACAGCCTTAATCTGGCTACCATGGCAGATGATGTTACGAGTATACAGGAGAAGATGAAGTTGACTTCGGATGAGGAAGAGGTCATCGAGATTTCGGAGGAAGGGCGCAAAGAAGGGATGGAGAGTTGTGCACTTAGTTTGACTGGGAAGTTTCTTACTTGTCGGCCGTTCAATAGGAAGGTAGCCTGAAAAGAGCATGGGGTTTGGAGGAAGGTGTTTAGATGATAGAAGTGGGAACAAATCTTTTTCAACTCAAGTTTCAAACTGAGTTTGAGATGGATCGGGTGCTTAAGAGAGGGCTGTGGTCCTTTGATAATCAAGTTTTGCTGTTGACTCGTTGGGAAGCAGGAATGACATCAGATAATGTTAGGTTTGATTCGGTTGCCCTTTGGGTGCAAATCTGGGGCACCCCGTTTGACTTGGTGTTGCCTAAAATCGTAGTAACAGTGGGAAGTAGATTAGGTTCAGTGGTTGGGGTTGAGAAAAAACAAACGTTTGAGGGACAGAGTTACTTTATGAGAGTCAAGGTTGCTATTCCAATAGTAAAGCCAATCCGACGAGGGGCTTTCTTGGCTGGTTCTAATGGCAAGAGCCACTAAGTCACGTTCAAATATAAGCGCCTCCCCCTGTTTTGTCATTTTTGTGGTTTACTCGGCCATGATTTAAAGCATTGTGCTCCTTATTTCGCAGCAACCAAGAATGACGGGGAGGTTATTTGTCAATATGGGGATTGGCTTAAAGCCACGGGGGGTCAGACTCGATCACCTCCTCACAGGAAGTATGAAAGGGAAAAGGCCAGAGTGGAGTTTGACTGGCGAAAGGAACGGTTTGGCCAGGCCAGTCATGATGCAGTCACTGGAGACGGTGGAGACACAGTTCACCATTATTCCAATCCTAAATCCTTTACAGAGGAGGGTGCAGGTAGTGGTCAGGTTCAAGTTCCGATGGCTGTTTCCATGTAGACGACGGCTAAAGCAGGTAACGTAAACCCTAGGGTAACTGATGAAGTTGATGTTAAGAATTTAGGACTAGCTACGAATTCCATGCAAGTTGATACCGTGTTAGGTGCAAACCGAGCTCACGTGGAGGAGCATAATTCTGGGGCAGTAATTTCAAAGCCGGATATTCAAAATTATTATCTGATGGCTAATATTATGTTATAAATTTTGTTCGCTTATTAGTTATTAATTATTATGGGCTTATGTAATGAGTAATGACTTGTTATAAATCTTCTTATTATTTGATGTTGTATTGAGGTTTAAGACCTAAGAGTTAAGACTAAATGTTTTGTATTATTTGATATTTAGTTATTGTCTTCTAAATCTTCTTATTGTGTGATGTTAAATAGATGTTATATTGATGTTTAAGACTTAAGAGTTAAGACTTAATGATTTGTATTATTTGAAATTTAGTTATTTATTTATTAGAATTGACAATTTTATGTTTTACAAGAATATATATAATTTAATTTTTAGGAACCCGAAACACCTTAAAACGGTACGTCGAAATCGGCTGGTACCGAAATATTCCATTCCACTGGACAAACCGAAACGGGGTTCGAAACGGTATTAATAACAATGGTCTCAACACAACGTCATTTCCTACGGATTTGAGATGCCTAGCATATATCATGATGTTCAACCTGTATCTGGTCAAGAAGTTGTCAACCATCAACAATGCTAGAGCCATGTTCCTCATGGAGCTTTGTGAGAACACCTACCATTGACATTAGTGCACCTTGTACAACATCATTGTAGAGTCCACAAAGACAACCTTAAGGTCAAAGCCTATTGTCCCGAGTCTTATAATGAGGATTCTTCATGAAAATGGTGTGGAGACTCCACAACACATAAGCCTAATGACTGCATCTCCTTCCATCAATTCTCAAACAATCCTAAGAAGTAGGGTTCGACTTCCTAGAGATTAACAAGTTAAAGAGACTGAAGAAGCACCTCCTATTGATGCAGAGGCTAAAGTGGAAGGACAACAACCTTTTCCAAGACATGGTGGTGGTCAAGGTAGGAGTGGAGCATCATCATCATCATCAGTTCCTCCCGATGCTTTTTAGATTATACTTAAGAGGATTGATGGTCTTTACGATGTAGCAAATGAGCATTCCAATAGCCTTGTAGCTATCCAGGACCAAATCAACATGTTGGCAGTCAAGTTTGACAGTTTTACTCACCAGCTTTAGCCCTTTGGCAATTTCGGTAAAAAAAAGGAAGTAGTATGGTAGCTCTTGAGGGGGAGCTTATATTGATGGGGAGAACATAACATTGGTTTTAGACTATGGTTTATGGTATTTATAGCTTTATTATGATTTTCATAGCACTTTATTTCAGTACTCTATGGTTTTAGTATTTTGTTTTTAAAATACTTGGATTTTTTAGTTAATTAGACTATGTTATGACACTCTTATGTACCCTTGCTCATGTAGCTTAGTACTTTTAGTTAATATTTTGCATTTTCTTTAGTACTCTTGTGCCTTTATTGGATATTGTATCCTTGATGCAATTTAAACCTAAGAGATGGGTTCAAGTTACACCTAGTGTAATTTTACAAGAGTTACACCTTTTGTGAACCATTAATTACTATTAGATCTAAGAGTAAAAAAACACTCATAGTAGTGTCATTATTACTCCCTCGAAATTAGTGATTTAGGTATTAACTCTTTTTATTAATGAAAAAAAACCATAGTATTAACTTTTTTTTTCCCTTCCATATCATCATCTTCTAAGTTTGAATTTTGACTTTTATTTTGAAAAGACTAACGTTCCTTTGTTAGTTGAGCATAAGCCAAGATTTTTGATTTTACACTTGTTTTTAATTTTTCATCCAAACATCTAGAATGCGATGAATAGACTTCAACATTTTTGCTTATTATATATTAAAACAGTAATAGTTTTATTGTATCAATGAAGCTATGATATCCCAAATTGTATTTATTTGTGTGTGGATTTGGATTATGATGGTGTTTAAGGGGTTTTATACTTGTATTAACTATTAAGTTGATTTGGTATGTATAAACAATAACAAGTCATATCTAGATTATATCCCAAAAGTACATGTCACAGTTAGAGGTCCCTTGTACTTTTGGGATATGACTTATACGTTCCCAAGTCGTGATGAAAACCTACATTAAATCAAACTCGGAAAGGCAAAAGGTTTTCTGGAACATTGCTAAGGGAAAAATAATGGTATGTATAAACGATAACAAGTTATATATATATATATGATGTGGCTTTTTTTTTTCTTTTCCCTTAATAAGAAGAGTTAATGCCTAAATCTTTAATTTTTAGGGAGTAATAATGACACTCCTATGAGTGTTTTTTAACCCTTAGATCTAATAGTAATCAATGGTTCACAAAATGTGTAATCTTGTGAAGTTACACTAGGTGTAACTTGAATCTATCTCTAAATCTAATGCTTCTTACTTTAGTGTTCTTGCATTGGTTAAGTGTTGGACATGCAAATGATACTTTGCATTGAGCTTATTTGGTTGCATGTCCGGATGTTCATTCACCATGTGAATGGTCATTATAGTCACTATTTATAATAATTTTTCTTGTATGATCAAGTTATGCTTCATTATCACATTCATACTTGCTTGATCGTATTGTGCTTGCTCCATATGCATTCTAAGTTTTCCGCTTACAATGAACTTAATGAGTGCACTTTGTGATATTGTTTTCAAGGGACTTGTTCATATGGTTCAAAAGCTTCACAGATCCAAAATTAGGTGTGAGTGAGTTTTGACAACTATTCTCAATTCACATTTTTAAGTCTAGAGTCTGTTTTAGGATTTTGTCACTAAATAGCAAAAGGGGAAGATTGTAAAGTTGAATTTATTCAACTATGTGTTGGCTTTATTCCGTGCCAAATTTGCTTGTAATTCAGTATTTTAGAAACCTTGAATTTAGGTGGGAATAATGTAAGGGTTGTGTGTGAGAGAGTCTGAAAATTTGATCAAGAGTGTATAACAAAAAGGTGGCTCGCGACTGGAACTCCCAACTGACTCATGAGTGGTGACTCACCAAAATGAAGCACACGTATGAAGCATGCACGAAGTTGAAGAGTCAAGATAACTGGATCACTATAGGACAAAAATTATAGTCCGACCTAGTCTGGTAACTGACGACTGAAACTTGCGACTCATCTCAATCGCGAGTGACTCGCAGTGCACCCTATTTTGCTAAAAAGTGATTTTTCACATGCCATCTCATACTCTACTATGAATACTCTTATACCCACGAAATATAGAGAGTTTCTAGAGAGAATTTTGAGAGAAATACCTTATAGAAAAAAAAGATTGATTTATCCACAATCTTATACATTTGATTCTTCGAATTCCTTTACTTTCATCCTCTCCATTGTCATACCCATGAGAGGATTATAAACCAAATCCTTACCTCACCAAATTCAAAATAGTGAGAAGGTTTTTGGTGTTTGGGAAGTAGTTCAAGAGAGAACCAATTCATATTGGTTGATGCAATAGGCTAATTTCGAGATCTGGAAAGCTAGAGAAGATACGGTTCAACGTAACCTTGTTGGAGCAAGAAACTTGGAGGGTTTAGGTGCATTGGGTAGATTAGGCTTAGAGTGTCTATTGCTATTCGTGTATCCCAACTGATTTTCTAGTGAATCATTTACCGCTTGGAGGGCGGCAGAAAGGTTTTTCGCCGAGTTCTTCGATTTCCTTTTCGATAATACGTGTCGGTGTTATATTGTATTTGCATCTCTCTTTCTCTTACTCTTAACTTTCTAATTTTTTCTGGTAGTGATTAATTAAACGGTTTAGAGTAGTTTGATAATTTGGATATTGCTTATATTTCATATTTCGTAAATATATTATATGAATATAAGCTGTTGGTTAAATTTGGTTTTGTATCTCATACAAAACACATAGCGGAAGCAACAAATAAGGATCTATTTTATTCATGATTGATAACATGCACTATGTAAATTTCAGAATTTAAGAACAAGATAGCGTACCTAAGTGTGGTGAAATTCAAAACCAAAGATTGAAGTACTTGGGAATACTTTTAATCTTTATTCTAATCTCAATCAGTTTTCAAAGGGAGAATGAAAGTGTGTCTCACTTTCACATACACACAATTTTTGTATGTTTATCTCTTTATAACTTATTGATTATCTAATTGGGCTGGCCTATTGGGCCTTTCCAATTGGGATTTAGTGTGTGACTTAGAGTGTGACAAAAAAGGACCAATATGACACTAGCTCCAATGGGCCTTGGGTTTTTCTGTCAACTCTTAACAAGTATAAAGTTACCATTAATTATATTTAATATCACTACATAAATATAATTGCACTCTAAGCCTTATTAATAAATTATATCCTAAGACTTTATTATAATCGCAACTCCTTCATAAAATATTCGTAATAATACAAAGTCATGAATATAGACTGCCTTTTTGAAAATTACTACATCTTAACCTTGAGTACCCGGTTTAATCCTTTAAAGTTATCCATTATATATTTATGAAATCCAATTTCATAAATATATACTTTAGTAATTTCTTACCAAAGTGGTTAGGCCTAACACTCTGAATAACCAAGCCCATTAAACTTATCTCAAGGGAATATTTTATATCTCCATCAAGAGACTATGAATTTCATCTTGAGAATATATGTTCTGTCAACACTAAATGTGGTTGCCCAACATATTGAGGTTTTGACCGTTACTTTAGATCTTACTTCTGATATATCAAAGCAACCTACACTTCATAATCAGGTCCATTATCTTTTCAAGATTAAGAGTTCATGTAAATAGAAGTCATGAGATTTATTATTCAATTGGCAGTCGTTAGGAGAATAATAAATCTCACAGTGGTCCAGTTCAATATGTCTTAACTCTTAAAACATATCAACTAGAAGTCCCTATTTCCATGATCAAAACAAATCATCTTAGTTGATATGTTATAGTCTTCACAGATGAAATGTCCAATTTCATCACTAACTATGAACTATAAATTCTAAGTTTACAAAGAATTTGTGATTTGTATCTTCTGTGACTAAATCACATATTATGCATCTCATGGACTATATGATAATGCCCAAATATTCCTGTTACCATTATTTTGGATAATAATAAAACAATTTTATCAATCACGATATTAAGTCATACACAATATCATACGTAATATCATACATAGCATCATACAATAGGATTTAAGGGCATAAATCCTAACATAAGCTTGTATTGGAAATTTTGTTTTTGGGCCTAAACATTCTCAAGTGTTTTATGCACTAAGTGAGTTTTCACCGTATAATAAAATAATTGTAATATTTAGTTTTGATGCATATGCATGTGTTGATGTTTTACTAACAAATTTTGATTATTGCTAATTGTTAGTCAAGTACTCACCATTGTATGAGCTTTGTACTTTCTCAATAGTTATGCAATGTATATAAGTATATTAGAGAATAATTCTATAGCTTAACTTATTATTATTACTTTTATTTTCTTTTTGTGCAGTTATAATTGGGAGGGTTAAAAGTCATTAAGGAGTTGTTTGGCCTTTATTTATTTATTTTAATTGTAAAAAGACAACATGACTATTAGAGGAGAGATTTTCTATAGCCAGTTTTAAGCCTTTAATTAAAGGCACGGTTAGCATAGTTACTCAATGGTAGTATTTGTTACAAATATTCTATTATACACTTAATTTTTTGAACTAAAACTGTAAATTGAAGACATGATTTTAAAATTGAAATCGTATTTTTAACTCACAACTTTAGTTCAAAAAAGGCATTGTAATTACTTGGATCAGTAATTTTTTTAGTCAATAGTAGAATTAGGTTTCTTCTTAAGAAAAGGCCAAAATGGGCTTTTGTCCTTTTTGTTTTAAAAAATCAGTATGTTGCCCTCTTTTTCAAACTAATTAGGAAAATATTCATTTTTTGAAATTCGATTTTCTCAAAATTGAGTTAAGTCCTATATTTTATGATTAGCAACCTATATTTTATGATTAGAGTTATAACCCATCCTGGACATATAGCTGCGTTTTAAAAATGCGACAATAAACCTTCTCTAAAGCTACGTTTTTAAATGTTGGAGTTACCTTTTAAGTGGGTAGGACTGGAGGCGCGTTTTAAAAAACGCGGCTCTTCAACCCATTTTTCCATATAACTTTTTTTTTATTTAAACGAACTCTTAGGCTGAGTTTGGATTGGGCGTTGGGCGTTTTGCGTCCAACGTTTTTTTTTTTTTTTTTTTTTTTTTTTCTTTCTTCTGCTGCACGGGTCAGGAATCGGCTACTGTTCATGCTACAGTGCATGAACAGTAGCCGATTTTGTTGACTTTTCAGCATTTTGTGGGTCCCGTGTACTGTTCACGGAACCCACAAACTTCACTTTACAGATTTTTTTTATTAAAAATGGGTCTCACGGTACTATTCACACATTTAAAAATTATTTTGCTACAGTGTTTTCAGTTTTCAGTTTTCAGTTTTCAGCAATAAGCTCTATCCAAACGGACCCTAAGCATACGTAGAGTAGTGTCTAGGAAACGCAGCTTAGCAGGTGCTTAGAGCTGCGTTTAACTAAACGCAGTTTAAACGCGTCTGAAGCTGCGTTTTATTAAAAAAACACCCTAAACTACGCTCTGATCTCTAACCCGATCTCTCACCTTCTCTCTCACTCTCTCGCTTTGACTCCCAAACCCTCACCTTCAGCCCACCCCTCTTATTTTTGTGGTGATATATTGGTATCGCTGTCATTGTAGAGGTGGAAAATTTTGTGATCCATAGGTCAACCCTTCCTACTCTCTTTCACTGCCGATCAAGCTTGATGTGCCGCCACCGAAAAAGCCTATCCTGCCGCCGATTTGCAATCTTTTCAAGGTGTATCTCTTTCAATGTTTCCTTCTCTTCTCTCTCACTCTGGTCGGTGGTTTTGGGGTGGTCTGTCATGGTGGGGTTGATTTGGGTTTGTGACAGTTTGTGGTGTGGGTTGATCTAGGTTGTGTGGTGGTCTTTGATGTGGTGTGGGTGTGGGGTTTTCTAATATCTCTCTCTCTCTCTCTCTCTCTCTCTTTCTCTAGACACAAGTGTTTTTAAGCAGAGATAGAATCCTTGCGATCTCTTTCTCTCATATATATGTTTTTGTTTTTCTTATAGTGAAAGAGGGCTTCAGTTTCAATCAATGGCCTCTATTAAAGAAGAAGAAGATGACGAAGCCTCTACTCCTTCCTTGTAATCATCTCGCCCTTCTTCCTTTTCCTTTAAATAAAGCAAATAATTGTTTTTATTTTTTATTTTATATTTTATATGAATCCCATGAAAAAGTAGGGAAAAACTCAGCTGATTTAAGTCTTAATAGTTGTGTTAGTTTTAGTTTATTAATGGGTCTTTTTATTTTCTCAGGCAAATAACAAACAATTATGACATTCAAAATTTTGTTGGATTTTTAAAAAAATTTTAAATTTTTTCTCAGCAAGCAAATCTATGGAATTCTGAGAGAATTCATGGTTAATTGTTAGTTTTTTCTGTTAATTATGTAAGTTAGTTTTAAATTTGTCCTAGTGATTGTAATGGGATATTAAGGAATTAACAGTTTAAGGTTTTTTTCCTTTGCGCTGAATGACTTTTTTCAGGCCAACGACTTTACATAAAGATCCAGATGATGGGAGGCAGCGGTTTTTAATTGAATTGGAATTTGTCCAATGTCTAGCTAATCCCACCTACATCCACTGTATGTGTTCAGATTTGTCAAAATTTCTCGTTATTTTGTAGAGAAGGAAAAGGAAATGGAAATTGGAGTTTTACAACTGCTACTTTGGGAACGTATTAAATGGCGGTGATCACTGAGGCCTTGATTGGTTTGCACTCACTTTAAGCCTAGGCAATTAAAAACTGAGTGCATAAGCATTTGTTTCATGGCAAGTACATTGCATATTTAGCACTCATGTTATATATGGTAGGAATTTAAGTGGGTCTTTTTTTTTTTATGAACGAATTTAAGTGCGTCCTTTAGATTCATTAGGATGTCTAGTTCATATTTATTTTTTCCCCTTCAGAAAATGATATGAATTGAACCTCTGCCCCAGCCCCGGTCCCACCCTTTAAGATGTCACCCATAAGTTTATTTTTGTTTTTATTCCAGATTTTTCTGAATAAACAGGATGGTTAATACTTTTGAGTATGTTTGTGTCTGAAAGAGAGAGAGAGGTAGATCCAAGTGATAGTATCATGTAATTAGCGATATTGTGAATAGGAGTCAAATGTTATGGCAGCTTCCCCAAACGAGAGTCAAAATTGTAAAGTGTCAACTAGGGTCACAATTTTTTTTTGGATGCAAAGAATATTCACTCACACATACACACTGCACAGACAAGCACATGGTAGGTAGTGTTTGTGGTTCCTGTTGGCAATGATCACCTCTGTTAATGGTTAGATACGTTTCTCTTTTTGTTTTGCACGTAAACAAGAGAGCTATCATTTGTAGAAGAGCTATAAGAGTAAATTCACAATTAAAATCCCACAAGAGATTTGCAAATGCATTTCTAACATACTGCCAACTGGTTGATAATGCCAGGTTGTATTGCATGAATGCTTTGGAAGGCCCACCTAAGGTACAACCAACATACCTCCTCTTTCTTTGTGCAGTGACAAGAACCTTACTTCTGTGTTTAGACAAACTAAAATCAGAGAGGAGGAAGCATTGTCATTGAAGTGTGTTTACTTTTTTTTTTTTTTTGAGCAAAGGAGCAAAGGAGTGTGCCAGGCTTCATGACACTTGTCACTATTGATTGCTCATGTTGTTTGGTTGAGTTTGCATATATTATTTAAATTCTAAAAGATAAGTCACATTACCTGAAACAGCTCTAACTTTTTAATTAGGTAAACAATTATCTATCATGGCAAATAAAAAATAACATATTTGGAGATTTGATTCTAAAATCTAAATCCCTTCCATTAATCCACTTGGCCAATAGGTTAGGCTATAGTAATTAGTTGTATATTTTGCACAAATGGATATATCATGTAATTAAGATAGAAATATTTCATTTCGAATCATTATATATTATGATATATATGTATATATATATATATATGTATGTATATATATATATAGAAATAATTGAGGCAAATTGTTTTCATAGATAAATACCAAAATATCCTCATAAAGTTTGAGTTGTAAGTCACTCCAACTTATGTTGGGTAATTCAGAGTCACTGACTGATACGTATCATAAAATTATAACTATTAATATAATGACTTGATTATATTCCCCAATCCAGGAGGACCAAAAGATGGCTACTTGGTTGGCTAGTACAATGTTCAACTCATTAAAAGGGAGACCTGTTCAGGTAGCATATTATCTTTATACAAGTCGTGGAATGTGACCCTTTATACTTGCATGTAATGAGTGATTCTTGCAGGGTCGCATATTTCAAGGTAAAGAGCCACCACAATTTCTTGCAGGATCCTTTGATTGTTGAATCTATCATTGGCCATAAAAATGTGTATATTTTTTCTTTTATTAGCACAACATTATAACATGTCAGATTTTGATATCATTTTCCATTCTATTGGTTTAGTGTGACATCTATACTATTATTAAGAGAATAGAGCCTTTTGGTTTCCACTTTTAGAGGGCGTTTGGATTCGCCGTTTGTGCGTCTACGTTTTTGTTTTTTTGTTTTTTTGTTTTTTTGTTTTTTGTTTTTTTTTTTTTATATATTACCCAGCAGCTTATTTTGACTTTTCAGCCATGAACAGTGCACAAATGCACTGTTCATGGGTCCTACAAACTTCACTTTTTAACAACTTTTTCATTAAAAATGAGTCCCACGGTACTATTCACACATTTTAAAATTATTTTGCTACAGTGTTTTCAATTTTCAGTTTTCAGTTTTCAGCAATAAGTTCTATCCAAACGGACCCTTAATGCTCCAAAATACCCTCACACATAATCACTATTTTTTTTGTTAAAAAATAAAAATCGAATTATAGGGTCAAACAGGGAAAATAAGAATTTTCAAATATCTAAAATTTAGGTCAATTTTAAATTTAAAGCACAATGCAATTATTTTCTCTTTTTTCTTTTTTCCAAAACTAAACTGTAACTAGCTAGAAGTAGTTATAATGGTAGTTTCAAGAACCCTACCTACCCTGTTTTTTGTGAGAGAAGAAGAGGCTGGTGATAATATAAAAATTTTTTGTTTACAATATGATTATAAGGTAAGTGAACAAGAAGAACGACTAACATGAGCAAGCTAACTCCCCATTTCCTTTCTCTATTTCAAATACTAAGCATTCTTAAGTTGCATAGTTGCAAGACATTGATCATCATATGAGTCATCTAGAGGTTATTCTAACAAAAATATACATATATATGTTTTATTCTTGTTTAGGCCGCAACATCATTGAGCTCTATGGAGTGTTTTGAGCAGCAGCAGTTAGCTGCAAAAGTTTCAGAGTTTTTGAAGGTATACTTATAACTCAAAACTATTCTTTTATTGGCCTTACTCTAACTCATTGTGGCTTTGAAATGTAGAGGCATCATTTTAAAAAGTCAAAAGCAAGACCAAGTTGGCTATATTTTAATAACTTGACTATATTTTAGTATAGAGCCACAAACTAACTACATGGTAGAATGAACTGACCTTTCACTTTTGTTTTTTAATTGAAAAAGGGCAAAGAAAAAATTGCAATGTCAAAGTTCTGTGTAAGTTTTCACATGGTTGGGAACTGTTGACTGTTGGCAATAGTTTTGTTGGTTCCAATTGGTTGCATCTGTTGAGTGTTTGCAATTGTGTTGGGCAGGAATTGTAGATAAAGGAAGGGGGAAAAAACCTATAGCAGCGTTTTTAAAAACGCAGCCTCAAGATGGCCTATAGCCGCGTTTTAGAAAATGCAGCTACAGGCCTGACCCTACAACCATGTTTAGAAAAGTAGCTCAAGGAGGGTCTATAGCCGCGTTTTTTATAAAGCGCAGCTATAGGTCTCAGCTTATAAGGGTGGAAAAAACGCAGCTATAGGCTAACCTGGAGCTGTGTTTACAAAAACGCGGCTCCAGGTCCCTGCAGGGGCTATGGCCACACAACATAAGCCGTGTTTGGAAACGCAGCTCTGGAAAACGTAAATTTATCCTATAGCTGCGTTTTTAGGGTCTATAGCTATGTTAACAGCTTATACAAGGCTCTATACCTTTACAAGGGCTCAAAGTGGACTCATCGTGGATCTTTCAAACGTAGACTTCTTAGGTTCTAAATGTGAAAAAAAAAAATGTAGCTTGTTGTATAATATTGTACCATATTTCAAAGGCAAATAATAAAGCAAAGTATGGTATAGCTTATTTTCAGTGGTTAGTTTATTATATTTTATTACTTTTTGTTTCAAGATGAATAAACGTACATTTATAATTAGAAAAAGTAAAATTCTAAGAAATTATAATCAACCAAATGTGTTAAAAACTAGAAAAACTGAATTAACCAGCCCAACTCTTTCTGCAAATGATCAAATACCGTAATTAGAAATGAACTTCTAGACCTCATTGAAGAGGTTTGGGAATTTTATAATGTTCATGTGCTTTTGTTTTATTTCTGAAAACCAAGCCAAAATATATGAGAGATTGTTATATACTTATATGGCCACAAAGTTGTCAAAATCGGGATCCTTTGTAAGATCGTGAGGGATAGGTGGGATCGTGGATCGTAGGATCGAATTATAGATTGTAACATTTTACATATTTTCAGATTTAAAGCAAAAAACACATTAGTAATGAATTTGTATGTTGAATAATCATGTAAAGAATTCATACATTGAAAAACAAATATTTGCATCATATGGTGTAATTTGCATGTCATACATTGCTATGTCAATGCTAACGAAACAAATATATTTAAGTTTTGACCCAATGTATCTATAAAGTACAATAAATGTTTAATTAGCAACCAAATACCAAAATATTTATTAACACATATGAAAAATATTTTCCAAGTTCTAAGTTTGTGCAAGTTTAAAATCCAAAATAAGTTTGCAAACAGAAACAAGCTAACTACAATATGAAATCCAAAAACAAGATGAATATTAAGGTGAAGTAAACATTTAATTATTCTCATTCTAAGGTTCTTATAACCACTGTCCTAATCATTATCATCTATTTTATCATCTATGTGGGGATTGTATGTTTGTATAATAGAGTTACAAAAGACATCAAGATTCAACTCCACACTTAACTATTCAAGTTATACTACTCGACGACAATTATAGAGCATGCTCAAAAAAATCAAGCAATCAATACACAAATACAAGCATAATTGATAAAATTATATATAAAAAAACCTTTTAGTAATATAATAACACAAATTAGTATATTGATCAAACAAATTTAACAACATTATAGCTTAAAAGATAGCAAACCAACATCAAATTCTTCATTTAAAAATGATAAAGCATTCCTTCATTTTGATTACAAGTGGACTAGAAACTAGAAAACATTTGCTTAGGTTAACATAATTTTATTAAAAAAAATCATACCATTACAACATGGAAAAATAAAAACCCTATAAGCTTCATCAAAATATAAATTTTATCCCATAAAAAAACCAAAAATTTAAGTTTTGGTAAGATCGGTAGGATCCCATACGATCTTATGATCCTATATGATTCTACATGATCCTACTATTTTTACAATTCTAGTACAATCCTAAACGTTTTGGTGAGGTGAGATTATAAAATCATGCAATCCTATGATCTAAATCACTATTTTGACAACCATGTATGACAGTAGGTAGTACACCTAGCAAAATTAGATCCAGTCTAATAATTTGACTTAAAGAAAAATGCCCGACCTAGGACCTAAAGTATAAATGGGTATATTCGACCCAACCCAATTATCTTCCATGTCGGGTTAACTCATAGCCAACTCAAATTGACTTGTTTTAAAAAGGGAATAATATATATATTCAAATGAAACATATAGTTTAATATTCATTCTTCATTGATTCACTAGTACATTTAATATTTATGATGATGATATGCTATATCTAAAACAAAAAATTTATGGTCCAGGGAGTTTAGTTTTTTTTTTTTTTTGTTCTTATAAGGTGATGATGTCATTAGTGAAATATAAATTGGGTCAACATAAGAAATTTTAGGAATTATTTAACTTATATTTTTGAATATTTTGTTATTTATTCTCTTTTTTGTACTTGAAGAAAAGAAATATAATATTATTGTATTATTATTGTTTATTTTTTTCAACATGTGAAAAAAAATGGATGAACCTATAACTTGGTAAAACCAACCAATTACCCAATCAACCTGAATCTCTTGCAACCTATTAAAACCCTTTAAAACGACTAATTTTCAATTTGAATCCGATCTAACTCATAACCCGACACACCCTGCTTTTCATGTCTAATTCACCATCACGTTATTTTGTCAGTTAATTACTGTGTTTTAGATTAGAAGGCACCTTTCATACTAACGTAGTCAAGATCTTTATCAAAATTAATTAATTAAATTCGATATGAGTTGTGGCTTTTGTTTGGGTGTGTGTGTGTGGTGGGGAAAAGGGGGTTGGTCAATTGCAGATGGAGTTTTTCCATTGGTTGCGTGGTTCACAAATCTAGTTATTTTGTTGTTTTTCTAACCGTTTGAACCAATAATTTTGACAGCTTTTGGAATAAATTAAGGAAAATGTTGAAGTTATATATATTATTTTTTAATTTACAAATTACGTGGGATTATTATTAAGTAAAAAAATAATGTAAGTGATAGTTCCAGATAAGAACCAAAAAGAATTTTTCACTTTAACAATTTATAAAAATATTGTAAAAAATTTGAGGCTATAGTTAATTAATGTGGGCTTTTGAGATATTTATTAGTTTAAAAATAGTGAAATTATGACCATTTTTGGTGGGGGGGGGGGGGTGGGAATTACAATATTTTTCACTATTGAAGATATAATTTGTACATAATAAATGTGGTGACATGTGGAAAACTAGAGAGAAAAAAAAAACTGTCTTTGGACATTATTGGCCTGGGGAAATATGAGGCCTATTTTTTATTTATTTATTGGAGTATTAATTTGGTTTTTAAACTTTACCAAAATTTTATTTTTCATAGCTAAACTTTCAAATTTTTTTATCCTTAAACTTTGTAAATAGTATTTTAATATTTTAGAGACAAAAATAGGGATAAAAAATAAAGTTTTTAAAATAGTTTAGAGAAGAAAAATAACATTTTAGTTAAATTTAAGGACATAAAGTAAAACATTTTTAATAGTTTAAAAACAAATAATGAATTTTTTCAATATTTTAAGGAAGGAAAATGATTTTTTTTAATTTTAAATTTAGAGATAAAAAATAAACTTTTAATAAAGTTTAGGATTAAAATAATATTTTATTTTAATTTTAAGAAGCAAATATAAGGCATACTTGTACATTCCTAGCTAATCTCACTTTACTTGGGCCCCAGTGCTAAATAAAAACATAGTGGGTTGTTGTGCGTGAGTGTGTTTTGTTTTTGGAGAGCTAATGGGCCCAATAGGGGTATTAATCCCATTTATTCTACCATGATTTTTATGAGATAAAATTGTTAATTACGTAAGGTGTACCTTATCTTCAAGCACCACAACCCATTCGTTCTAGGCTATAGTATTTCCCTGCTGTTTCTTCTAGCATTTCCTGGAAAGTCTACTTTATTTTGGACTGTTAGGCTAGTACGTACGTCACCATATGGGATAAACCCTTGTGGTAGGTAGCTGCCTACAATTGACGGTCAAAACATTTGCCAACTCTCTCTCTCTCTCTCTCTCTCGTCTCGTGTTATAAATTCGACACTTTGCATCCTCACTAAGTCATCAATATTCACCACATCTTTCACTCCTAAGAGCTTGCTTCTTGTTATCTTAGTTATTATCCCAATCCAAAATGACAACAAAATTTGTCATATTGTCCTTACTGTTCCTCCTAGCTCTAGCCACATCCACTGAAGCCTCAAAGTACCAGTTCCAAAACCTCAAAGAAACCAACATGATGTTCTACATGCAAGACTGGGAGACTGGCGCCAATGCCACCGTCTTCCCAGTCGCTGGCATCCCTCACAAGCGGTGGTCGATCCTTGGGTTTGGAACAATCTTTGCCATCGACGACAAGTTGACAGTGGCTATTGAAAGGAACTCATCTGAGGTCGGGAGGGCTCATGGCATTTATGTGAACTCGGCATTGGACGGCTCTGATTTGCACCTATTGATGTCCCTTGTGTTCACCAACAAGGAGTACAATGGTAGCACTCTTGAAATACAAGGGGCAAACAGGTTTTACCAAAAGTATAGGGAGGTATCTGTGGTTTCAGGAACTGGAATATTCAGGTTGGCTCGTGGTTTTGCTACTCTAGAGACGGTTTACATAGACATACCCAATTCTAATGCAATCATCAAATGGAATGTTACAGTTTTCCACTATTAAGTTGTTGGAAACTTAGTATGTAATAGGCGTAAAAAAAGAAAACAGTCAATTAGATTTTGTTTCCATTTAAACAAAGGTATAAAAAAAAAAAAAAAAAAAAAAAAGGTTTCTGATATGTGGTGGTATAATAGTGAACACCCATAGTTGTCCTTTTCTTGTTTACCATATAATAAAATGAGTGCAATATTTTGTTTTAACGAGTGTCTTGATGTTTAAGGAATAAATTTTAATTATTGTTAATTAATTGTAATACAATATTCTCCATTGTTGGTTTGGAATGAGCTTTGTACTTTCTCAATGGCTATGTAATGTTTTTTTGCAGTAAGAGTCAACGTTTTCTAGAATAATAATGATCCAATTTTTTAATCGTTCACATGCTTCCCAATTCAATCCATACCAAGAAAAGAAGCCCCTCGCTGAAAGACTTAGAAGTTTATATTATACTGGGACAATGCCCTATATGGCTATACCACTATAGGAACCCTAGCTGAGCAATAGGGTTCAAAGAGACGACTCATCTAGGGTCTTTCAAATATAAAATTGTAAGGTTCTATTTCAAATTTTTAGGCATCAATAATGTTGCATTTTGTATAATATTGCACATATAGCAAAAGGAAATAATAAAGTGTAGTTTAGTATATCTTATTTTACTATTTTTTTTTTAAAAGGTGAATAATGTAAATGCATATTTGTAACTTGAAAAAAAATAAGACTTTAAAAAATTATACATGGTTAAACAAAAATCAAACAAGCACAATTCTTTCTGCAAATGATCAAATATTATATTTAGAAATGAACTTCTAGACCTCATTGAAGAGGGTAGGAAATTTTATAAAATTCATGTGTTTTTGTTTCATTTTCTTAAAGCCAAGCCAAAAATATATGACAGATTCTCGTTATTAGTCAACATTGTGACTTTTAGTTACTGTGTTTTGGATATATTATGGGCTACTTGGTAATGTTATTCCAATAACGTTATTTGTATGTTTTTGAAATATGTATGGATGAAAAAGTGTGTGAAAATATGTATAATATTATTTAAATATTGAAAACTATTGTTTAAACAATGATAACAAACGAGCCTTAGTAGCCAACTTTGACAATAATTTCAACCTCTTTCGAATAATAATAATAATAATAATAAATGTTGCACACAATATATATATATATATATATATTTTTTTGGCTCAAAACAACTGAAAAAATATTTAAATTTAAAATCGCAATTTAAAGTCATGTTTTCTTGGCCATTGTGTGTTTGCTAGAATGTATAATAAACACGGCCAAAATAATAATAATAATATGAACAGTGGCTTTTGTTTGTTTGTTTGGTGGGGTAAGGGGTTGTTCAAATGTAGTCAAATTATTGGTTCAAACCGTCAAAGGCAGTAGTTTTGTCATTTTGGTCCCTTTGACTATTTGAGACAATAATTAGACTGCATTTGGAGTTGATTAATGTGGGCTTTTGAGATATATTTATTGGTTTAAAAACCAATAAATTTAGGGTCACATATACTTTCATAATTTTTTGTGATTGATTGAAAATACTCAAAGTGGTGTTTAATTATACGAAAAGTCTAGTAATTTAACTATATTTATTGCTCAAAATAATGAAAAAATATGTTGCACACAAATATATATATATATATATATATATATATATTTTGCTCAAAACAATTGAAAAGTACTTAGATTTAAAATCACAATTTAAAGTCATGTTTTCTTGGCCATTGTGTGTTTGCATAGAATGTATAATAAACACGGCCAAAATAATAATAATAATAACATATAAACTGTGGCTTTTGTTTGTTTGTGTGGTGGGGTAAGGGGTTGTTCAAATGCAGTCAAATTATTGGTTCAAACCGTCAAAGGCGGCAGTTTTGTCATTTTGTTCCTTTTGACTGTTTGAGGCAATAATTGGACTGAATTTGGAGTTGATTAATTGGAGCTTTTGAGATATATTTATTGGTTTAAAAACCTATAAATGTAGGGTCATAGGTATTTTCTTAATTTTTCGTGATTGATTTAAAATACTCAAAGTGGTGATTAAGTAATTTAACTATATCTTTTAATATTTTCAATAAGACATTTATAATTTAAATATTTTTTTATTTATTGCAATAATTAAATTAAAAAAAAGTATTTATGGTAAATTTATGTAAAAATGAAACTAAAATCATAATTTGTTATCTTACCACTATAAAGTTGTGAAAAAGCTGGGGGAAAAAAAACGTTTCCTTAGACGTTACATTTTTTTGTTGAGAGGAATTTCCTTAGACATTACTCATTTAAATATAACAGATACTTATCCATTCCCATCTAATCTCAGCCTGACTTTATTAGCAATCGCATCCCATAAAAAAATCAAAGTAGATTAACACCTACCCAGTATCTTTCTGTAATCTGCAGCCCTGAAGAATCATTTATAAGATGACAAGAAGAAAAACAAAAAAAGCCACCATTATTGGCGACCATGGGCCGCAGTGCTTGAAAATATACCCAGCTAGGCGATTTGTTTGACTCGAAACTCGAAAGTGTACTGCCTGGTGACTTGTCGTTAATAGCGACTACTAGTTTTTTTTTTTTTTTTTGAAAGAATAGCGACTACTAGTTAGTAGTTACTAATAATAGGCGTCATATTTTCTTATGAGATTAAACCTTGTTTTATTTTATTTTTTCTTACAAATGAAATTATTGAGACTTTTTCGAGTGCTTCGCTATTTTTTTTAAGTATATATAATTTTTGGATTCAGATCCTCTAGAGTTCTTAAAGTACTCTACCAGTAAATTTCATTAAATTATAATCGCTCTTTAATGATTTAATGGTTTAAATTCTGCCATGTCAGCATTTCATTAATAATATTCTTAAAATAATAAAATAATGTTGAAAACAAAATAATTAAGATTATTATTAATGAAATGCTGACGTGGCAGAATCTAGACTATTAAATCATTTAAGAGTGGTTAGGATTTAATGAAATCTACTTGGTAGAGTACCATAGAAACTCTAGAGGATCTGAATCCATAATTCTTTGTTCCATTCAATCCTAAAGTGAAAATAGCAACATTAAGTTTGTTTATTAGGACCATAATCGAATGAATCTCTTTATGAAAAGATCATGTGCATTTCACCAAAAAAAAAAAAAAACTCTCTTTTAGATTTTAACTGTTACACAGATCATGCATAGACATAATAATGTTTTATTAAATAAACTCATTAGCTCAAACATTTTAAGTAGCTCATAAGTAAGTTGACAATAAAATGAATTAACTTTGAAAATTTTATCTTATTTTAAAGTAAATTCAAACTTGACTTAAGTGCAAAATAATATCAAATTTCTTCTCAAAAAGCAAATATTAAATTACCCATCAAGTTATTCATAAGTAGGCCTACTCACTTTGCCTCAATTTGTTTATCGTCCTAGTTATCATTTTGGTCAGAAACGAGATCAAAAAGATGATATTGTTCACATCATAAAAAAAGAAAAGAAAAATGATATTATAATATTCTTCAGCAGTTTAAAAAGAGCTTTAGGTATTTGATGTAATAATTCGTTCCAGCGTTTCCTGGAAAGTGCATAAGTGCATGCACCGCTATATAGTTTGGATTGGCACAAAACTGTTTGGCGTCTATTATTTGCCCGGATCCAGTGTTTGCTGGCTGCATTTTTTTTTTTTTCTACTGTAGGGACAAATGGGTCCGTGCGCGTACTGTATGAACTGTTTACAAACTGTATGAGTACTGTTTACGTACTTTTTCAGCAGTTTTTTAAAATAGATCCCGCAACACTATTTACATATTTAAAAATTATTTTACTACCGCGTTTTCAGTTTTCAGTTTTCAACAATAAGTTCTATTAAA